>NW_024121366.1:108326-230638 GCF_016745375.1 Pimephales promelas | reverse complement strand
ACTTGCATAACAATTTATTCTCTTAATGACTATTTTCTAATGATTAATAAAACATTTAATTCTAACTCATTCAACCTAATACTCCTATAATGATGTTCAATAATGATGGAAAAAAAAATGTTGTCACCATTTCTGAAACAAGCTTGCAATTAGGCAATATAAACCATGCTTATCCTTATTATATGTTAATAACTATGTTTGACAGTAGACGCGATCAATTTATGGTATAATTCTGAACCTCTTGGCTTGCCATAATCCTAACCAAACGTATATTACACACGGTGTGTTTCCTATGCACGTAAAAACAAGTTTTCGCGTATAAATTGCACAATAAACACACTGCGTGCGAGACGCATTTAGTTGATGTATCTATGGCAACCAAACGTCACTGGTGAGACAAACGTGCAACGAACGGACGGTCAGATTACATTTTGGCAGGGGAAAAACTGATCAGAAAATGTAATGAAAATATAACAGAAGTTGAAAGTAGAAAGTATAATAATTGCATCAAAATGTAACGAAGTAAAAGTAAAAAGTATGCACTATTTATTCTACTTAAGTAAAGTAAAGATACGTGAAAAATGTACTTAAGTAAAGTAACAAAGTATTTGTACTTCGTTACATTCCACCACTGATGGTGTCATGGACTTCACGATCACACGCACACTGTGGCCATTGTAAGTCCAAAAGGCCGTAAGTCTATGTGAAGTGTTCTATTTGGGACAGTGCCTAAAAGTATAGAAGCACTATCAGTCTTTAAAGTGCCCCCATTTTAAAAGTTCCTAGTTTTGTTTTGAATGTCTGCAACAATAGGTTTAGATGTATCCAATGTATCCAATTTTCTCATAATATAGATTAAAGAATCACCTCTTTTCTCGTGGTATCTCAAAAGGTTTGAATTCTTAAGTCTAAACTCCTCCTTTGCCTGAGCCTACTCTGCTCTGATTGGTCAGATGCCCCAGTCTGTTGTGATTGGTCTACCGCTTATAGTGTGTGTCAGAAACAAAATGACCATCATCTGAATCCCTTCTCTGAAACTTTCTCTGCACTTGATAAACACTGAAACAAACAGTTTCACTGTTTTTACTGCATCAATTCGAGCCAGAATCCTCATCCTTTGACTTTGAATCAAAGCGGATTAGCTTTGGAAGTGAAGAAAACACGCAGTCATCTCCGTCAACCTTCAGTTCCTCGGCATCACCTCTGTCTTTCAGTAACTTGGCACCACCTCGGACCTGTCGGGAGCCATCTCCTCCTGGGCATGAGGAGCTCCGTCTGCAGCCTCGGTGCCTACGACCTGCCTCGACCTGTCGCCCTGGCTCCCGCACCGGCGCTCCTTCCACCTTCGACCTTGGCGAGGAACATCAGCCATTCGTTCTTGCCCGTACTCTCTTGGCACGTCGGCTCCACGAGGTCCGATATCGCTTCACCTCTGCGGCGGACTTGTGGACTTGTCCTCGCCATCATCTTCTCCGGTCAGCTCCATGGCGGCCCTCATCAGTATTCCTCCATGGCTCCTTTCTCCATCAAAGCTACCGTGGGGCATCACCCTGGCTGTGTCCTGGATGGAAATCCATCAGCCCCTGCTCAAGGCCACCCCTTGGCTCACTCCACCTTCATCACCACCCTGGACTTTGTTGTTCGTCCTTCTCCCGGTCGTCCGTCCACCCCCAGAACCTTCATCTGCCTCTTTGTGCCATCCCTTTGCCAGCCCCCTTAACCATCTCTTCGCCATCCCCTCATCCCCTTTACCTTCTTTTCACGGTGTGAGTTTACACCAACCAGGAGGGGGGCATTATGTTAAGTTTGTGTTGCTATCCGTTTTCATTTCTGTTAGATCTTTAGAGAATACACCTTTTGAATTGAATCCTATATGTCTTCCTCATCTGTCTGCCAGCAACCATCCGTGACATGGAGAGAGTCGGGAATTCTGAATGGTTAGTGGATACCTTTATGTAGTTGTTGTCGAGTTACATTAATTCACATTGACTACGTTTACATGCAGCCAATAAACCGTTCAAAACTAGGATATTAGCAATAACCCGGTCGTGAACGGCCATGTAAACACTGGCAAAAACCTGAATATGCTCATATGCCGGATTTTAAAACCCGGCATATTATACCTGGGGTACCCCTTTTCTAACCCGAATTTTTGGTCATGTAAACGCGTATCAGCATATCCCCATAGTGATTTGTGTTCTGCGCATGTTCTATTCGCAAGGCATCTTGGTCTTTTGATTAGAGAAACTTCTCGGCGCATACAAAAATCCGCGTGTAGTATACCGCAAGTAAACATGGCGAGACACAGCACAGCATACTTTTGGAGCGAGCTCAGTAACTTTACCAGCATCAAAGCGCAATCAAAGGAGATCGCTATCTGCCCCGAACTATTCATTATCCGCGTGCTGTGATTGTTGTTGACCTTTGGATACAGGAAGAAGAAACTGAAATGCATTGCGTCTTAAGGTTGTCCGTACGTCCAGACGCTAACCGTGCATCGCCATTTACATCGGGATATTGCAATTCCATGTATACAGGAGAAACTCTTTCTGCTCACACATGTAAATAGGTTATTCCTAATGTTTTAGAAACCCGAATAGTGACATTAGCCTGACCATAACCCGAAAATTTTTGCATGTAAACGTAGTCAGTGATACTCATTGAAACTCATCGACTTGCATGTACCTGTACCATCATTCAATTTCAATTCACATTTATTTGTATTGCGCTTTTCACATTTCAAGCAGCTTTACAGAAAATGCATATATAGTAATGTAATGCAGTAATGCAGTAATGACTAGTTGTTTGTTAACAAATTATGCTATTTACAAAAATTTCATCTGTGCAGCCAACGGCAGAACAGTTTGCATGCTTTGCTTGAACTTTTGCCATTACATTAGAACTGGTTACACTGTTATCACTTGCCTAAACCAAATGGCGGGGCCATGGGTGGAAACATGCAGATAAGGGACTGTAATATTTTTAAGATCCCCTTCCTACGTCAGAAAGGGAGTGAAATCTGATCGGCTTATTGTTTGACATGCTTGCAGTGAAAGGCTTGCCGAAATAAAGTTACTGGGTTGTCACTTTTCACATTTTATGGGTAGATGGACCCAATTATATCACTTAAACACTTAAAAAGTCAGATTTTTATGATATCTCCCCTTTAAGTGCTCCAGGATCTTCTCTTATACGTAAATTGTTAAGCCCATCTTAGACTATTATTTGTGATATTCCAGTAATATAAAGATACAAAAAGGAATGCAAACTATAGAATGAAACCTACAGGGAGAGCAATTTGGAATATACTGCATTATTTACAGCTACATGTATTGATGAACAGCTGCTGTGATTTGCTGAAATAAGACCGTGCAGTTACAGTCTGAGCCCACAAGGGTTAAATGCTCTCGTCCAGGCATTAGCCGGGGAGTATGCAGTAGTTTTTCCTTCATGATCCTTCTTGCATGGCAGTGCTTGAAGCTTTGTCTGTGTGTGTTTTCAGACGAGCTTGAATTGCACCCTTATTTCTTGTCATGGTGCTGTAAGAAGAGCGGAGAATTAAGGGAGGGAGTGAGAGAGAGGGGGGAAGAATTTAATCAAATTTAGACCTCCAAGAATAGAGGCGGTAAGAATAGAGAAGAGAAACCGCGAAAGAGGAGGAGGAGGAAGAGAGAGAGGAACATGGAGTTGTGGCAGGACAAACTGCAGGCACCACTGAAAATGCTGCAGTGAGCTGCATAATTAATCCAAAGGGAAGGCAGAGAGGAGGAGTCAGGGGCGGAGCTTAGAGCAAGCATGATTGAGCGTTACCGTGCTCCTCTCGTGCTTCGCTATTACTGTATTTCCTTTGTACTTTAGGCTTATCACGTTGTGTTCCTCTGTGCTATGGGGGGATGTTACAGACATCACAGCTTATCTGCCATCAATTCATATTCAAGCGATGACAGTATTCTCAAAGAGTACACACTGTCCTCTGCATGTTTGTGGCGATGCATCATGTTGTGCATCCCAAATAATTCAGATTCTGCCAATCCGGCTGAAAGGATGTGTTCATTTAGCCATAAATAAAATGGCTGTTCTCCTGTAAAGGAGTGCACAGTGAGTGAACACAGCAGTGCCAAAAGAGAATCTTAAAAGCAGTCTTCCTGTGCTGTAAAAGAAAGAAAGGAATGTTATGGCTTGAACCAAGTAAAGATTGTTGAAAGGCCTACAAGCTTTTCAAGGTCAGGGCTGTCTCATATGTGCTGATTTAAAAAAAAAAAAAATGTTCTTATAATTCCAGCTTTAAATTCTCACATGAACCTGCAATGGAGCACAGTAACAGGACTCTCTAGCATTTGCACATCCTAAAACTCATGCAGAGGGAAGTAACTGAATTATTATTTATTTATTTTTTTAAGATAAATAAATGTTCAAATGTGGTAATACACTTAGGGTTGCTCCAAATAGTGCAAGAAAAAGCAAAAAGGAAACCTTTTACCTTGTAAATTAAACAATAATTCATAAGACAATTTGGTAACACTTTATTTTACAGTGTCCTTGTTACACGTTACTTACTATATTAATAACAGTAAATTATGCATTATTACTAATTACTAACCTTAACCCTAATTACTAACCTTAAACCAAACCATATTACTTAATTCTGTACCACAGGATTTTTGGACTTCATTTCTTTAGCAGATTCGATGACAAAACAACATTGTTTTGGATAAAAGTGTTTATGCCAAATGCATTAACGTAAAATGTATACAAATAAATGACCCTTTAATGGGTAACTAAACCCCTGGTCAGAGCCAAACTCCATCCCCTGGCAATATTGGAAAAAGTGGGCAGACCCCAGCGGAGATAGAGGGGACGAAATAGATGCTAAAACACTCTATCCTGATCGTTTTCAATACTCTCAATTCCAACTCCTGACTCGCTTCAGTGGTTTTGACGAAACAAGCTGGTTTTTTAAACTGCCAAGGGCGTAGTTTAAAAACGCGCGTTCGTGACTCTCCTGTTCGAACTCGTTCATCAAAATGAACAAATCTTTTTCGAGTCTTTCGTGTTTGTTTCGTTCGTTGAATGAACCAAATGACTCGGAAAAAGATTTGTTCAAGAGTCACAAATGCGCATCACAGAACAGAGCAAGGCAAGCATTTGAGCTTATAAAACTTAAAATTTGTTGTTTATTTATTAAACGAGCGATCATTTCGCTTGATAAGACCCTTATTCACCGTCTGAATCGTTTAAAGCCCTTTGAACAGTTTGCAGTTTGTACTGAAAGTGTCTTTTGGTCCTTGAACCGTTTGGTTCCCAATGAAATCCTTTATATGGAGCAAAATCCTGGAATGTTTTCATCAAAAACCTTCATTTCTTTTTGACTGAAGAAAGAATGACATGGACATCTTGGATGAAAGTAAATTATCAGCAAAAGTTTTTTTCAAAAGTGAATTACTCCTTTGAGGTGTAAAACGTTTTAAATGCTACCAAACCACTGAGAACGTTGTAAACTATTGGTTCCCTTTCGTCCTGGGAACTCCAACGTGTCGTCGGGGAGTTCCCTCCCAATTCGTCAGAGAACTCCCCGACGACACGTTGGAGTTCCCTGTACTCAGGGAATGAGGGTTACATACGTAACCACAACTCAGACGTTTTATAGACTTTAGTGTTTTTACTAAATTTTTATGAAAGGACTAAACCAGTCTTGAACAAGCAGTGGCTATATAAGAGCCACAACTCATTGCATCTGAACACAAGATACTTCAACAGCTTGAAGTATTTGATCATTTCGTTTCAGCTGCTATTTGACAGGTGTCTGGTGCTAAATCGCTACTTGCATAGAAATTCCACCCTGACTTTCATGTTGGATATATTGTGTAAATGCAGAAACGTTAATGCAAATTTACACATGGATGTGTGAAATTGAAAAAAAAGCTTTTTAACGTTAAATTTCTGTGATGTTAACTATCGCACAGAAAGTCCTATATCGTTAATAATAGAGGTTCATAGTAGCCTGCCAGTAACAGACCTTCATATGCTGCATTTTAAAAATGATTTAGGTTTATTGAACAGTTGGACTGAGGGCGTCACAGAGGTGCATTAAAGTCAAGACTTTGAGGTTTCTCTGCTGTAGTATATTGTGCTGCACATCCACCATCTGCCGAAGAGTGAACGTGTGAGGCAGGAGAGCGCGGAGGAATCATTGATCAAAGCTGCTGTTTACTTCTAGTATAGAGCAAAAGCAATCCTACAAAAGAGCGAGAGAGAGAGAGAGAGAGAGACAGACTGGCCTCCCAAGACATGAATGTCAAATGAGGTCTGTACACAGAGCTGTCCTGCCCTTTCAACACTGTAAACACTTCAACACTGCACTGAAAACAACACCTATATGTTAAGGATGTCTACAGACCACAATATCATGGAAATCTGGGCATGAGGTCAATTAACTTGAGGCAATATGCAATCAAATCCCAACGTCTAGTAATACTCCTAGCAGCTGCACAGCAAGACCCCAGAAACACATTAGCATTGTGGTGGTGAGTTTTGAACAGGCTAACAGAAAATGTACAACAACAACAACAAAAAAAAAGAATAATGAAATGTTTACAGAACCATTAAAGAACACCCAAATGCAAAGGCATTGATATGACAAATTGAATATGGAAAGACTGCACATTGTCTGGCGTCATTTGCATCTTATATGACTAATAGAGCGAGAAAGTGTTCTTTCAGCAGAGAAATAATAATTTGAGAAGTTATTGGAAAAATAATTTCCCCTGTTTTTGCATTGGCATCAGCAACATTATCTCATAAGTCATATTAAATAGAAATTCTGCAGCAGTGGAGTGTACGATTCTTTTAGGGAGCACAACATAAATAAATGTCACAGAAATCACTGGTGGCTCGAGTTAACACTCAGATAAACATAAACATGGGGATGTTATAGAATATATTAAGTCTTCTTACAAGCCTTATACTATAAATTACAGTCGTATATGTGGAATGTCATAAACTACTAGTCTAACTGGAAAATCAGCTGACAAGCAACACATTTAACACAAGCAGCACTAAGCAATGCATGCCATTTGTGTTTCCACCCATTTGAGGCACTATCCACGTTCTCCCTGAAGGGCTGGAGTCATTTGTAGACTTTAAAGCTCACAGCAGTTCACCTCGGGAGGCTGATACCTCCACAATTACCACATGGCTGCTAACTGAGAATCGATTAGCACTGTCCTCTCCTTTCCTGGCCTTGAATGATTGTTGATTCAACTCTAAGATTATAGAGCCATGTGTAATTTGGTGATAAACATTAAACACCTTTGAAATGTGTGTATGTGTGTGTGTGTGTGTGTGTGTGTGTGTGTGTGGTGGTGGTGGTGGTGGTGGTGGGGGGGGGGGTCTGGTAGTCCTCTCTATTCCCTATTAGTGACTTCTCAAACAAGGACAAATGAAGGGTGGGACTTGTTTTGTCCATGTGAAATTGATTGGATGGTTGGCTGGTTGTGGTTTGCTATTGGTGGATCTCATGTGAGTGTCAGGTTGCCCCACCCTCATGCCAGTAAACATATCATCAGAGAAGAGAGAGAAGAGAAGTTGCTGCACGATGTTTAAAGATTATGAGGGAACATGCATTTTTAAAAATAATAATAATAATGTGCATAGACAAATCATTTATTATAAATACTGCTATGTTCTATGTTCAACCAGACGTGACCATTAAGAAGTAAGATTGTGATTTTTATTCTGGTCAATTCAGACCGTTTGAATATATATATATATATATATATATATATATATATATATATATATAATTAACTGAAATCAGGTATGTTATGCTGTATGTTACGATATGAATCATGTCTTAAAGGAGTAGTTTACTTAAAAAAAAAAAAAAAAACTTTTGCTGATAATTTACTCACCCTCATTCAAGATGTCCACTTCTTTCTTTCTTCAGTCGAAAAGAAATTAAGGTTTTTAATGAAAACATTCCAGGATTTTCTCCATATAATGGACCTAATTAGGAACCAAATGGTTCAAGGTCCAAATGAGAGTTTCAGAGCAGCTTCAAAGGGCTTTAAACGATACCAGACAATGAATAAGGGTCTTATCTAGGACCCTTCGAGTCATGACTTGAAAAAAGATTTTGAACAGAAGAGTCACAAGCAGTCACAAGAGTCGCAAGCATTTGTGCGTGTAAAACTTAAACTTTTTTATTTGTTTTTTAAATGACGATCATTTCGCTAGATATGACCCTTTAAAAAAAAACAAAAAAAAAAACTTTAAAGCTGCACTGAAACTCTCATTTGGACCTTGAACCGTTTGGTTCCCAATGAAGTCCATTATATGGAGAAAATCCTGGAATGTTTTCATCAAAAACCTTGATTTCTTTTCGACTGAAGAAAGAAAGACATGGACATCTTGGATAACATGGGGGTGAGTAAATTATCAGCAAAAGTTTTTTAGTGAACTACTCCTTTAAATTAACTGTCGAAATATTTTAACAGTGTATCGGGAAACTTATGTGTACAAAATGAACAATAAGAGCACTTGAATTAAACATTTATATGCCTGTAAAAATTCTGTGAGACAATAACTTAAACATACCCAAGGCTTTCCAGATAAATGCCTCTTACAATCCCATAATACAAGCTCTAGCCAAAGATAACTTGAGGCAGGGTGAATGCAAATGATCTACAAAATATGCCTTATTATCTGCATTGTAAATAATGTAGGCCTCCCAGTAGACCACAACTCATGATGGTGACTCTAGAAAATAATCCAAGCAACTGGCAAAACTACAGTAAAAGCGCATAGTAAAAATGTCATATTGTAGTATGTTTAAAGAGAAATTTGTTTGACTCATACCAACAAAATGAAAGATCAAGAGGATAAACTGTACAGTTTCCATCAAGAGAATTTCCATGCCAGAACACATACCAAACACATACCAATGACTGATGCAATGATGACATCGCAAAGTGTGGCCTTGCATACAAGAAGGGTGCCTAAGAACATGTCATCAGCTTCTTTATCTTTGGGAAGCCGCTTGGTTGTGTGTTGTGTAAATAGCAGTGTGTGTAAAGAAAGGTAGAAAAATAGAAGGTAAGCAGAGTATGGCAAGCTGGCAATTCCAATCCCTGTTTTTTTTTAAGCCTGGTGATGGTCACAAGCTGTGTGTTATTTTATGATGAGCTAGTAGAGCTTAAATAAGCTTAGCAGCCCAACTAAGCTTGAACAGGTCCTGCTCGAAACGCGAGACTGCAGAAGGTAATTTAGATAAACTATGTCTGAAGAGTCGTAAGCGTGCAGCTCTGGTAAGCCTTCCTTTTCTCCCAGACCTGCACACTAATGTGTCTGATTCATGGAGACACACATACTCTTCTCGCATGGTTCATTCGGCTTCAAATTATTGGAATGCAGAGGGGTTGCGCGAGCAGGATTATGGGAGGAAGAATCAGGCGGAAAGAAATTTAGGGTAGCACCTTTCCTTGGGTGCATCCTCATTGCTGAAGGCTCCCGTTTTTCCCTCTAAACCATGGTTCACCAATCTCGGTCCTGGAGGGCCACGGTCCCAGCAGAGTTTAGCTCCAACCCTGATCAAACACACCTACCTGTGAGTTTCTACTGATCCTGAAGACCTTGATTAGCTTGCTCAGGTGTATTTGATCAGGGTTGGAGCTAAACTCTGCAAGGACAGTGGCCCTCCAGGACCGAGATTGGGGAAGATTGCTCTAAACCATGTCATACGACATTGAGGTTGGTGGCCAGAGTTTATGCGGTGGCTGGGGAAATTGGTGGGTCATGGGCTCAGCTGAGGCTTTGTCCGTTTACTAGTAGCTCTGCTCTTAGGTCAAGATTCCTTTTTTGAGAATAGTAGCTTCAGTACCTTCCCAAGACTGTTATATACTTGCCCACTGACACTTTAACCACTCAACCCCCTTCCCAAGACTGTTATGTACTTGCCCACTGACACTTTAACCACTCAACCCACCTTCCCAAGACTGTTATATACTTGCCCACTGACACTTTAACCACTCAACCCCCTTCCGAAGACTGTTATATACTTGCCCACTGACACTTTACCCACTCAACCCCCTTCACAAGACTGTCATATACTTGCCCACTGACACTTTACCCACTCAACCCCCTTCACAAGACTGTTATATACTTGCCCACTGACACTTTAACCACTCAACCCCCTTCCCAAGACTGTTATATACTTGCCCACTGACACTTTAACCACTCAACCCCCTTCCCAAGACTGTTATATACTTGCCCACTGACACTATAACCACTCAACCCCCTTCCCAAGACTGTTATATAATTGCCCACTGACACTTTAACCACTCAACCCCCTTCCCAAGACTGTTATATACTTGCCCACTGACACTTTAACTACTCAACCCCCTTCCCAAGACTGTTATATACTTGCCCACTGACACTTTAACCACTCAACCCCTTCCCAAGACTGTTATATACTTGCCCACTGACACTTTAACCACTCAACCCCCTTCACAAGACTGTTATATACTTGCCCACTGACACTTTAACCACTCAACCCCCTTCCCAAGACTGTTATATACTTGCCCACTGACACTTTAACCATTCAACCCTCTTCCGAAGACTGTTATATACTTGCCTACTGACACTTTAACCACTCAACCCCCTTCCCAAGACTGTTATATACTTGCCCACTGACACTTTAACCACTCAACCCCCTTCCCAAGACTGTTATATACTTGCCCACTGACACTTTAACTACTCAACCCCCTTCCCAAGACTGTTATATACTTGCCCACTGACACTTTAACCACTCAACCCCCTTCCCAAGACTGTTATATACTTGCCCACTAACACTTTAACCATTCAACCCCCTTCCCAAGACTGTTATATACTTGCCCACTGACACTTTAACCACTCAACCCCTTCCCAAGACTGTTATATACTTGCCCACTGACACTTTAACCACTCAACCCCTTCCCAAGACTGTTATATACTTGCCCACTGACACTTTAACCACTCAACCCCCTTCCCAAGACTGTTATATACTTGCCCACTGACACTTTAACCACTCAACCCCTTCCCAAGACTGTAATATACTTGCCCACTGACACTTTAACCACTCAACCCCCTTCCCAAGACTGTTATATACTTGCCCACTGACACTTTAACAATTCAACCCCCTTCCCAAGACTGTTATTTACTTGCCCACTGACACTTTAACCATTCAACCCCCTTCCCAAGACTGTTATATACTTGCCCACTGACACTTTAACCACTCAACCCCTTCCCAAGACTGTTATATACTTGCCCACTGACACTTTAACCACTCAACCCCCTTCCCAAGACTGTTATATACTTTCCCACTGACACTTTACCCACTCAACCCCCTTCACAAGACTGTTATATACTTGCCCACTGACACTTTAACCACTCAACCCCATTCCCAAGACTGTTATATACTTGCCCACTGACACTTTAACCACTCAACCCCCTTCCCAAGACTGTTATATACTTGCCCACTGACACTTTAACCACTCAACCCCTTTCCCAAGACTGTTATATACTAGCCCACTGAACCACTTAACCCCCTTAATTTTGGCAAGTGGGACATTAATGACATACCCAAATTAAAAAAAGGGTGCTTGTAAGTCGTTCATCATAGACCAGCCCGTTCTCATCCCAAGACGTCATCTAACTGACACTTTTGACCATATGTCAACATCCATCGTTTTAGGGCACCCTTTAACATCAGTTAGATGATGCTATCTAACCCTAACCCTACCCCAGACCTAAACCTATCCGCGTCATCTAACTGATGCTAAAGGTAAAGCGTCAGTTAGATGACGGCCTAGGATAGCATCATCTAACTGATGTTAAAGGGTGCCCTAAAACGTCGGATGTTGACGTATGGTCAAAAGCGTCAGTTAGATGACGTCTTGGGATGAGAATGTGTTGCATAGACACGTAAACATAACCAATTTTAAAAAGCCAACACTTGAGAGTTTACAGTTCAAGACTGTCATTAATATGGAGATGTATCACCTCAAACATAAATCAAAATCACTAATAGAGATGCTGGAGATGCTGCTGTCATCTTGTCCCATGATGTTAGTTCTGCGGGGGTCAGAAGCGAGTCCAAACTCACTGCAAGCATGCGAAGCAGTTGATGAGGCGCGTTAATGCTTTTTTTAAGATGTGCTGCCAGGGTAGCATCGTCTTCAAATAGCCTTTCTCTGATCATTTCCCTGGCATCCAGTCCTCTAAAGTAAAGTAAAATGTCTGTTCCTTCTGACCGAGTCAGATCAATGAAGGCGATGTAGAGTGGTCGCCTCTACTCGTGGGACTTTTCCTGAAGTTGCCTTATTGAGAAGATCATGTCCATTGTTGATCTTCCTGCTCTTAATCCACACTGGTCATTTCATAGTGGCAGACATAACCAGACCAGCTGAATACTTTTTAACGTACAAATCAAAATATCACTAACTGCACCTTAAACGTAAGTAAAAGTCTATTTTCTTTTGTTAATACTTCTCATTAAATGAAACATCATGCAAAAAAGGATTCTGTCGCATATTCAAAATCCTGAAGGGCCAAAGGTTAATACTCATTGCCAGTTTGTCATACTGCATTACTTTCACCGTTTGCCTCTGGGAAAGATTATAATAATTTGCATTTAAGGATGGAAAGACAGTGCAGATGAAATCTGAAATCTGAGTGTTAAGTTTCAGAAACACAGTGACCCATGTACTTTAAGAAAAAGTAACTACATTCAAACCTGTATGGCACATTCTTTCGCAGAACAGAAGATATCTCCTCATTTTGATTTGAATAAATCATGACAGAATATTTATTTTTGGGTGAAGTATCAATTTAAGGCAACCTTTTTGAATACCAAATAGACAAGACGAGTTATTTCATAATTTAGATTACTTGAATGGTGATGACATATTTGTATTTTGAAATCTCGGATATTACACATATTCTCTTGTTCTTTCTAACAATAATAAAACTTGGGATATATAATATATTTGTTTTGTAAACTATATTGAGATTTTTTTTATATTACAGTGAAAAAAATGCTTCCAATCTATAATGATAATCTGGAGCTGGTTTACTTCTTATGTACAGTACACTCAGAAAAAAAAAGTACAAAAGCTGTCACTGGGGCTGTACCTTTTCAAAAGGTACACTTTTGTACCTAAAGGGTGCATATTGGTACCTTAAATGGTACAATATTAGCACCTAAAACGTACCTATCAACACTTAAAATGTACATATTAGCACCTAAAATGTACTAATCAACACTTAAAATGTACATATTAGCACCTAAAATGTACATATTAGCACCTAAAATGTACATATTAGCACCTAAAATGGACATATTAGTACCTAAAATGTACATATTAACACCTAAAATGCACATATCAACACATAAAATGTACATATTAGAACCTAAAATGCACATATTAGCACCTAAAATGTACTAATCAACACTTAAAATGTACATATTAGCACCTAAAATGTACATATTAGCACCTAAAATGTACTTATCAACACTTAAAATGTACATATTAGCACCTAAAATGGACATATTAGTACTTAAAATGTGCATATTAACACCTAAAATGCACATATCAGCACATAAAATGTACATATTAGAACCTAAAATATACATATTAGTACCTAAAATGTACATAACACTTAAAATGTACATATTAGCACCTAAAATGTACATATACCTAAAATGTACATATCAGCACCTAAAATGTACATATAAATGTACATATCAGCACCTAAAATGTACATATTAGTACCTAAAATGGACAAAAGTTTACCACAGTCCCAGTGACATCTTTCGTACCTTTTTTCTGAGAGTGTATAAGAAGAATTTGTGTGTGTGTGTGTGTGTGTAATTTCAAACAGCATGTCACAGCACAGTAGTATTTACAGGATATTCATATTGAGCCACAGAGAGTTGCAATTAATCAGCAGCTGAGTGAACATTATTTTCAGGCGTGACTGTTTAGAGCTGTAAAGGGAGCCGGTGATGGATGACTTTGGTTCTCCATACAAGCAGCATTGTCCAAGAGAACAGCTGGGGTAGAGCCAATCACCGTCCAATAGATTTATCACCACACTCTTTAGGAAAAGAGGGATTTTCTTCATAGAAACAGATAATCAAATCCTAAAGAGGAGAGAAGTGAAGTTCTGGAGCATTTCAGGCCTTTGGGTCAGATATCTATGCAATACTTTTAGCACCCCAATAAACACCCCATGGACTGTTCACAAACCGGCTGATGCAAATTGCACACAGAAATAGTAAGAGCTCACAAAAAAACAGCATGCTGAAAACTGATTGGCTGGCCTAATGTGATTTAAATGGAGTCAGGGTGCCCAAGTTTTATCAGATTACATAAAAAGCCAACTTATTCAGATTACTTTTAGAATTCATATTTACAAGGGCACAATTAGAGTAGAATTCAACAGTATATATACCGTTATGTTGTTATTATTTGCTTAATAATGATCTTGGTAACACTTTATTTTAGGGTTCAATTCTCACTAACTTGTTACCAATTAGCATGCATACTAGGATATTGGCTGTTTAGAACTTATAAAGCACATATTAATGCCTTATTCTGCGTGACCATATTCTACATCTCTTAATCCACCCAATACCTACACATACCTAAACACGACTTTAACAACCTTACTAACAATTGAATCCGGAGTTTATTTTAGGCTGGCCGCCCTTAAAATTGTTAGTGTTAAAGGGGTGATGAACTGAGAAAACAATTTTTCCTTGAGCTTTTGACATCTAAGAGGTCATCATATTATAAGAATATCCTGTAAATTTCAGAACTGAAAACGTCCTTGTTAGTCCAATAAAAGCTTTTATTGACACCAGCCTCAGCAAATGACTCGTTTTTAAAAGTGGGGAACTATGACGACAAAGAGGATAAAACACCACCCCCGCAGAAGAAGATCAACGCCTACTTCAACACGGCTGGTTTAGCCCCTTCCACCGATTTCGCACATTACACGCATAGCTAAATAACATAGCCTACCTTGTGATGACAAACCGGATCGAGCTACCGAGCGAGCAATACAAAATATTGTGCAGTGCCTGGTTGTGGAAGACAGTCGCTGCATAAGCTTCCTCTGGATTCCAACAGGACTGCATGGATAAACTTTATTTTTAATGAGGTAAAACATCGTCCGTCTGTTCGCTTCATTTCACTGAGGATTGTTTTGTAAACAAGACTGGATTTGCAGAGCGATTAAGAGTAAAGAACAGTGCTGTGCCGTCTATATTGGATCTGACAGGAATGGTGCAACACACGGACTCTGGGTCGAACATGTATGGGTCGAATCATTCCGGTTGCCATTTTACAACATTGGATGTTTTTACAACAATTTCCCCCAAGTGCATCGACGGGTGAGTTGAAACTCATTATAATATGCAAAACTGTTGTCCACTCACAGCAGTGGGCATTTACTTCCAAGTCTTCATTGCGAGACGCCCATAAAACCCGAGCGTTTTTCAGCTAGGCTCAAAACTAGGGTATAAAATAGCCTTACTTATTCATTTTGATGTTTTTGATTGTAAAAACCAAGCGAACGTCATAACTTGACCTTAGACAACAATATAATAAAATTTAAAAAGCCAGTTCATGACCCCTTTAATATTTAATGTTATTTACATAAAGAGCAGTGGTGGAATGTAACGAAGTACAAATACTTTGTTACTTTACTTAAGTACATTTTTCACGTATCTTTACTTTACTTAAGTAGAATAAATAGTGCATACTTTTTACTTTTACTTCGTTACATTTTGCAGCAATTATTCTACTTTCTACTCCACTACATTTCTACAACTTCTGTTACATTTTCGTTACATTTTCGGATCAGTTTTTCCCCTACCAAAACATAATCTGACAGTCCGTTCGTTGCACGTTTGTCTCACCAGTGACGTTTGGTTGCCATAGATACATCAACTAAATGCGTCTCACACGCAGTGTGTTTATCGTGCAATTTATACGCGAAAATTTGTTTTTACGTGCATAGGAAACGCACCGCGTGTAATATACGTTTGGTTAGGATTATGGCAAACCAAGAGGTTCAGAATTACACCATAAATTAATCGCGTTTACTGCCAAACATAGTTATTAACATATAGTAAGGATAAGCATGGTTTATATTGCCTAATTGCAAGCTTGTTTCAGAAATGGTGACATTTTTTTCCATCATTATTGAACATCATTATAGGAGTAGGCTATTAGGTTGAATGAGTTAGAATTAAATGTTTTAATAATCATTAGAAAATAGACATTAAGAGAATAAATTGTTAATTGTACTTAAAGTACATTTAAAATCAGGTACTTTTTACTTTTTACTTAAGTATGGTTGTCATTGTGTTACTTCTACTTTTACTAAAGTAAATATTTATCTGGGTATTTGTACTTTTACTTAAGTACTGAGATTCAGTACTTCCTCCACCACTGATAAAGAGGACATTTTCAACAATATACTGTAATTGATTAGACTGCACTGACATTATTGGATGTAAACTGAACTGAGCTGGACGATGAAATCACTGTTCTCTGCCGAACTGCTTTATAGATGAAATTAACTAATTAAATATTTGATGATCTTTATAATGGAATTGAATTAACACTGAAATGACTCCAGCTGAACAATGACACTGTTTTCTTTTAGAGCTGATGTACAGCCGAAATAAACTCTGTTTGCATTGTTGAATCATTTCCCTGTCAACACGGCAAAGCTGCTTTGAAACAATCTTTACTGTATAAAGCATTATGTAAATAAACGTGACTAGACTTGACAGAATTTTTAGTTCATTAAGTGAGTCAGATGTTCATTCAGTAACAACTCTGATGGTGTTCATTCAGGCAGTTAATTGAGTCAAACTGGTAGCATGAGACTTTGGAAAGTTTTTGTTTTTATTCTGTGGTCAGTAAGATAAAATGTTTTCTACAAATTCTTTGGAGTAACTGTAAACTGAATGTGTGTGATTGAAAACATAACAATGGCTGGATAAAATTACTGTATTTTTGTACATGTGAAGCCTGTTGTGTCGCTTGCACACCACTTCAACCCATACAGGCCTGTCTTCTTTGGAGATTGCATCTAGACATCCTGATGTTTAATGTGCATGTCAACTGACACCGTTTTATGCCCCGCTCTTCTCCACAGATCTTTCTTGGTGACTTAGTCATACCAGTTGATGAATATTTATAAAGGCCTGCGGATGAACTGGAGGTTTCACAGATATAAAGGTGTACAGATATGGTGCTAGTGAAACATATACCATTTGCTCTTTTCTGATAATGCTTGTGGGTTTAGCAGCAGGCGATGACTGAGGTGTTCTCTTCATTTCACGCTGACTTTCACTCACTGCTGAATGTGTTCTCCAGCTCTAGGAAATGCTGAATGTCTCCTCGAATGATATAGTTGTTATTGGAGTGGCTGATACTTGTGACCTTACCTGCTTCTTATATTTTTTTGCCATGCCATTGTGACAGGAATGTGACATTCTCCAGTCAATGACTTTCCAACGGTTGCTTAGTGCCCACTCTCCACTCTTTCTAGCTGCTGCTAGTCATTTATATGCATATACATACATCATATATAGTTGATTTACTATACAGATTATATAACTCCCACACTCATATGCCTTTAATTATGAAATAGGCTACGCCGCTTGAAATTAAGCTGTGCTGTCACAGGAATGAATTGCATTTTAAAATATATTACAACACAAAGCAATTTTAAATTGTAATAACATTTCACATTATTACAGTTTTTACTGATTTTTTAAACAAATAAATGTTAATAATGTTTTTTTTTTTCTATTTTGTAATATTATAATTAAAACAAAACTTTTTCCTGCGTGACACTTCACATTTGATAATTTTTGTTTTTGTTATGTACTTTAGGGTTTTATGTCACATCTTATGTTCTGAAATGAATGGTTATTGCATTATTTTAGTGTCAACTTTGATTCATCATGTGGTTCCCTTTCGAAAGGTAACGAGACACTGCATGTCTAGCGACGAGCAAACTATTCTGATGTTCAGGAGATGCGCGGACACTGATATTTGTCAGTGCCTCAATTGACGAAAGGTTCTCAAACTATCTCACGGTTGTTGAGGCATCGACACAAAGTGCTCTGGCCCTGCTTTTTAAACAAACATTGCGCTTAAATGGTCTGGCTGGTGATGCCTTGCACACAATGGCTTTGCTGCAAACACACCACGCTGATCTGCTGAAAGATTTGGACCAAGGTCGGAGTCTTTCCCCTGACGCAGTGTAAATGAGCTGTGCTGCACTACAGATTAGCTCTCTGGGCCAGGGATAGGCATCTATGGTTGAACTGGGATGACATTGGGGAAAAAGAAAGCTTTTCCTCTCGATGCACCAGAGTCGCCTTTTGATCTTTTCGGCACCTCCGTCGAGACGGTGATGGGAAAGTTCAGAGAGGCAAAGGCACAGTCGGCTGCATTAAATGTTGCATAACACTGCGTTTTGAATCTGCACACTTCCTCACCCCAGGCACTTCTTAAATCAACCCTTCTGTAGGTCTGGCATTGGGTTTGAGCTCTTTATGGAAAAATGTAATTTAGGCCATCACTCTATTGGCAGCAAGTTGAGCTCTGTAGGTCTCCTCCCTCTACAAGAGTTTTTTTTTTTAGTAAGGTTGAACAATTGACCTTGGTTAACTGTTATAAAGTATTAAGGGGTGTGTTAGGTATGGTTTTTATAGGAAATAGGGCCCTAAAGTTCCCATATATAGGTAGCATACCCTTCCCATAGGCCTCCTCTGATCTAAGGCCCGTTCACACCAAGCACGATAACTATAAAGATAAGTATAAAGATATAATTCTAAAAATTGTTCTTCATATTAAAGAATAACAGAGTTCACACCATAGCTATAACGATAAAGACATGAGGAACAATATCGTTGGGATCACTTTCAGAACGATTTTTTTTCCAGCTGTCCAACGATAAAACACTGACAACCAATCAGAATCCATTCTAACTTAAAGGTCTCGCGCATTTAAAATGGCAGATGACATTGCAGAGCAGTTAATCGTCAAGGTACAAAAACAAATCCTCCACTGTTTGACAAGTCAAACCCCTTTTTCAAGGATATGTTAAAAAGATGGATATATGGAAAGCATTTGGTCGTATCCTGGGAATAAGCAGTGAGAAGTATTCACATAGAGATATTAAACAGTTTAGCATAGTGTTACAAAATTACCTCAGGTAGGCTATCCAGCGCTAGTTGACAACATTGCTGAAGTTGCAGTGAAAAAGGAATTGTATACATAAAGGTGTTAACTAGGCGATGTTTTTATCCCATCAATGACTTCGTCAGCTAAATCCACTGTTAGATATACACTAGACTTGCTAGATCTCTGTTTAGATGCGCTCCCAACTCCTCTCGTCTTTTAAGGATATCGTGTACCCAAAAGCGCCTGTTTTTCTTTCGATATTTGTTTGTAACGTAAAGCAGCAGCAGCAGTCATCCATTTTCGCTACTTTGAAACCACATGCTTAGAATAAAAAGACTGTTATCGGTCATTGGTGTGGACGCATATATAGTTATCTTTCTCGTTATCTTTATAGTTATCGTGCTTAGTGTGAACGGCCCTTTAGAGTCGTCAAGGCTTATACAGTGGGTAGTGTCAATCTCTGGTAGTGAACAGGCTGACCTTATTATATGAAACATTTCTAGTTAGGCCACCGTTCATCCGAGCATCAAACAGACATTTCTGTTTGAGATTGCTTATTCTACTTAAGTAAGCCACCGCTCTGTCAAGCTCCAGATAAAACTACAAGATCATACTTTGATGGCCACCTTAAACTAGAGCAGTATATCTCCTTTCACTTCATTTTGAGATTATGAGATTATAGCTCTGAGCTTCAGACATACTGTATATATTTGTATATCGGCCCTCATGGGGCCGCCTCGATATTGGCTATCTAGGATTTTTGGTGGCGGTCTGCTTAGCATTCAATCCTCTCAGTATCTGAGTGTAGGTTTCTTTGACCAACAGGATTTTTTTCCTGTAAGTCTAGTTTTCGTAGTACTAGCCTCCTCTTACTACAAGTGACTTCTGGCCAAGCCCCGCCTTTTGCTTTAGTTGTAAATGCTAGTGGTGTAACAGGGTAGATAGCAGCATAGATAGCAGGCTACTTTCGATAAGCCTCCCATGCAGATATCTATGGGCAACATGACATCATGACTTTTACGTAAACATACACGCCACTTTCAAGTCAAGTGGCGTGTTATCTCTACGCATTTTGAGCTATCCACGTGTATCTGCGTGTATGCTTGTATGTCTACGGCATTAACGTCCGAGTGATTCCGCGTGTCTGTACACGCCGTCAAATGTCCGCGCGAAACGAAGCAAAATGTAGATCTACATCTGGGGAGCGATCTTTTTTTTCCTAGGATGGTAGGGGAACAGTCATAAATGCCATTAACCCCAGTGACGGTTAGGTTTAGGGACGGGATTGAGGTAAGTCATATATTTATATATACAGTAATTGTCAACGGCGTTCATAAACACGCTGAAAAGCGATTATGCATCTTGATAGCACGCCAAAAATGGAAATACAAATTGGCATGTCATACACACACTACTTCATGAGATCAGTCTGCTATGGACCTTCTTTCGGGGAAGTAAGAAGCTGTGTGCTCAGGGCTCTGCCCTTTGCAGCATTGATTGTAGTAGCTGGCAAGGCCTTAAGTTAAAAAGGATTTTTCATCTAAGCCCCTCGAATATAGAATTCGACTCATAAGATCGAATGCCGTTGGTCACTTACTGAGACCTCCATTCCTTTGGGTTTAGTAGAGAATATAAAATCTGTCTTGTAAATTTTACAAGATAATAGGCCTCGACCCTGATACATAGACAGGGTCATACTGGTAGTGGGCTCAGGTAGAGAAAGATTAGTACTCCCTCTCATTTGGGATGGTTGAGTGTGCTCTATTAGAGCCAACGCACTGCCTGGGGTACCAGTTTTTCCCAATTGGTTTTTGTGAGAGACTCTGTTTAGGAAAACAGATAGGTTGTTGGCAAGACTCAGTAAACTTGATCAGGTCAGCCTCCCTGGTGGCATAGGGTTGACTTTATGTCCCCCTCAGAAAGTTACTGGATGGGTCACCTTTCTGACCCCCTGGCCATATTCCCTTAAATTAACCCCTTCCATGGAAGCTGTTAGTTTCAAGCCCTAAAGCGGCCTTGGTAGGCTTTTCCTTGTTTGGAGGCCTCTTTGAGGCTGGTCAGTGACTGTAGGGAATAATGTCACTGAAAGCCTGTGACAAGAAGGGGGAGTGTTTTCTTGGCATTTTAGGTTCAAACTACCAGTTCTGACGCTTTGTTACGAGTCATAATTGGCATGCATTTCCCTCAGTATGGTGGGATTGTACTTCTGCGTCATCAACGCAATGTCTCACTCAGTGTTCTCAGGGAACAGGGGTAACACTCGTAACCTAGACTTTTTCTCTTGACCTCCTGTGTTATTATGGTGGTTGTCAATGTTGAAATAAAAATAAACTTTTTTAGAACCAGTGAGGCCTTAGTAATTCAGCAGAAAAGGGCTGTTAGATTCACCGGTTTGTAAATTAGTTATAAATTGTAACATTTACTGGATGTTCTTGTGTTGTTTTTTTATTATTATTATTATTATTATACAAGACTGCATGATACTGTGATTCGTGAGAAAATAAAAATAGGCCAGCAGAAAGAGAATCCTAGAGTCCTAGTTGTGAGCTTTATCTGCCAACTGTTCTCAAGCATTCTGCACTTCATTGAAGATATCGAATGTAAAAAGGCAGCTCTTTTTAACCATGCACCGCTCCATATGCGGCATCAGCAGTTTAGAGACAAAAGCCAAACTCATTACATAACCTCTATGACAGACACCCAACTGTCTGCAATCTGCCACGGCACACAACACTCTGCCATCTTGTGCCGCTAATACTCATTGAAGATGATCATGATTTGTCTTTCTTTAGTGTGCTGTGTGTTCGAACCCTGTGCAAAGTAAAAGCTGATAATATTATTTAGCCAATTACTACTAAATGTTGCTGTATTTACCAGTATTTGTTGTGAAATACATGGGGACAATTGTTTAGGGAACAGTTTTTAATTAAGTAGAATCCTTGTAAAACATAATGCAATAATCTCTGCTTTATTTACAACTTCGAAAAATCTTCTTTTTTTTATTACAGTGTAGTGCCTAATAATCTAGGACGTGTATGTTGAATAGCATGACATTTTCAAAGAGTGCTGATTTTTCTGATAGCTGGAAACCTCAAAGTCATTCTATGAGAAGCCCTGTGGCATTTCCAGCTGTATTTGAGTATTTTTGCACCGTTTGTACTTCAGTTCCTCTACCGTTACACAGCGGAGATTTTTTGTTGATCTGGTCACACCTGCTCACTGTGATTGTGTGTCCCTCTCCAGAGGGCTGCTTTGGTGTTGGCACTGCTCGGAGTAAATGAAAGCCTAACTCCCAATCTCCTTCCATGGGGCTTTTCTGTACAATGTGTGGAAAGCTCTTGCAGAAGTATGGATTTGTGTAGGGTTCTTTTGGTCCATGTGCACTGGTGGAGGCTGAACTGAGACCTGGCTTATAGAATAATTCAGTGGTGATTCAGAGCCATGTTTTTGGTTGCATGGACTTACTTTGAGGGAATGCTTCATTTTTTAACCATCTGTTTCACCTCCATTGTATCATGAGCCTGTACTGGTGCGCTTGATGACTGCTTTGTGACCTGTAGAGGGCACCACTGAGTTGTTATCTTTACAGTTTTTCATATGTGAAATGTTCAAATGCATGACCGATTTCCTCGCACATCCATTGTAATTGATTCCACTTTTTTGTCTTCTGTTGGTTTTATTAGCATTTTCTATCTTCGAGTAGTTCTTTAATGCTAAGTTCAGACGACACAATATTTTGGAATCATGATCGACACTGTGTCAGATTATATGATTTTGACTCCTAAAATCTTATCATGGACAAGAAATATGTTAGACTGCAAGGTGAACGTAATTTCACCAAGTACAACATGTTTCTGGATCAACATCTTTGTAGATCCTTGAACAACATTCCAATCAACAGATCAGAGTTGAGGTTTACAGTTTGTCACGTTTAGGCTTACAGCCAGGGTTAGGTGCTTCTACATCAGTGTTATTCACTTTTAAGGATTTTAAGGATAAGGTATGGATAGGTTTAGGTTTTGGGGACGGGATATGGTTAGGACAATTTTTGGAGCAAATTCCAGGAACATGTCCAGGAATTGCTTTCCAACCAATCATTGCTTGCTATATTTAACGACATGCATGATGTCATAGAAAAGACGGAAATAGCGACTGACTTCTGGAAACAAGAGCGTGAACAAACTTTATACTGACAGGGTGGCTGAAGCGCCTCCACTATCATTCGCTAGCATTTATCTTTTTTCACCCTGTCATGGTAGTCCCTTGTGGCAACATGATATCATGACTTTTGCGTAAACATACACGCCAATTTCAAGTCAAGTGGCATGTTATCTATAGGTATTTTGAGCTATCCGCATGTATGCGTGTATGTACACGCCGTTAAATGTCCGAGCAAAACGAAGCAAAATGTAGATCTACATCTGGGGAGCTTTTTTTTTTTTTTCCTAGGATGGTAGGGGAAGACTCATAAATGGTATTAACCCCAGTGACGGGTAGGTTTAGGGACGGGGGTGGGGTAGGTCTTATATTTATATATAATGTAATGTAACATTAAGTCAACGGCGTTAATAAACACGCTGAAAAGCGATTATGCGTGTTGATAGCACGCCAAAAATGGAAATACGAATTGGCGTGTCATACATACGCCATTTCATGAGATCAGTCTGCTTGTGGAAACATTATAAAGTCAGGAGTATTGTTGCCATAGCTACACAAACCTTTCCTCAATTGTATAATTCCACCAATTAGCACCAACATCACCATCTCTCTTCTGTTTCGCCATCGGATTGTCGCCCACTAGGTAGGACACATTTTACGAGATTAAATGATCAATTCTTGCCATCCACTGTGATTTACTCATTTAATCAGGATTAAAAACCACTGATTAAGGTGCAGTTTACACAAAATCGTTTTAAACTATACATTTTTTTATGTGTTTGGTTTTAATGCGATACGTAGTTTTAGGGGCCTGAAAACTCAAGCTTTTGAAAACCGGATTCAAAGTGCACCCCAAAAAATGTGAATTTGTGAAAATGTTGATGTCATGCGCATGCGTAATATGTTTTTAGTCTGGGGGGTAATCCATCAGCCGGAAGTTGAAGCCTCGTGGGAGCTGCCATCTTGTAGCAGAACTTCACTTGCGTTAGCATTTCCATTGACTCCCATTCATTTTGGTGTAACTTTGACAGCGAACAACTTCACATCTGAGGCATTTGAAGACCCCATTTGTCCATTATTTATTTCTAAAGAAACACAACAATGTATAAAACGCTCCATTACCTTGTAGCTTATGTTATGGCCGTGTAGAATCAGTTTTTTTGAAAAGTAGGCTAACGATTGCGTCATAACCAAGCGACTCTCTGTCGCACAGTAGAGAGATTACCGTATGGACAGGAGAAGAAGCTCGCGTGCAATCGGGGAAACGTGGAGGCAAAATGACAAAATAATTAATCAGAATACCTAGCAAAAGTTTCTCCTGGTCCTAGCTCATGGACAGCTCCTACTCAAACTCTCCGCCTCTGCAAGTTTCAGAAGGGAATGATTCAGATTTCTCATGCCACAGCCACTAGAAGGCAGATGGGTTGCTCACGTCACATCTACGTCGTCAAGCTCTGTTTGAGTCGGTTTGAGTCTGCGTGCCAGGTACGGAAGTGCTTAAAAAACGCCAAAAAACGGGCTTCACTTGTATCAGTGAAGTTCCAATGAGATGGCTTTGTCCACTTCTTATACTGTCTATGGTCTATAGGCATGTCGTGTTTCTTTACAAAGTGACATCGCCATATACTGGCCTGGAATGGATAACGCAGAGTTTTTGTTTTTTTTTTCACGGTGAGTGTGAATGGGGGTCGTTTCCCGTTGTTTGCACATAATAACTATGTTCTTACATTGTTTTTTTTTATTATTATTTGTTTTAACCAGCAGACTTAATGTTTATCCATTTCTGGTCATAATTTGGAGTAAATGGAACAAATGGGACATTGGAGTAAGTGGAACATTGTCCTGCTCCAATTCACAGACACTGAGTGAAGTGAGAATTTTAGGATGACGGGACACTCATTTATCAGACACTTTTATTCATCAGGAAGAACAGCTCATTCTGTGCGTCACACGAACAGACATCAAGTGTTTACATGTTTTCTCGATCAGAATAGCAAAGGAATAAACCATACCTTTCAATCAGATCGAAATTTCATTCGGATGAAGCTCAATCGGATCGATTTAAATGAAGACTTTTCTGTCCGATCGAGCCGTCAACCCAATTAGTAACGAATTATTTGGTTGCATGTAAACGTATCCAGGGTTGTGTAAGCAACTTAGAAGACTTTTGGCTGGTATTTTGTGTCACCAGTTACATGACTTGCGCAAACAGGGCTGTCCAGTTCTGCTCCTTGAGGGACATTATTCTGCAGAGTTTTGCTCCAATCTTAACACACCTGAAACAGCTAATCAAGGCCATCAGGATTATTAGAAACTTTCAGAAAGGTGTGTTGGGGTAGATTGGCACTAAACTCTGCAGGAAACTTGCACTCCGAGTTTTTTTTTTTTTGTAAAGCCTCAGTTTTACTTTGTTCCTTTTAAATGTGTTTTGACTGTGGCTTTTAAAGGCGATTTTGCACTTTATGCCATGAAGGAAGCAGCATGTCACTTTGTCCTCTATTCTCTTGTCTTTTATGTGTCCTCATTCCTAGAATTGAATCATCAGAGTGGACAGAAGCGTTTAGTGCTTTCAGCCTGGACACGAATAAAACAATTAACCCGAGATTCACAACCATTGAGGGATGCTTTGTCTTCCTTTTTTGCCATTTTGCCCTCTTGGGAAACAAACAAGTAGGAGAAAGATGCAATTACCTCCTTCAAGAGAAGAGGCAATTCTCCTTAAAGTGATTGTCTCAGATCTGCCACATTAGGTTTGTTTCTTCATGGTTTGGGAGGGCTAACAACCGTAATATTATCAAAGGGTTGCAAGCTTCTGCCTTGGAGTGTTTCTGTTTAGGTCTATGTGTTTTTATTTGCAATAGTCTTCTTTCGAATTTCTCGTAGAAGGCCAATGCCAAATGATGCTTCTTGGTACCTCCTGCCTGTCTGTGTACCCTACAGGAAGAGCTAACAAGACAGCGTAGGTGTAATTCGGTTATGGATTTAGCTGTGTCAAAATAATGCCATTTTTCATATTTGTTTGGCAGGCCACAATTGTTTAGAAATGTATCGAAAGTAGAAATGAAGTTGTCAAATGAAAGATTTGTCTAGTTTCTCGGGGGATGAGCTAGTCATGGGCGAACAGATCTTTTAATGTGCTCTCACATTAGTACTAATTTCAAGAAATAGCAGGAGTCTGAAAAAATGCTGTTAAGAGGCGAAGAAAATATGTGTATGTGTGTGTAGAGAGAGGCAGAGAGAAGGAAATCTTGCGGAGAGAGAGATTAAACCAGTTTATCTCTGACTTTTCCCGCATCTGGAGATAGTAGTCATGGTTATTATGGGGATTGGGACTATCTCAGAGACACTGAGCAGAGCAGCTGCAGTTCAGCAACCCCTAAATGCTTTTTTTTTATTTTATCTTAGAGATGCTGCTATGTTTCTATTACTCATACAGCAATGTGGCTGTTATGTATATACATATATATATGTATATATATATTGGTTTTGCTTAATTGGAGACCCTGCACTTGCAGTTCCAAAATACACAAAAATGTCTTCAAGATCAAACTTCTGCCAAGAAAGGTTATTTCCGTAAACGAAAACAGAAACTAAGAGTAAAACAATTGGTCAAAAATCATTTTCATAAAGTGAATTAAAGTAGAAATTTCAAAATAAAACAAAATGAAACAACAGTTCTGAAAAACGAAAATAAAAAATAAACAAAAATAAAATAATAATTAGCAAAAAAAAGCAATTCGTAGGTATCTTACGAGGTGGCTAAATCGTGCTAATTCATATGACCTGACTCATACCAATTCACACGTTTTTTTTTTTTTTTGCTAAATCGTACATACTGTATTTATTGAGTTGCCCAATTCGTATGAATTCATACGAATGAGCTACCCCTGACCCCGTAAAGTAAAGTAAAGTGTAAAGGCGACACTTCCGGTTTTCTTCCCACTGGAGCCATTTCAAAATTACGGCTGCGTGAAATCAGCGTAATGGTTGTGACTCGTGAACTAGCGTTGGAAAATCCAAAAGTTTTACCAATGGACTGTGCTACCTTAAATTTTTCAATGTAAACACGCTCTAGATGGACAAATAAGTATTTCAATCATGTCTAGACATTATGCAAATACAATGAATTTGTGCAAATGACATACCCCTGACCCCGCCCCTTAGCCTACCCATCCTACCCGTCAGTGAGGTCATACGAATTCTTACGATTTGTCTAAACCCCAGTGATCGGTACATTTAGGGGCGGGGTCATGGGTTATACGAATTTGTACAAATTAGCCACCTCTTACTCACTCGTACGAATTGGTCGTGAGAATAAAATAAATAAAATAATAATTGGTCGTGAGCTAAAATAAAGCAATTATTAATAGGAAAAAATAAATATTGATAATATATTTAATATACACTCACCTAAAGGTATCTAATCTTATCTAATCAACCAATCACATGGCAGTTGCTTCAATGCATTTAGGGGTGTGGTCCTGGTCAAGACAATCTCCTGAACTCCAAACTGAACGTCAGAATGGGAAAGAAAGGTGATTTAAGCAATTTTGAGCGCTGCATGGTTGTTGGTGCTAGACGGGCCGGTCTGAGTATTTCACAATCTGCTCAGATTTTCACCTACGACCATTTCTAGGGTTTACAAAGAATGGTGTGAAAAGGGAAAAACCTCCAGTATGCAGCAGTCCTGTGGGCGAAAATGCCTTGATGATGCTAGAGGTCAGAGGAGAATGGGCAGACTGATTCAAGCTGATGGAAGAGCAACTTTGACTGAAATAACCACTCGTTACAACCGAGGTATGCAGCAAAGCATTTGTGAAGCCACAACATGCACAACCTTGACAATAGCAGAAGATCCCACCGGGTACCACTCATCTCCACTACAAATAGGAAAAAGAGGCAACAATTTGCAAGAGCTCACCAAAATTGGACAGTTGGACTGGAAAAAATGTTTCCAGGTCTGATGAGTCTCGATTTCTGTTGAGACATTCAGATAGTAGAGTCAGAATTTGGGGTAAACAGAATGAGAACATGGATCCATCATGCCTTGTTACCACTGTGCAGGCTGCTGGTGGTGGTGTAATGGTGTGGGGGATGTTTTCTTGCTGTGTCCTGGATGTGCATCCCACAAATCTCCATCAACTGCAAGATGCTATCCTATGGGCCAACATTTCTAAATAATACTTTCAGCACCTTGTTGAATCAAAGCCACGAAAGAATTGAGGCAGTTCTGAAGGCGAAAGTGGATCAAACACAGTATAATAATGTCCTAATAATTTAGGTGAGTGTATTTTAATAATATATTTTAAAAAAATATATATAAAAAAAAATATTTCAATTTAAAATCTAAATAGAATAACATTGAGTCAATAGATTTTTTTTTTATTGATGAGCATACAGTTCTAAAATAATGAATTACTTTAATATATCAGTTTTTTTAAAATTTCAGTTTGAAGTCAAAGTTTTAAAACAAGCAGTTTTGTCCTAGTTCCAGCAGAAACATCCAAGATATGTTGGAAAATATAGAGTGGCCTTTGAAAAGTGATGGACAGCAGTGGTCCAGCAGGTTGAGAATTATGTTCTGCTCGGCAGTTTATGTCCAGGGTTCTTTCACCCATTTAAGTGGACCATACTCAATACAACAATGATACAACAATGCAGTTTTATGAAGGAGATTTGTTCAGCCAGACGGCGCCATGATGGGTGTGCTGGAGTGTGATAATTCAAGAGCTGCAGGGGAGCTGCTACTGTGATTTATGGGATATCTTTTATGTGTTATGAAACTTGTTCTTTGGAAACCCCACTCTCAACAATTGATCTGAGTCATTTCCCTAATTGATAGTTGCCTTAAAACTCTATGAGAGGGGCTGATGAAATATGAAAAATGTACATAAGATAGCGTGCGTGTGTGTGTTTAAGATGCTCGATCAAGACGAGAAAAACTAAACAATCACATTTACACTGACTTGCAAGACAATTGATTTTTAACTGATATAGGTGTAAACATTTCATGTGAGGTCACTGATAAAGTGTAAATTATGATGTTTTAAATCCCATATCTACTAAAGATCTCTGAGGTGTGATGTCATTCTGCCTAGTGCGTTTCAAATGATGTAAATGTGCAGTGCTCAACCTCATTATTATAGGCCCTTTAACTATCAGAGAGCTGTCTCAGTCCCCGTCATAAAAGCTATTGATTACTCCACACTCAGAGGCTTTTGCTCAGCCATTGGATTATTGACGTCAGTTTCTCCAAGTCAATATTTCTAGTGCTGGTTATTTTAGGTCTTTCCGAGGTCCTGTGGATACCAGCTCAAGTTTCTAAATTCAAGAGTTTCTAAGTGCACTTTGCTGTATTTCAAGTAAATGTGAAAGGTAGGCATGGAATATCAGAATCAGAAAGAGCTTTATTGCCAAGTGCTTGCACATACACAATGAAATTTCTTTGTACTGAAGCTTCCAGTGCACACGTCCAAATACAACAAGAAACAGTAATACAATTAAGAATTTAATCTAAAAATATATATTTAACATGTACTGTGTCAGTGCATGTTTGGACTTTCAGTTTGTGTTTTGATTGGTTCCCGTTTTTCTTTGTTCTTTTCCCTCAACTCCTTCGTTTCTATGGTTACTATCATTATGATTTCATTTGTCTCATCTGTGTATGATTATCTCGTTTCTGTTTGCTATTTAAGATTCAACCTTTCTTTCACTCTTTGTCCGATCTCTGTTGCGTTGCGTTTATTTGTGTTTTCCCTGCTTGTCAGCTTGTTTGCAGTGTACCATTGTTAAAGTTTGAGTTTGTGTCTATAATCGGATTCTTTAGTCTGTGCATGAGGAAACCACAGTGACAATCATATGGCATATGTCAAAATATGGCTATTTAAAATTGCCCTTCTGTATGGTTGATCTTAATCCTGTTTACGGCGGTGGCTGGCTTAAAGCTAGTTACTAACTTATCTAAGATTTCTTCACCACGTAAAAGACAATTATTAAGAGTAAAGTAAAACTATTATTATCAATATTGAAAATAGTTTTTCCAATAGGATTTTTTTTAATAAAAAGTTTTTTTCAAAAACAGCATTTCTGAATCATCAAAAATGTCTTTACTGCCACTTTTGATCAATATAATGCATCTTTGCTGGATAAAATTATCAAGTATTATCATATCATTAAAAAGAATAAGTAGATGTTGGTTGAGTCAGTGTTGCTGCATGTGTTTGGATGCTCAGATGTTCTTTTTTTTTCACAGTGAATGACACTCGTCACCTTAAAAATGTTAGTTAGCATAATATTTCAGTCTGTTTATGATAAACAAAACAAGCCCAGTGAGAGGACCTGGTTTATAGCGGCCAAGAACGTCCTACCCGTGCCAAAGCTGCCCCGCCCCGCTCCCACTCCAAGCTGTTTGCAGGATGCTCTATCTGGAGGTATTCCCTCCACACTCACACCAGCTCCAGAGCTGAAACACTACACCCTACTGAAGAGGCCAGACACTCCCTTGTGGGACTGCATGGGGAAACACTTACGAAAGCCTTTTAGCAAAATGAGGGAGTGTTGTTTTTAGGTTACTACCGGTGGGTTTTAGATTCTTACTACTGGCATAACATTAAGCTTATGTAATATTTTTTGATTCTCCACAGTAGTTTTAGTAGGTTATGAGTCACAAAGGCCTCTGGCTATGGCCGCCTTTAACTGCAAATGCACTGCTGCTATTAAAATTTATTAGATTAGAGATCTGTAACTACTCTCATGAAATGTATTTAATTGCCTCCTGGTATGAACAAAAACGTCTAGAGCAGAAAATTCTCATTTTTGGAAATGTTGCTTCATTTAAGTTCCAACTATTCAAATGACTGTATCTGATTAAATATGGAGAGGATTCATTGTGAGTCATTTAGCGCAAGCTTTCAGAAAGCAGAGAGGTTGAGGTTGTAAATTCAGCTGTCGTAAAATGTTTGTTCGCTCATTTTGGCTTTGAGCTAATCAGGGAGTCCCAAACTGTTTTGTCAGCCGAACCACTTAGATGTAAAATATTTTATTTTAGAACCCCTGATATTTTAAATTAATATTTCAATATTTTAGCTGACACAACTCTGAAGTATCGTGTGGCGGTCGGGGACAGTGCCTCTGGGATGGCAGAATGGGGTGGTGGTCCCTCTTTTTAAGAAGGGGGACTGGATGGTGTGTTCCAACTACAGGGTGATCACACTTATCAGCCTCCCTGGGAAAGTCTATGCCGGGGTACTGAAGAGGAGAATACGGCCAATAGTGGAACCTTGGATTCAGGAGGAACAGTGCGGTTTTTGTCCAGGCCGTGGGACACTCTATACCCTCTACAAGGTGCTGGAGGGTTCATGCGAGTTTTCCCAACCAATCCATATGTGCTTTTTGGATTTGGAGAAGGCATTCGACTGTGTCCCGTCAGGATGCTTTGCAGTAGGAGCTTGGTTCGCATTGCCGGCAGTAAGTCAGACCCCTTCCCGGTGCATGTTGGACTCCAGCAGGGCTGCCCTTTGTCCCCGGTTCTGTTCATAATTTTTATGGACTGAATTTCTAGGCGCAGCCAGGGGCTGGAGGGTGTCAGGTTTGGGGACCACACGATTTCGTCTCTGCTCTTTGCGGATGATGTTGTCGTTTTAGCCCCTTCTGACCAGGACCTTCAGCATGCACTGGGATGGAAGCAGCTGGGATGAGAATCAGCACCTCCAAATCCGAGGCCATGGTCCTCAGTCGGAAAAGAGTGGCTTGTCCACTTCAGGTTGGCCCACTTCACCAACATTTACAAGGTTGGTGGAGAGTTCCTGCCTCAAGTGGAGGAGTTTAAGTATCTTGGGGTTTTGTTCATGAGTGAGGAAAGGATGGAACGGGAGATTGACAGACGGATCGGTGCAGCTTCTGCAGTAATGCGGTCGATGTACCGGTCTGTTGTGGTGAAGAAGAAGCTCAGCCGCAAGGCGAAGCTTTCGATTTACCGGTCAATCTACGTTCTTACTCTCATGAGCTTTGGGTCATGATCGAAAGAACAAGATCTTGGATACAGGCGGCCGAAATGAGCTTCCTCCGCAGGGAGGCTGGGCGATCCCTTAGAAATATGGTGAGAAGCTCAGTCACTCGGGAGGAGCTCAGAGTAGAGCCGCTGCTCCTCCACATCTAAAGAGGTCAGCTGAAGTGGTTCGGGCATCTGTTCCGGATGCCTCCTGGACGTCTTCCCGGGGAGATGTTCCGGGCACGTCCCACTGGGAGGAGACCCTGGGGAAGACCTAGCACACGCTGGAGGGGCTATGTCTACCGGCTGGCCTTGGAACGCCTCGTGTCCCCCCCCCAGAAGAGCTGGAGGACGTTTCTAGTGAGAGGAAAGTCTGGGCATCTCTGCTTAGACTGCTTCCCCCACGACCCGGCCCCAGATAAGCGGAAAAAGATGGATGGATGGATTGTTGGATTTCAATATTTTGTCTGAGCCATGTTGGGAAAGTGCTCCAATGTATGGCGCGGTTGCACTTTCAGAGATCTGAGTTCGAGTCATGGCTCCAGGTCCAATTCCCCTCTGTTCTCTCTCATGATTTCCTGTCTGTCCTCTTTCCAGAAATATAAAGCACAAAAAAAATGGTAATACTTTAGTTTTGGGTCCAATTTTCACTATTAACTAGTTGCTTATTAGCACACATATATTACTAGTAGCTGGCTGTTTATTAGTAATTATAAAGCAGATATTAATGCCTTGATGCATGACCATATTCTACATCACTTAATCCTACCCAATACCTAAACTTAACCACTACCTAACTATTAATGAGCAGTAATTATTGAGGGGGAAGGTCATAGTTAAAAGTCAATTAATAGGGAGAATTGGATCCTAATAGAAAGTGTGACCAAATATTTTCAAATATTTGGCTTTTCTTTTTGCAGAATACTGGTGAAATGCTGTCAATTCCTATCCACAGAAATGCATCTGATTTGAGAACTGCACCAGGCTATATCACATTTTATATCGATTAATCGTGCAGTGCCACGTTTATTTATTTTATTTTTTGACATTCTGTTTCATCGCTAGCTTTTCATCAACTCTCAAACCCCGTTCCAGAAACCCAGATCTAGATCATGATATCAATGAAGAATAGTGTTAAAGATAACAGGTTTCCACACTGCAGAGGCCGGTCTATTGTCCTTGTGAGGAATCAGAAAGAGTGAATGCCGAGCTCCATCCGGTCTCCGCTACGCTTCAGGACAAAATTCACTTGGGGTCCAAGCTGAGGTCACCAGAGTGTGTAATAGATCCAGAATCAGTCAATACTCTGTGGTCACTGAAGGGCTAGTTTCTGAAAGCATCTTACTTCGATCACTTACATCTGGTGGCTGGTCACTATGCTGTAGCTCCTACAAAGGCTGTTTTGCACCATTCGAATGTCTTTTAGTGCTCAAGAAATGCTAACATACATCTGTATATTCTGATGTAGTCTGTTGATTTTTTGGGACACTTGAGTGTAGCAATTACCACAGGCCATGTTTTGACACTTTTGAGCACTAGTTAGTGTATTTGCTTCTTGAAAAGAGAAATGTGTGTTTTTTTTAAACCATTCCAAGATCTTGCTTCTAAAATAATCAGTCTCCCTGTAAATGTAAATAATGTTGTGCTTGTGTTTGTGGCAAATATTGACATTGTGTAAGGACCAAACGATCCAGCTCTCGCTGTGAACTAGGTGGAGGACTGGTAAAGGCCATACCTTTCTTTCCTGCTTAGAGTGATTGAGGCGTTATTGATTTCATTTTCATCAGCTCTGAAGGAGGCAGACACACTTAAGGGAGATGGGTAATTTTTTGTGACACATAATAAAAGCCTTGCGAGTCTCCAGCTGTCGATCTCCCAGGTGGCCGAGACTGAAATCACAGTGGACCAACACAGACTAATACGCCAAACCATGGTGTGCATTAACACTTACATCAGCGATGAATGCTGGGGAACACCAGTTAAACCCTGGAATTGTCTACTGTACGTTTTTCTCTCATTACATTTACCTCACGGCTATCGTTTTATTTTCAGTCACAAATAATGAGGGGCTTTTGAGCACTTCAGTGCTTCCATTAGCTGCAGGAAAATGCTTTTGCATTGATTTGAGGTTGACGAAACCGTTTGATGCAGCAAAATGGTACTGTATATGATGCATATGTTAAATTATAGGTTGAATGTCTGTATCATTAGGAATTTTCAGAACTCTTCAAATGGTGAAATGGCTTTTGTGACATTTTAGATGTGACTGTTAGGTCACAGAACTGAATCCCATTATTTAGTGTTTTTATTTGATCTTTATATATCGATATTTGGTATTGACTGAACATTTTTCATGTGTGCGATTAACCTAAGTAGTCATTTTGCTTGGTTTCAATTCCAGTTCAAATTCTATCCAAAATGGATAAAGCATATTTTTTGTTTGCAGATATTTTTAGTGACTTTAGAGAGTATGTTGCATTATTTAAAAAAAAATATTTCAGTAATTGACTAGTAAAATCGAGCAAACATTCAGTTTCAGACGGTTGCTGTTTTTTTAAATTTGGCGACTAGATTGTAGCTGGTCCAAGCTGGATTATGTATTAACCATCAAGTGTGGACCTGGTTTACCTGGTAGACTATATTCGTCATGGGCTCAGATTGAAAAACCAGTTAATATACCAGTTTAAGGTAGACATGTGGTTATGAAACACGGTAGCTTGTTGGTTCTAGATTATTCTAATCAGCTTGATCAAATTTTCTACCAGCTCAACCACATCTCCACCATCTGGTAGTACAGCTGCTACACTTAATATTTGACCAAATGACAAACAACCATAATGCATCATAAGCCACCTAAGACAGGTTTTTACAGCAGACTATGGTTATATTTTGAATTGTAATTGTTTTCTCTGAGCCCACATATGGTTTCATAAGCATCATCAAGCATGACTTCATGGACATCAATTATCACATTATGCGTCCTGTGTCTGAATAGAAGTGCTCATTTTACCTAGTGTCAATAATAAAATACCTAATGAATTGGCAGTGCAATGTTGTTTAGTGAATCTTTAATAAGTATTGCATAAAATAAGATATACTAGATATAGTTTAAAAAATAGGTTTTATTCATGTTTTGGATTAAGCATTGAATTGTGGTGTGCTTTAGGCTTAAAGGAAATGTATGCAAATTTAAAGAATAAAATTACTAGTTTATTTTCCTAAAGATTCCAAAGATTAGTCAAGTATGTCTTTCTACTACTAAATTTCATTTGTAGTTCATTGTTTTGCTATATATATTAGTGATTAATCGCAATTAATCGCACATTTTTATCTATTCTAAATGTCTCTTGATTTCTTTTTGCCCATTTTTTTTTTTTTTTTCTCATTTTAATGCTCTTATCAACTTTGGTCTTGTCAGTGGAACCATTTGGCAACTTTTTAAAAGGAAACTTCCCATTCAGAATCTTATTGGCATCTATTTTGGCGTCTCGCGCTCGTCATCCTCTCAAAACGTAACGTTAACCTACTATTTGGCCGGCAAGCTCGCAAACTCAAGCGAGTGTGTGCGACGTTCCTGTTGTTTTGTTTACGGTCTAGTTAGATCCGCTTGCGCTTTGGTCGGCAAATCAACAAAACGTCCTCGCGCGGCGCAAGCCATTGAAATAAATGGGTTTCATAGCACAGCATGCGAATGCCGCGTCCTGTTGCAAAAGCATGTGAAAGAAAACTACAAAGTTTGCTAGGCCAAAAAGGCTGAAAATCGAGCGAAATAAAAAAATTGACGCCGTAAAAATGGGTTTGCGTTAACGCCGTTAATAACGTGTTTAACTGACAGTCCTAATATAGTATATATGTTGTATATATATATACTGTATATATATATATATATATATACTGTATGTATATATATATATATATATATATATATATATATATATATATATATTATAAGGCTCTGTGGAATACTTAATTTTGATTGGTCAATCGCACCATCTAGAAGTTTGTTTTCATGGTGGTGATGGCACAGTGGATAAGACACATGCCTTTGGTGCGAGAGACCCGGGTTCCAATCCACTCCGAGACACCAATGTGTCCCTGAGCAAGACACTTAACCTCTAGTTGCTCCAGAGGCTTGTGACCGCTGACATACTGTATATAGCAATTGTAAGTCGCTTTTGATAAAAGCGTCAGATAAATGAATAAATGTAAATGTTGTTCCCTGATAACAACCGCTGATGACTTATAACGCAGGCTCATCCGGGTTACTGATGTCAGCAGCGCTTGCTAGGAACGGGTTTTCTTCTCAGAAGTTTTCCTTTTGGTGAGCTAATAAAATGTTAAAAATGAATTGAATCAATATTTTGTTTACAGTTATTTATGCCATGAAGTATCGTGGATTCACTCTCTCTTGTTTCATAAAAAACGCAGCTGCTGCCATTTTGTGACTATTTTAAAACTTTTCTAAACTTTTAAAACTCTTATCTCCATAATTATTTATGTGGTGAAATTCTGTGTAATGACTGGTATGGCTGTGTACCATATCCCTTAAATATCCGTCTAGTGAACTTAACACACTAGCAACTGCTAGTTTCTCCACGGAAGCTTTGCGTTTAAAGAGCTAATGTAATATTTAGACTCTAATAGTGTCTAATTATTTATATTTAATTAATTATTATCTAACCGACATACCCTAAGGGTACCCTAAAAAGGCGGATGTTGACGTATGGTCAAAAGACGTCCCAAGACGTCAGTTATATGACGTCTTGGGATGAGACTGCGCTGAATTATTTACTAATGTGGAAAGTAGCCGTGTAAGAAGCGGGATAATGTACATCAACAACAACCGGCTGGATGTACGTTATCCCTTACATACTGTAAGCTATACAAAGTTCTGTCATGGAACTCTAGATGGCACAGGTTGATAGTCCTTAACTCAATCTGCTTGCAATCACATCATTCTATATAGGGCACAGCTGATTGGTTCCGGCTGTATCAGTAGCCAACAGTGGTGGAATGTAACGAAGTACAAATACTTTGTTACTTTACTTAAGTACATTTTTCACGTATTTTTACTTTACTTAAGTAGAATAAATAGTGCATACTTTTTACTTTTACTTTGTTACATTTTGCAGCAATTATTATACTTTCTACTCGACTACATTTCTACAACTTCTGTTACTTTTTCATTACATTTTCTGATCAGTTTTTCCCCTGCCAAAACGTAATCTGACCGTCCGTCCGTTGCACGTTTGTCTCACCAGTGACGTTTGGTTGCCATAGATACATCAACCCGGTTACACTAAATGCGTCTCGCACGCAGTGTGTTTATCGTGCAATTTATACACGGAAATTTGTTTTTACGTGCATAGGAAGCGCACCGTGTGTAATATACGTTTGGTTAGGATTATGGCAAGCCAAGAGGTTCAGAATTACACCATAAATTAATCGTGTTTACTGCCAAACATAGTTATTAACATATAGTAAGGAGGATAAGCATGGTTTATATTGTCTAATTGCAAGCATGTTTCAGAAATGGTGACAGCAATTTTGTTCCATCATTATTGAACATCATTATAGGAGTATTAGGTTGAATGAGTTAGAATTAAATGTTTTATTAATCATTAGAAAATAGACATTAAGCGAATATATTTTTATGCAAGTACTTTTACTTTTTAATACTTAAAGTACATTTAAAATCAGATACTTTTTACTTTTTACTTAAGTATGGTTGTCATTGTGTTACTTCTACTTTTGCTAAAGTAAATATTTATCTGTTTATGTTTACTTTTACTTAAGTACTGAGATTCAGTACTTCCTCCATCACTGGTAGCCAATGAGCTCGCTGCTCAACCTTCAAATACTTGGTTAGCGTTTGCCTTAGCAGAGCAGCATGCCTTCAGCATCCCTCCGCCTTCCCCAGCTCCACCTGTATATATCTGCTGGGCAAAATAATATTAATAAATTAACAACACATTATCACGTTAATGGTTCTCTAATATTGGTTTATGGTGAAATGACATGCGAGTAAACACATAAAATTGTTTTATTATTAATATTATTATTATTAAATAATTCAAATCCCCAAAAAATAGCTATGGTTCATTAATACTGACACTGATTATATTGTTATTTTTCAATACACAGCTCCCTGAAATTCTTGGTTCTGATTGTTCACTCGTGGCATTCTCTACTCGGATATGTTTTTTGTAATAACACTGACCATTGTCCCAGCCTTGTGTGCTAGTCTCATCTCTCTCATGTCACTCTGCATCTCCATACATTTATTTATTTAAGTAGTAAGTGGAATAATGTACAGTGAGTTTATTTAGCAAAAATGACACCTGACTGTACATTATCCCTTACACACGAGTCCACGGCTATTCTCACGCCCTATCTTTATGGGTTTCCTCTGTCTTCCGTTCTCTCTGCTGCAACATATTGTGAACGGCGAAACCTCTGCAGCACCCCTCTTTATAAATTCATTCAATCTCTCCATATTCCCTCCTCTGAAAGCCATTCAGTATTGTATTTTACAGACTACATTTCGGTGAAAAACAACAGGGTGTTTTGAGGTCACAGAGTCTGATGAGGATGGCGTGGCAGTGTTTCATATTGACCCGAGCTGATTACCCCACAGCGCAAGAGACGGAGACGTGAGGGAAAAAAAAGAAGCGGGATGTATGCAGAGCTGTGTGAGCAGCATCTCCAATCAGGCAGCTTAGGAAGAGGATGGAATGGGAAGGGTGGGGGAAGGAAAACGGAGAGAGAGAGAGGGAAAAGGGTGTGTGTATTTGATAGGGGGGGGGATTTCTCTGTGGGAGAGAGAAAGTGGCAGAGAAAGCGCACAGAAGGAGGGGAGGGGTGTATGTGTGTGTTCACTGGAGTGTGTGTGTGCGTAGTGCTGCAGTAACGAGTGGAGAGGGGGAATGACTGCAGTTTCTCGGGCTGATGGAAGAGCACGAGCAGGAGACATCCACGCGCCGCTGAAACGTTAACCCTTAAGTGCCTCGCTGGTGTATGGCCCAGACGCTCATTGAGGATTAGGACCGAGGAGATCACTGCAGTCAGGTGTGTGGTTTATCAATGTGTTTTATTCTCAGAGGTGCTGCAAAATGGGATAATCCGGATACGGGAAGGTGGGCACTAGATGGTTATGACTTAATCGTGCAGCGGAGAGGGAAGCCCGTTCGAGAGTGGCAGTACTGCAGTGTGATTCATACATTGGGTAACTCTTCTAAAGCATCTTTTATAGGTTGAGTGTGAAGAAAAGTGGACTCTAAAGTGATGCTTTAAGATGTTTGATCGGAAGGGCTGCAATGGTCCCGAGCTTGGAGTGTTTGTCCCAGTCGGCGCGTCTCTATCCGCTTTTATCGGTTAGTATAGTTGAACTTGTGGTGCGCACTGATCTCGGGTCAGCTTTCTGTCACACCTCACGAAGGCTGGAGTCACAGACCCCTCACGGGTAGCTGGTCCCGGAACAGTGCGCAAGGGCAAAGTCAGCCGAGAGCTGTCGGCTGGTGGGTGTTTACTCTGTCCGTCAATGGGAGCTGGTCTCTTTCCTGGAGAGTTTTCAAAGGTCAGTCCCGCTGACAGCTGCCGCGTTTCCCCGGAGGGGCAATAGGAACGACACCCTCCTCTCCACCAACGAACGGCGGCAAGACAATATGCTGCGCCTCGTTGGTTCAGCTGCCGTAAGAGCAGATCACGGGGAGAGACCACAGACAATGGTGTGCACTAAAAGAGCTCTGCGGTACAGCAGAGAGGCTGGAAACAGAATACATGCCGCTTTCTTTCGTTTAAATGCCCTTTTCGATCTTGTGCTCTTGATAAAAAACTTGATAATCAGCATCTCTCTTTTTTTTTTCAAATATTCTCAGATTGAACTGGCTTTACATTTCCTGTCACATTGGTTGCAAATATATTGTGTTTCCGCTTAACGCTTGAGTTGGTTGTTATATTGGATCCTAGAAGTGTCAGTTTGACACAGTGGAATGAAAAGGGAACTTCCTTAGATTATCGGCAGCTCTCTCTCTCTCTCTCTCTCTCTCTCTCTCTCTCTCTCTCTCTCTCTCTCTTCTCTCTCTCTCTCTCTCTCTCTCTCTCTTGGGATTCTCCTGCAGAGGACTGGGGATCACAAGGAAGGGACATTCTCAAGGACAAATGCTGTGTCATCAAGGCTTCAGACCTTGAGCTTGAGTACAGTACAGTGTGGCATTGAGCTTAGATATAATAAGGGAAATTTAAAGATGTGTTGAGTGTATTTGTGCTTTATAGCTCGTCTGACCACTTTGGTTTCAGGTATTGCCTGGTTGGGTTGTTTTTGCTCCTTTTTAGGGTGCTTGTGTTCAGTGTGTGTTCATATGTGTTTGATAAATGAAATGTGAAGGATTATCCATCATATATGACATCTGCATGTTCAATTATCATGTTTCTGATGCTACAGAGGAAAATGAGAACATCCTAAAACTGCTTAGAAACAATAGAATAGAATAAAATGAGATAAACGTTGGTGTTTAGTTAGAGCTATACATTTAATGTGGAGACATTAATATATTGTTGAGATTATCATATTGTTGAGATCTGAAGATCGGGGAGACTCAAGTGAGATAACTATACACTCTTAGAAAAAAGGGTTCATTGGAGTTCTATATATGAAGCATAGGGTTCTTTACTTTACTCCAAAAACCTTTGGTAACATTTTATTTGAAGGGGTGTGCATAAGATTGACATGACACTGTCATAAACATGACATAACACCTGTCATGAACATGAAGGAGTCTTTATGAATGTTCATGACTGTTGTCATTAAGTGTCATTCGGTAAATTATGACACTTTTAATGTGAAGTTGACATTGTTTAAAATGTCTTTGTTATGACAACTTGACATTAACCAAGAAATCCTAACTAGTCCAATGTGTTCCACTTTACTTGAGGTAAGGGGAAATATCAATGACACTGTTGTTGAAGCATTTGACAGTGTAATAACCCTTAATGATAGGGGTAATAACAGTTTGGTTTTACTGTTTTCGAATCCATTCAGCCGATTTTCTGATATTTAGAAGAATATCAGTAACCAGACAATTTCTGGTCTCATTGACTTTCATAGTATATATTTTTTTCCTACTATGGAAGTCAATGAAACCAGAACTTGTCTGGGGGAGATGTAAAATGAGCCTATTTCCAAAAAAAGTGGAGTATCCCTTTAAAAGGGGTTCTGTATAGAACCTTTTAGAGGTTCCAAATATGTAGCACTGATGGAACATATTAAGGTTCTATATAGAACCTTTTCCTGTAAGAGTTTCCTTTTCTTATTTTTATTCATTGTCTCCAAAGTCTGTTTTAATTATAGCATCTTGGAAGTTCATAAATTAAATGTCCAATTAGTAGCTGTAAAATGTTAATGCACTATATTCACAACATAGTATTGTGCAAGGAACTCTAATTAATTAATAATCTGCCCCTGTAATCATAATTTGGGTGAAAAGAAATACTGTCAGTAAAACACGTATTTCAGCTGGAAACTTCAGTGAAATGTGTATATAGGAAATGTTATTGGAGTTGTATATGAGTTGTATGTGTTTATCCACTGATGTTTCTATGATGATAAAGATAGCATGTCAAGTAAACGTTTCCCTTCATCTATATTTTATGGTTTCTCTCAGCGGATTGGTAACTAATGTATTAAAAATAAATATCATTATTTAAAAAAATGAACGTATCTTCCCAGTATGCAGCTGAACAATAATAAATCTGAGAGAAGCCGTAAAACAGCTAGTGTCATTTATCATCATGGACACTTGTTCCCATCTCGTCTCGCAAAACAGATTTTACGTTGTGATGAATTATACTCGATAAGACACAATTGATGGTCAGTACTCCAATGGATCATAGCTTTTAATAGCAGGAGAACATTATTTTAAAGTTGCTCTATAGAATTGTTAGAAGGACAAAATCACTGTGTAACACCCCTGTCTTCTTCTTAAACGCCTCCTTTCGGGATATAGCTCATTAGTTTGGGAATCATCACTGTCGTGTCCTTATTGACAGTGTTCTGTCTCAAACTCAATCAAGAAATAAGTGTTCTTACAAAGTTATCATGCTTGCCATCATTTGCTCAAACCATGTGATTCTTTTGTTAGTAGATTAAAAAAAATGCATAAAGGACAAGCCCCATAAAAACAACCATTCTCTATGAGTTCAGGAGCCATACAATAGTGTTTTGCATGCAGGTGTCCCAACTGGTTTGTTCACCCAAAAGTATAAATTCATGTAATTTAAAAACTGTATGACTTTCTGTTCTCTGCTGGACACAAATGAGAGATTTTATAGTATCTTGCTGTTTTGTCCACACATAGTCAATTAGGTCAAAAGGTTTAAAATTAAAAGTTGGACATAAAGAAGACATAAAAGTAGTCCAGTGGTTTAATCAAAGTATTCTGAGGTAATACGATCACTTTATGACATCATGACAAGTCACGTGACATGCAAGAACCAATGAGCTTAACAATGTTGCACCTCGTTGACTTTAATTGTACGGACAAAAGCTGCTGAAAGATTCTTCATTAACACTTTGCAATCTCATTTGAAGAAAAGTCATTTCAAGTCATGTTAATAATCTAAGTCAGAATTTACTTTTTCACATGTGTCAAATCCGCTATCCAAAGCATTTTTTATGAACACACATTTCCTGGGAATAGAATTCCCTGTTCCATTGGTAACACTCTAATTCGGAGGTGGACAAAGTACACAACTTCCTCACTTGAGAGGTCAAATATTACTAATATTACTTGAGAGGTATAATATTATTAAGTAAATAAAAAAAATCGATTTTTACACAAGTACTTGAAAATTTTCCCTGATATGTCACCAGACATTAAGAAATCGTGTTCATTTCAAATACTTATATCACTGACAACAGTAGTTCGGCCAGGATATTGTCATTTAAAAAGTGAAGTCGCAGCCCTTGATTGATGTTGATGTTGTCAAGTTGTGTTTTGGTCTGATGCTCCACCCTCCAACGATCTACCAATCACGGACTCAGTAGTGTTGCGGCATTCGGGTTGCCAGCTCTTCTCTAGTTACCACAGCGGCAAATACACTGTAAAAAAAAAAAATTGTTAAATTTACGGTAAAATACCGGCAGCTGTGGTTGCCAGAAATTTACCGTATAAAATACGGTAGCAAGAATTTACGGTAATAAGATTTTACAGGCTTAACTTGAAAATTTACGGAAATTAACCGTATTTAATTATCTGATATACTGTTAAATTATTGACCATTTGAAGTGTTAATATCTGTTTTATACCATTGTGATAAACTGACATCCCCCAATCACAGCAGTAATGAGAGTCACATGATATATGGAAACACATCACATGTAGCTCTTTCACAAGAAACTTAATATACTCAAACATTAAACACCATCATGGTAACACACATGAAATTTTAAAAAGGCAATAAACATTGATTTAACAACATTAAATATCACATAAAACCCTAATGTACCTAACTTATTAGAAAAAGACTAAGCAAACTATGAAGAAACAATTTATTTCAGCAAAAATGCATCAATTGTGGATTGTCATGCAGGCAATTGTGGGAATGTCAATTTACATTTTTTCACTGTAAATTATACGATGAGTTGTTCATTTTCACTTTAAAAACTGTAAATTTAACAGTATTTTACAGTAAAATTACATGAAATTTACCATAAGATCTATCACAGTTATTTACCGTATATGGTAAGGAAAGGTTCTGTTAACCAATTAACAGTTTTTCACTGTAGCATTTTTACAGTCTTTTACTTTTAAAATCACGATCCTTTTTTACAGTGTACAAACGGAATCGGATAAAAAAGTTCTGAAACCCCAAAAAACTCGATATGAATCCGAAATACTTTGTTACAAAGTCCGAAACAGAAAAAAAACTCACTGTGTAGGACTCGTCACTTGCCATTGGAAGCTTCTTGTAGCAGCCTAAGTTCCTGCTTAAACCTGCAGTATATCTGGCAACCTCAAGTCATGGGGGAAGGTGGGCATACACCCTAATTTAAAAGTGATTGCAGTACCAGTTTTGGCCACAATCTTGCACACAGCATCCTCTAAGTATCAAAAGTGAAAAGTAAATGTCAATGCGTTGTTGTATTATTGTTATATGTACTAGGCTACTTACAGTACCTTATGCCTCTGATTCTATGCCTGCCTACCTACCCCCATATCAATGTCAAATTTATTTCTACAACACAAGTTACATGACCTTTCCATTTACACCGTACTCTAATTAGTCTACCACCAAACCAGCACTAAACATAATTCAGCATCAGCTCAGGTAGAGGCTTTGCTCCTACCCAAAAGGTGCGGCCATATCTGCATCAGTGACATCCATCCACGAGTAGAGGAAGCCAGTGTGAACTAGCTTATTTAGCTAATGTGTTCCTCTGAAAAGAGGGTGTGGTTGTGCGCCTGTTTGTCACGGTGCAGTGAAGCCGTATTGCCCTCAGTAAAAACAGCTGCTTAATTGAAAAGCCATAGCGGTGACAATAAACTAAACATTCAATTCGTAATTAATGAGGAACAGCAGCTTTATCTTGAGGATAAAGCACTGAGGCTAAAACAAGCCCATGGATCTTGTTAAAGGAGTCCACAAAAACGTTTGTTGTCTAACAGTGTTACAAATTCTTTTGAGTATAAGTAATACACTGATTTGAAATTAGTATGTGTGACATTTCAGTTGTAATCTACAAATCTGAGAGTTGATTTAGTTTATGTGATGCGAGCAGTCGTTTTATAGTCTGTGAATAGTTTTCACCCTCGAATTTGTTTGTACGTCCAGCTTCGGCCCAAGGGCCGCAAAAACCTCATTAAATGGGAAACAGAGCGGTCTGGAGCCGCTGGGATGTGCGGGGAACACTCATTTTCATCTCACTGAGCTCAATCAGATGGCGTTCCAGCGGAAATGTTCAACCATCAGTAACGAAATGCCTAAGGACAAGATCTGTTTTTAATATGGCCGTACATGTGAGAATTAATGGGAACATCCCTTAACCTACCAGAGTTAAGAGATTAGAAAAAAAACACTAAGGTTTTTGGCAATTTCAGCTTGAATGTTAAATATGTTGTATGATTAAATGTTTTAATTTCTGAACCATAAGTATATTATGTCAGTTTTTTTTTTTTAGCTTAAATTGATAGTTAGGAATGAAAAATAAATGTCAGAATGCACAGATACTGTAATTTTGAATGGCCAAAAGATGGATTGCAAGACCCTTGTAACATTGCCCAACCCGTTCTCTTCCCAAGGCGTCATACTGACGCTTTTGACAATGTGTATACTGTACATCCAATGCAGATGGCACCCTTTAACCGACATGTGTGTTGGATGTATACGCATTGTCAAAAGCGTCAAGTTTCAATCCCTTAAGATATGTACTGTAGCAGTGATCCACCTATCAAATTTTATCAAAGATATCTTAATTTGTATTCCAAAGATGAACAAAGGTCTTACGGGGTTGGTACACCAGTAATTAATGACTTAATTTTAATTTTTTGGGTGAACTATCCCTTTAAATGCCACTTTTATTTATGTATTCAAAGATTTAATCTGTCATAATGCAATGTTATTAAATTACCACAGTCAAATATCTCAAAAAAATTAATTTATGTGGCTAGTTGTGATTAATTCAATGAAATAATTGGCATATCATGTAATTAATTCAATTAAAGTTTGTAATCATTTGACAGTCATAATGAAAACTCTGACTAAACACTGATCAGCAGTAACGGAAAAGAAAGTAAAAATGAAAACATGCTCCATCTGTAGTTGTCGTTCCTGGGGAACAAGGAATTTTCCTCATGTCCTCATGTCCTCATGTGTGGTGTCCTGACTGTCTAGGACGTGTTCACTGTCTCAGACGGTTTGTTGTTTACAGCGCGACTTCCTGTTCCTGCATCCTCTGGCATTATGTGGTGAGCTGTAGGATCTTGATAGTAAGCTCCTCTGTACTATTGGGACTACAGTTTAGATTATTCTCATTCTTCTTACGTTTGACAGTGATGACATACAGAATGGTTATAGTTTCCATTAATTCTTTGTCACTTTGTGTTTCGTCTGATAGTCGGTGTGTGTTCTGCTTTCTGTTTTTGTCGTATTTGCTTGCTGTCTTTGGTATGTGTGACTGTGCTGCTGAGGTGCAGAAATAAATATAGTCTGCAGACACAGCAAAAAAAATCAATTTTGTAATCAGTGTCTTTGTCTTGTTCTCCTGGAAAAAAAAAAAAATTCGGTAACACTTTACTTGAAGGGGTGTGCATAAGACTGACATGACACCTTTATAACCATGATATGACATTTGTCTTGAATATGAAGTAGGGTTTATGCATGTCTATGACAACTGTCATTAAGTGTTTTTCACTCAATAATGACATTTCTAATGCAAATATGACATTGTTTGAGATGTCTGTTTTGACACCTTGACATAAACCATAACATCATAACCTGTTAGTGTCTTTGTCATGACAACTTGACATTATTAAGGCAACACCACCTGTCAAAAACATGACATAGCAGATTCATTATCAAACTTAAAGGGGAAATGAAGCAGTGAATCAAGTTTACATGATTTACAAGATGGATTTCCAATATAATCAACAATTATATAAGAAACATTACAAATGTAAACATTTAGAAGAAAAAAATAAAAAACTTTGCATCTTTCGCCGCCAGCGTGGAATAATGGTGCGGGAATGTTTTACCTAACATTAGTCGTTCGCGGTCAAAACACTGGTGTAAACACAGTTTGATGTCGCGATTTTCAATGCCCAGAGCCTGTTAAACTTGAGCCAACCAACCCTGTGACGTCACCTGCCCTGGCGGCGAAAGATATAAAGTTTTTTTTTCTTTTTCTTCTAAATGTTTACATTTGTCATGTTTTTTTTATATAATTGTTGATTATATTGTAAATCCATCTTGTAAATCATGTAAACTTGATTCACTGCTTCATTTCCCCTTTAAGAAACCACTTAGCTGTCAGGTGTTTGGTTTTGACATTGGCTGTCATGAGGCCATTATAACATTGAATGACAAATTCAATTAGTACCACTGTAGTTGAGGTCACGAAAAATATTCATGACACAGTTATAATGCCTCATGACAGCCAATGTCAAAGGCAACCACATGACATTTTAATGTAATGTTAACCCATAAAGCTAAGTGTTTTTTGAAGTTTGATAATTAATCTGCTATAATGTTTATGACATATTTATGACAGGTTATGCTGTATTGGTTTTAGTCAAGTTGTCATAACAAAGACATCTAAAAAAAAAAATATTTTTTGCATTAAAAATGTCATAATTGAGCGAATGACACTTAAAGGAGTAGTTCACTTAAAAAAAAAAAAACTTTTGCTGATAATTTACTCACCCCCATGTCATCCAAGATGTCCATGTCTTGCTTTCTTCAATCGAAAAGAAATTAAGGTTTTTGATGAAAACATTCCTGGATTTTTCCATTTAATGGACTTCAATGGGAAACAAACGGTTCAAGGTCCAAAAGACAGTTTCAGTGCAAACTGCAAACTGTTCAAAGGGCTTTAAACGACACCAGACGATGAAAATCGCTCATTACAAAAATAAATTAAAAAAAGTGTAAGTTTTTATAAGCACAAATGCTCGCCTTGCTCTGTTCTGTCATGCGTGTTTGTGACTCTCATGTTCGAACTCGTTCATCAAAATGAACGAATATTTTTTCGACTCATTTGGTTCGTTCAACGAACAAAATGAACGAAATGACTCGAAAAAAAAAAAAAAGATTTGTTGGCTGTGCGAAGTTGCTGGATATTGGCAGGACTTGGAACAAGCTGACGTCTATGCCAATCCAGAGCATCCCAAACATGCTCATTGGGTTACATGTTCGGTTGAGTATACTGGCCATGCAAGAACTGGGATATTTTCAGCATTTAGGAATTGTGTACAGATCCTTTCAACATGGGGCTGTGCATAATCATGCTGCAACATGAGGTGGTCGTGGATGAATGGCACAACAATGGGCCTTAGGATCCCGTCACGGTATCTGTGCATTCAAAATGCCATCAATAAAATGCACCTGTGTTCGTTGTCCATAACATACACCTGCCCATACCATAACCCCATCGTCACCATGGGCCACTCGATCCACAACGCTGCTAACCCACACGGTGCCATATATGCTCTCTACCATCTGCCCTGTACAATGAAAACCAGGATTCATCTGTGAAGAGAACAGTGACGGTTACGACAACGAACTGCAGTCAAGTCGCGACCCCGATGAGGACGACGAGCATGCAGATGAGCTTCCCTGAGACGCTTTCTGACAGCTTGTGCAGGAACTCTTTGGTTATGCAAACCGATTGTTGCAGCAGCTGTCTGTGGCTGGTCTCAGACCATCTTGGAGATGAAGATGCTGTATGTGGAGGTCCTGGGCTGGAGTGGTAACACGTGGGCTATTGTGAGGCCGGTTGGATGTACTGCCAAATTCTCTGAAACGTCTTTAGAGACGGCTTGTGGTAGAGAAATGAATATTCAATTCATGGGCAACAGCTCTGGTGGACATCCCTGCAGTCAGCATGCCTTTCGCAATCACCCTCAAAACTTGGCATCTTTGGCATTGTGTGATAAAACCGCACATTTTCGAGTGGCCTTTTATTGTGGCCAGCGTAAGGCACACCTGTGCAATCATGCTGTCTATCAGCATCTTGATATGCCACACTTGAGAGGTGAATGGATTATCTTGGCAAAGAAATCCTCACTAACAGAGATTTAAATAGATTTGTGAACAATATTTTTGAGAAATAGCCTTGGTCTTTGTACATAGAGGTGTACATAGAAAAGGTCTTAGATCTTTGAGTTCATCTCATGAAAAATGGGGGCAAAAACAAAAATGTTGCGTTTATAATTTTGTTTAGTGTAGTAGGGAAGTATGCGATATAGTACATAGCTCTCATGTTCCCACTGTCGCTTTGTTCATGTAATCCACTGTCTTTTATAGTTATGTTCAAGTCAAGTTCTAGTGCTCATGTTTATGTCGTGTCTTAGTTCTGTTTGTTTTGTCTCTTGTTTCCCAGTCAGTGGTGGAGGAAGTACTTAATCTCAGTACTTAAGTAAAAGTACAAATAACCAGATAAATATTTACTTTAGTAAAAGTAGAAGTAACACAATGACAACCATACTTAAGTAAAAAGTAAAAAGTACCTGATTTTAAATGTACTTTAAGTATTAAAAGTAAAAGTACTTGCATAACAATTTATTCTCTTAATGACTATTTATTTTCTAATGATTAATAAAACATTTAATTCTAACTCATTCAACCTAATACTCCTATAATGATGTCCAATAATGATGGAAAAAAATGTTGTCACCATTTCTGAAACAAGCTTGCAATTAGGCAATATAAACCATGCTTATCCTAACTACGTATATGTTAATAACTATGTTTGGCATTAAACGCGATTAATTTATGGTGTAATTCTGAACCTCTTGGCTTGCTATAATCCTAACCAAACGTATATTACACACGGTGCGTTTCCTATGCACGTAAAAACAAATTTTCGCGGATATATTGCACGATAAACACACTGCGTGCGAGACGCATTTAGTTGATTTATCTATGGCAACCAAACGTCACTGTTGAGACAAACGTGCAACGAACGGACGGTCAGATTACGTTTTGGCAGGGGAAAAACTGATCAGAAAATGTAATGAAAATTTAACAGAAGTTGTAGAAATGTAGTCGAGTAGAAAGTATAATAATTGCTGCAAAATGTAACGAAGTAAAAGTAAAAAGTATGCACTATTTATTCTACTTCAGTAAAGTAACGATACGTGAAAAATGTACTTAAGTAAAGTAACGAAGTATTTGTACTTCGTTACATTCCACCACTGTTCCCAGTTATCAATAAACTGCACATGGTTTCAACTCTGTTAGCCTTCAGACTATCCATTACAATATCCTGTTTTAAGGATGATTTTCTACCACTATTGGATGTCTTTTTTGCCAACAAGCATCATCTAGCCTAAGTATCAACTAAACTCAGATGTGTTAACTCATTTCTCATTTTCTAATTGGTTATGCTGTCATGTCTGCTAATTCGTCAGGCAGCAGTTTGTGTCAAGAAAAAGTTCACGGTGACAATCATTCATAGCGTGAAAGCGAGGTGCAGCAATGAGATGTTCATGAAACGAGACACTTAAAAAAGTGTGCTGCAGCCAGGTACTTGACTGATTTGACCAAAATGACCTTCTGTACTTGGGAAACAAGACTGAAATACTGAGCACTGTGCTTTGAAAATTAAACGCCCTTTTAGATTTGGTACACACTAAAGATATGATGTTTTTCAATGGTATTTTGAGTACCTTGCATTACATAATAAGCAAATAATTGGTTAGTATTAGAAATCAGACCAAAAACGTCACGCTAGCTCTGGAACTAAACTTCCCTTTAATACTTTGATTATTTGTTTGTCACTCTTTTGCTGTCTCTGTTTTTTTTTTTTTTTAATTTCTCTCTCTCAATAAGCAAAAGCAATAAACCTATACAGCTTGTTTAAATGTTTGACATATTTGAATGACTAAATACACATTCAGCCCTGTCTGTCATGCTCAGTACATAATTACTGGTGTTTGGCAATGCAAGCATCCCTATTATTAAAATTACTCATACAAAAGGTCATTGATTTAAACCCTGTTTATTAAACTGCGTAACTGGATGAACAATATGTAAAATCATGCAGGTTGTTAAAGAGAGGTCTTCCCCTATACTTTAAAAAAAGTATATAATTTCCTGACTATTATTTTCATGTGTCAGGCTTTACAGGGTTAGGCAACTGGACTTTAAGATTTTCTTCTGTTGAGTGATTAAATGGACAACAAATTTATGTTGTTTCTAATTCAAAATTTCTTCTTGTATTGCTGCCAGTGCATCCTTAAAACACCCTAGCTACTGCATAGGGAAAAAAAATCTAGTCTTACAACAGTGGACACAACATGAGATTAACTGAATCACTGACAGCACTTCACATCCCTAACATTTGTCTTGACAGAATCATGATATTTAACGATTTCATAAAATCAAACATGACATTTTGTTATTTCTGGCCTATCGGCAAACCAGAATGCAATCATTTGAGTGATTTATGAGTTGAACTAAGGTTGAAGTTGGTCAGCTGGAGTCTGGCTTGTGATGCTCGTTAATTTAATTAAAACAATTTAATTAGGGAAAGCTACTGCTCTTTGAGAGTGAGTAGGCGGATGATGCAGCAGAGACTGGGAAGAGCCCCAGGTCAGACTGCTGCTGATTCCACTGCTCTGAATCACACTCACCACTGCAATCTTCATCCTCGTTCATTCTACCGTGATCGAGCACCTCACAATCCCTGTGAGTGATGCAATTGCAGTGCAACTGCGAAAAATGTTCTGAAAGATGTTTTTAGTTGTCATATTAAAATGAGAAATGAGAGTGTCTCTTGTCCTCAAAGTAGGATTTTAAATCCAGGATTATCACGATTGCAAATTTTTCATGGATGTCAATCCAGGGTTTATCATGAATAAAGTCATACTCCTGATGAAGGTCGTGTGACCGAAACATTGTGTGAATAAACTTAATTTTAAATTGCAAGTAACGATAGTGTGCGGGAGTTCCTTATCTGCTAAAACAACTAGCTAGTCTGGTCTTATTATCCGACGCACCTATCATCTGGTTACTAATCCAGGGTTTATAAAAGTGTTATTTTATTTATATTATATGTTTTATAAAAGTGTTATGTTATATTATATTACAACGCATTCGGTAACACTTTACGGTAAGGGTACATGAATTATCATGAATTCATGTATAAATTAATGCATGAATTATGCATTCATTCATGCATTATTTCTCATGAATCATCAGGAACTAACACAAGTTCGACGTTTTTCATTCATGACTTCATGAATGAACAACACCTTAATTAAAACATTAACTAAGATATGCACATCACCATGAATTATGATTTATTACGCATGATCATGATGTTTTTTTTGTTCTTTGTCTAGGTCAGTGACCTAGTCACCACTTTAGTTAAGGGGCCACACACATGATGAAGTCATTAATAGATTAATGCTTAGTTAATGATGACTATTGGACAGACACCATAATAGACCAATCACAGCTCATAGCACACACATTCTGTAAATCAAATACAGAAGTCATCATTAACTAAGCATTATCTATCAATGACTTCATCATGTGTGTGGCCCCTTAACTAAAGTGGTGACTAGGTCCTTTGAAACACTGATGAACAATGTGCTATTGAAAGGTGGCATAACTGTGAACAAAGAAAACATCATGATCATGCGTAATAAATCATAATTCATGATGATGTGCTCATCTTAGTTAATGTTTTAATTAAGGTGTTGTTCATTCATGAAGTCATGAATGAAAAACGCCAAACTTGTGTTAGTTCCTGATGATTCATGAGATATTAATGCATGAATGAATGCATAATTCATGCATTAACTTATACATGAATTCATGATAATTCATGTACCCTTACCGTAAAGTGTTACCACGCATTCTCATCCTTTAGTGTCATGTAGAACGCTATATGACAAAACGGCGCTATACTACGCACATGGCACCCATTATCGTTAATATAACACGTGCTGTGATGGGTAGGTTTAGGTGTGGGGTAGGGTAGGGTAGGGTAGTCTCATATTACGCTAAAGGATTTATGACGACTTGGGTTCGCGTGTTATATTAACGATAAAGGGTGCCATGTGCGCAGTATAGCGCCGTTTTGTCATATAGCGTTCTATGTGACGCTAAAGGATGAGAACGGGCTGTATATTATTAGCCGTGAAAGCGACCCTTCATGTGGTCCGAGCCCTGCTGTAACAAATCATATAATATCAGATCAGATACCATATCATAATCATATTGAAGGGCCCCCTGCAAATTTGCACCCCAAATGACAGAAATCTAAAAGCATGATTCGTTTAGATTTGCATTAAGTTATTTAGCAGACACTTTTATCCAAATCAACTTACAAATGAGGAGAGCAATAGGTTAACAATAGGACAACAATATGTAAGTGCTGTGACCATTCCCAGTTTAGTCTAACACAGTAGATGTATTTTTTTAATGGGGTGGCAGTGGCTCAGTGGTTCATGTGGGTTGTCTACAAACCGAAAGATTGGTGGTTCAATCCTCGGTTCCACCTGACCAAGTGTGTCCATGAGCAAGACACCTAACCCCAGCTGCTCCCGACGAGCTGGCTGGCGCCTTGCATGGCTGACACCGCCGTCGGTGTATGAATGAGTGTGTGAATGGGTGAATGTGAGGCAAAAGTAAAGCGCTTTGGTGGCCATTAGGTCTATGAAAGCGCTATATAAATGCAGTCCATTTACCATTTAATAGATATGGAATAAGGACTCAGCAGCTCGGGTTGAGTTAGGAAGGTCATTTCACCAGTAGGGAACAATCCAGGTGAAGGTCCGTGAAAGTGATTTTGTGCCTCTTTAAGATGACACCACAAGGTGACTTTCAATTGCAGAATGCAAGTTTCTGGATGGAATAAAATAAAAGGGAGCAGAGCCTGTGGTTGTGCTGTAGGCAAGCACCAGTGACTTGAATTTGATGAGAGCGGCAATTGGCAACTAGTGCATTTGTGTTTGGAGAGGTGTAAAGTGTGCTCTCTTCAGCTTGTTAAATACCTTTCTCGCTGCAGCATGTGGATCAGTTGCAGAGGTTTGACACTGCAAGCTGTAAGACCTCCCAAGAGAACATTACAATAGTCCAGTCTGGAAAGAACAAGAGATTGGACAAGGGTTTGAGCAGCATGTTCTGATAAGAAGGGCATGATCCTCCTAAAGTTGTTTAAGGGAAATCTGCAGGCCTGGTCAGTTCTAGCAATGTGGTCTGTGAAGTTCAATCGATCATCAATCCCAACTCCAAGGTTCCTTGCTGACCTTGATGGAGTTATATGGATGATGAACCTTGCTGAATGGAGAAGTTGTTGTGTCGTGTTGGGTTGGCTGGGACCACAAGCAGCCCTGTCTTTGCAAGGATTAGTTGAAGGTGGTTGTCCTTCACCCAGCAGGAAATGTCTTTCAGGCAGGCCAAGATGCGAGTAGCTACCGTCGGATCCTCTGGTTGGAATTAGAGGTAGAGTTTTGTGTCGTCAGCATAACAGTGATAGGAGAAACCATGTTTCTGAAAGACAGATCCTAGTGATGACATGTAGATGGAGAAGTGAAGTGGTCCAAGCACTGAGCCCTGAGGCACCCGAGTAGCTAGATGTTGCGACACACATCTACGACATCCTAAAGGACCTACCTGAGAGGTAAGACTTGAACCATTGGAGTGCGGTTCCTGAGATGCCCTTTGTCTTTAGGATTGACAGGAGGATCTGGTGGTTCACTGTCAAACGCAGCAGACAGATCCAGCAGGATGAGGATTGAGGATTTGTCAGGATTGACAGGAGGATCTGGTGGTTTTGGGATTTGGAAGTTGCTCTTGCCAGCCTCGGAGCTTCAATAACCGAGAGTATAGGCCGGTCTTAGTTGAGTGGCCGCTTTTGAAACCATACTGGTTGTTGTCCATGAGGTTGTTTTGTTTAAGAAAGGCAGAGACTTGGTTGAAAACAACTCTTTCAAGTGTTTTAGCAATTAATGGATGAAGGAATACCGGTCTGTAATTTTCCAGATTTGCTGGATTGCCAGATTTTAGAGTGGGTTTCTTAAGCAGTGAGGTTAACCCAAGCCTGCTTAAATGCTGTGGGAAATGTACCAGTGTGAAGAGATGTGTTTATGAGGTGCAGGAACAACTGAGGAAGAAATGACTTGAAGATAAGTGGTAATAGGATCAAACAGACTGGTACTGTAGTAGGGTGATTGGATTGTGTGTGTTGGCTATTAAGATGTGTGTATCAGTCTGTGGTGTGGAAAATTGGCTAATGATGGTGGTTGTTTTATTTATGAAGAATGTGGCAAAATCATCAGTTGTCAGGGTTGATGAAGGAAGAGGAGGAGGGTTAAAAATAGAGGAGAAGGTTTTGAAAAGCGTGCGAGAGTCGGAATAATGGTTAATATTGTTGTGGTAGTAAGTCATTTTAGCAGTAGAGACAGTTGAGAAGGAAGACAGGAGGGATTGATATAGACCATGGTTAGTGGGATCTTTCAATTTATGCCAAATCCTTTCTGCAACCCTGAGTTTAGAATGATGTTTCCAAGGGAAATCAGATAACCAGAGGGCAGAGGGGGTGGCGCGGACTGGCCTGGATGCAAGGGTGCAGAAATAGACCAAGAATGATGTTAGAGTGGAGAAAAGAGTCTCAGTTGCACTGTTAGCATTTAGTGATGAGAGCTGATTAGCGGGAGGTGTGTGGACAAAAGAGGATGGGCGGGAGGGTGAGAGTGAGCATGGGTTTTGCCGAAAGGTGACCTGTGGAGGAATGTGTGTTGTGTCCTGAGACAGGTTGGAATTAAAAGAGTGAGGAGGAAGTGATCTGAGGTGTGTAGTGGAGTAACCAGTGTATGGTCAGTGGAGCAGAAATGCATGTAAATAAGGTCCAATTGGTTACCTGATTTGTAAGTAGCCGCAATAAATACTCCTTTGAGGTCAAATGAGGCGAGCAGAGTGTGGAAATCAGCAGACTGAGACTTTTCTAGGTGGTTGTTGAAGTCTCCAAGAACTACGAGAGGAGTACCATTCTCAGGGAAGGATGAGAGTAACACGTCCAACTCATCCCAAGAAACTGCCAAGTCTACTTGAAAGTCAAAGACAAGATTAAGTTTTGTAAGTCAAAGACTATAAAATGGATTTTAATGGCACTGGTGATAGTAATTGAATGCTAATCAAATGAGCTGTTGTCACTCAGAGATGGTAAGGATCAAATTTTCAATTGTTGTACATGAGCAGACCAGTACCTCCACCCCTCCCGGTCAGGCGAAGGGTGTGTGAGAAATTTTGTGGAGAGGGCAGCAGGTGTGGCAGTGTGCTCTGGTCTGATCCAAGTCTCAATTAGGGCCAATAGGCCAACTGATTTTGACATACGGCTTTTTTTTTTTTGTTATTTCTCCTACTGTATAGTATAGTATGTGATTTTGGATGCAGCCCTTGAGTATATGTATTGGTCTCGTGTCTCATTGTCACTTGTCTAGCTTTATTCATCAATAAAAAAAAAATTCACTGGGAAAAGATTTAATAACGGGAAAGTATTGGAGAGATTATTTTAGTAAAGTTGTTTTTTTTAATGTGTCTTTATGTTGTTGTTGTTATTTATACAGTAAATATATATATATATATTTACTGTATAAATATATATAATATATATATATATATATATATATATATATATATATATATATATATATAATTTTAGTTTCTGTTTCAGTTAACTAATAACCCTGGAGAGGGCTTAATTGACCTAAACCTCATTATGGTGCTGTTATGCTATTAGCTAACTTCTGCCATTTTGTTACCTTCAATCACACCCCTCTGTCCAAAACCACACCTCCTAAAGGCATTTCATCAAACCCCAGCAAAATAAATCACAGATAAGAGTGTTTCATCTGCAAAGCCCCTATAGAAACACGCTGCCATCATTATCAGCCAAAGTACTCCCTCTCTTAGACAGCAATAAAATTATAAGGCAAAATACCTGCCTCAGAAGGCAAATTTCATGACTAGGGTTCTCATTCAAGCATTGCGAGTGCTGACCCAACCGTTCCACAGGATTTATCCTGCTGAGCCGAAGTGTCACCGGTCAGTGTCTTACATTTGTCCCTTCAGTGAGCCCATACGCTCTTTACAAAAGCTGCACCTTGCATAAATCCCACCATAAAGTAGAAAAGTGCTGTGACAATGCGGCCACACCATAACTATATTTGTGGGCTCCGTTTTGTTACAGCTGAGGGCCTGAGATAGGGTGAGCTTTTTTATGTAGTTTTCTCATGTATGGGATGGGGTTCTGGCAAAAATGGCTGTGTAAAAGGAATAGGAAGCTAGTTGTGAAGGCTAGAGAGGGCAATAGTCCTTGGTCATCTGACTGTGACGTTTTAAATTATCTGTCAACTATGGACTTGTTGAACAGCTGCAGTTTGTCAACATTACACACACAAGGTTGTGAGGCAGAACAGGCTGAGCAAGCTTCAGAGGTATCAGCTACAAACAATGAAATAACTCATAACAGTATGACAATTCAAAAGGTTTAGCTGTTACTTAAACTAAATTTATTTTTAGTTTAGAAATGTTACTAGCAGGTTAGCAGTTAGTTGTTCTAAATGTCCAAATAAATCAGTTTGTATGTATACATGAAGTATTATATTATAATATAAGATGAAATATATTTATTTAGGAGAACTGTTTTTTTTTTATTTGAATATATTTTTAAATGTAATTATTCTTGTGACCAAAGCTGAATTTTCAGAATCATTTCTATCATTACTATTATCAATTTTGAAAACAGTTGTGCTGCTTTATATTTATGTAGAAAATGTGATATGCCACCATTCAAAAGTTTGGGCTAAAAAAAAACTTTATGCATTAAATTGATCAAAAGTGATAGTAAAGACATTTATAATACTACAATGTCACATTTGGTCTGTTTCTGTTGGACTTTAAGTTGGTTTTTCAGTGTTTGCTGATCCGTTTCCTTTGTTTGCATTTGTTCCCTTGGTGACTTATTGTTTGATTAAGACACTGCACCTGTTTATTGTTGTTGATTGGTTTGCGTTAGTATGTATTGAGTTTGTTTTCAGTTAGTCTTTGTTCCATAGTCTTGCCCCTAAAGATTGATTTGTTTCTTTTTGAGTGTCTTAATAAAGAACGCAGCTGCGAATAGATCTAGCTTTTTTTTCTTCTCCAGCGTCAGCCAGCTGTGATAGAAATATGAAAACAGCAGCGGTCCAAATCCTCCTCCTCTCCCAGGGGGATTGTTCCCTCGAGGACCATACAAGTGATTTTTTTAAACCTGGTTCATCTTGTCAAATATGACGATGGCAGCCTCTTCACAGCTTCCAACCGTCTCAGAGATTCGTTAGTATAAATACACTCACCTAAAGAATTATTAGGAACACCATACTAATACTAGGTTTGACCCCCTTTCGCCTTCAGAACTGTTTTTCAGCCCATATTAATAGGATAGCATCTTTCAGTTGATGGAGATTTGTGGGATGCACATCCAGGGCACGAAGCTCCTGTTCCACCACATCCCAAAGATGCTCTATTGGGTTGAGATCTGGTGACCGTGGGGGCCATTTTAGGACAGTGAACTCATTGTCATGTTCAAGAAACCAATTTGAAATGATTGGAGCTTTGTGACATGGTGCATTATCCTGCTGGAAGTAGCCATCAGAGGATGGGTACATGGTGGCCATAAAGGGATGGACATGATCAGAGACAATGCTCAGGTAGTTCACGACATTTAAACGATGCCCAATTGGCACTAAGGGGCCTAAAGTGTGCCAAGAAAACATCCCCCACACCATTACACCACCACCACCAGCCTGCACAGTGGTAACAAGGCATGATGGATCCATGTTCTCATTCTGTTTACGCCAAATTCTGACTCTACCATCTGAATGTCTCAATAGAAATCGAGACTCATCAGACCTGGAAACATTTTTCCAGTCTTCAACTGTCCAATTTTGGTGAGCTTTTGCAAACTGTAGCCTCTTTTTCCTATTTGTAGTGGAGATGAGTGGTACCCGGTGGGATCTTCTGCTATTGTCAAGGTTGTGTGTGTTGTGGCTTCACAAATGCTTCGCTGCATACCTCGGTTGTAACGAGTGGTTATTTCAGTCAAAGTTGCTCTTCTATCAGCTTGAATCAGTCGGCCCATTCTCCTCTGACCTCTAGCATCAACAAGACATTTTCGCCCACAGGACTGCTGCATACTGGATGTTTTTCTCTTTTCACACCATTCTTTGTAAACCCTAGAAATGGTTGTGTGTGAAAATCCCAGTAACTGAGCGGCCCTTCTGGCACCAACAACCATACCATGCTCAAAATTGCTTAAATCACCTTTCTTTCCCATTCTGACATTCAGTTTGGAGTTCAGGAGATTGTCTTGACCCGGACCACACCCCTAAATGCATTGAAGCAACTGCCATGTGATTGGCTGATTAGATAATTATGAGAAATTGAACAGGTGTTCCTGATCCTTTAGGCGAGTTTGTGTGTGGTTTTTTTTAGAGTGATTTGTTACTTTTAGAGTGTGTTAATAAAGATGAACGCTCCAGTTTTACTTTCTTTAAAATATATTAACTGAAAAGAGTTAATATTTGATCATATATATATATATATATATATATATATATATATACAGTATGTTTGTGTGTATGTGTGTGTGTGTGTGTGTGTGTGTACAGTATGTAAGTGTTCCATACTTTTTCAGCAACACATGTATGTGCATTTTATAATATTAAGATATTAATTAGCTGTTGTTTCGAGGGAGCAGGAAGGTTAATCTTGTAATCAATCCTCCACGGGTGTTATTCAGAATACAGATGAAATTATGTTGATAATGAGAAAACTTTTTCATTCTCTATGAGAAGCCATCTTTCCCCCGGTAACTGATCCTGTCAGTAAAAGGGAATCACTGGCACATACAAGCATTGTTATGCAAACATAACTGCAAGATTGAAGGAACTAATCAAATGGCTGTAACATTGCTGTGTTTTGGAAATCCTAAAAATCAAATCAGGACACAATGTCAAATTGTATTCAAGGTCCTTTTTATCTAAATACAAGGACACAAAACAATGTTTTTAATATTATTTTGTTGTTTTGTGCAATATCATGCACCATGCCATAACTGTGAGCTCTAATTCTGTAGAGACTACCCACTCTCTCTCTAGTTTCTGTTCAGCCAAATGTTTGGCAGGTCATATAGCTTTTGTGTTGCCAGAAGTGCGCTATCATAAATACGTTTACCTCAGTTTGATTAAGACCATTTACTGCATAATAGAGGACTTACAGTGATCATTTGATTTATTAGTAATAGTTACAACAATAAAGCAGTTAATCTACAAAAAATGAAAAGTCACCAAGAAAAAAAAATAAAAATAAAGCCTGTATAGGACCAGAAAGATTTATTTCGACATTGTAGCAGTATATGAAATGTGCTTAATATGTGTGTATATATACACTTTTAACTGATCATACATATTCCAAGATGCTAATATCTTTTGTTTCCCATTATTCACAGTTGTGATTCTCATTAGATTATCATTACTGTAATACAGATTTTTTTTTTATAATATTACAATTACTCCCATTCTATAACTTTAATTAACTAATTCAAAACTATGCAACTTCACAGTTTACATTTTTACATTTCATTATTTCTTTGTTCTCTTTCTTTTTTTCTTCTTTTTTATGTTCTCAAAAATACGATGATTTCCCTCAAAGACTTCATGTAGTCAATATGCAAACTTCAGTGTCATAAAATGGATCATCATGGGCAATTAGCATCTTTAAGAAGCAATAGCACATCTACAGGGAATAAAAAGTGTTGATTTGTAGATTGCATAGAGAATGTCCTCCCACACTGTACAAGAGAAGTTGGGCAGATGCCTTGAAGCAATTATCATTATGGAATTCAACAGTCATATCTAGACGCATCTCCAAAGGTTTGATTTGGTCTGCCAAAAGAGTCCTTTGGAGCAGGTCCATTTCTGCTTCTTCTCTTCCTAGATCACTCCTGAACCAGTTTATTTGTGCTCACTAAAACTTTGAGAAAGTCAAATGTTTCAAATCCAGTGAGTTTGTTGGCAAACGAGATGGACAAAATAGACATCCATTTTGCTGATTACATCTGATTATTTCTAGACATCTTATCCACTCAGAGCAGACTTCTTTATCTGAGCCAGACTTCTATTGTATTTGTGTCTGTTTATTTGTTCTGTTGTATTTACAATATGTACTCTGGCAGTCACACAGATAAAACAGCAGGAGTATCTCAGAGAGCTGTAAAATCAGTGAGAGTGCAGTGAAGATAATGGGTCCCATAAAAAGCAAAGTGTCTCTTGTCCTCTGAGTGTATGCAGTCACCCCAGAGGAGAGGCACGGACACAAGCTTCTCGCACATCTCTATCTTCCTCTATACAAACAGGGGGGTGGATCTCAATCTCACTGAGTCCAGTGATCATATCACCATGTTAAACACACTCAAGACACTCAAGAAAAAAGGCAAGGGGAGGAAACGGCAAACATTGCATCACATTTTCATTATGGTCTGATTTAGACAATGAGTTATTATATCAGCCTCATATGCTCTGTAATCATCTAAATAACTTTTATTGTAATTGCATGAGCATTGCAGGCTTGTCATTATGTGTCTTGCTGACATTGTTTTGCTGACATCCTAACATAATGGCCTGTTTTTGAAGGTGTTGAGGCCACATCAAGAATGATAACTATTAATACAATGTTAACTATTAGATCTGCATCAACACCAACGCACAGTATCTTTCTTTTTTTATATAAAGGCTTGTCTGCCACTTTAAAGGAGTAGTTCACTTTAAAAAAAAAACTTGGCTGATAATTTACTCACCCCCATGTCATCAAAGATGTCCACATCTTTCTTTCTTTCTTTAGTCGAAAAGAAATTAAGGTTTTTGATGAAAACATTCCAGGATTTTCTCCATATAATGGACTTCAATGGGAACCAAACGGTTCAAGGTCCAAATGAGAGTTTCAGTGCAGCTTCAAAGGGCTTTAAACGTGCCTGCATCGTCGTCAAATCCCAAACCACACCCAGAAAAGTGGTCCTCTGTACTGGAGAAAGCACACTCTTCTTGGCGTTGAGCCTCAACCCCAGCTTTTTGATATGGGCGAGAAGGACATCTCGATGCCGAGCCACATGCTGTTCCGATTGAGCCAGAATCAACCAATCGTCGATACAGTTTAAAATGCGGATGCCCTGAAGCCAGAGCTGCATCCATACATTTCGTAAAAGTTCAGGGGAGACAGTGCTAGGCCGAACGGAAGAACCCGATATTGGTATGCTTCGCCCCCGAAAGCAAACCTCAGAAACTTCCTGTGTTGTGGAGGGATGGAAATGTGGAAGTATGCGTCTTTTAGATCTATCGTGACAAACCAGTCCTCGGACCTGATTTGTGACACGATCTGCTTGAGAGTGAGCATTTTGAATTTGAGCTTCCCTAAAATCCCCCAAAAGCGAGGTGGGCGTGACCTGAACTGGATCGCGTACCCGTACTTGATAGTCTGCAGGACCCATTGAGATACAGTTGGAAGACTTTTCCATTCCGACAAAAATTCTACTAAGGGTACCAGTCTCTCGAGACTGGCCTCTGGAATATTTTGAGTGACAGACACAGTGCCCTGTAACGGCGCACCGACAGGGAACAACTGGCCTGAGACCTCTACATCGCTCCTCAGAGCGAGCGAGCATCCCTCGGGAAAACGCTCGCTGGAACTGTCTGCACCCCAACACGCAGGCGGGGTTGGCAGAACGGGCCCCTGAGGGCATCGAGAGAGGACGGGCGCCGTGTGCTGCGGCGAACACCTTCCTCTCCTGATGGGGACCACCCTCAGCACCCTGACACGTTTGGCATCAGGGCTTCTTCTTCGATGAAGCCTTCCTCGCGACATTGACCGTCCTCAGATCGGTCTTGCCCTTGGAAGACTTCGCCTGGGAGCGCCGCGTCTCGCCCCAGTTTTGCTGAGGAGGAGCGCGAGACACGACACTCCACTTTTGCTGTGCCCTGTGAGAGGAGCAAACATGGAGGGGGAGAAATTTTTTGAGAAATTTGAGAAATTCTGCTTTTTTTCTTCTTGAAATTTTTCATGACAGAGTTTACAGAGTCATCAAAAAGACCAGCGGTCGAAAGCGGGGCGTCAAGAAGGAACGATTTATCTTTATCTTTCATATCAGATAAATTCAACCAAAGGTGCCTCTCCGTAGCCTCCATAGCTGCCATAGAAGGGCCAACAGCCCTGGCGGTCTCCTTGGTGGCACGGAGAGAGAGATCAGCTGCCTGTCTTAATTCTCTGATGACATCAGCACCTATTTCATCCCCTTCACTGATGTCTTTCAAAAGGTCTGCTTGAATAATGGACATAGTATGTAAGCATGCTGCTGCTTGACCTGCCGCCAAGTAAGCCGAAGTATTTCTCAATGGCTTAGTGGGTAACGCCGGTGATTTAAAAGACGACGCCGTATCTGAAGAAAGATGACTCGCTGAAATCTCCTCAGCTTTAGGCATCGCCCCATAACCATGATCTTTTGCACCAGAAATGCTTAAATACATAGATGTCTGTTGTGTAAAAATTCTGTCTGACACCGATCTATTCCATGATTTCGCCACCTCAGTGTGGAGATCCAGAAAGAACGGGAGACACCGGCGTGGAGGTGCAGCTCGCGAGGGCAAAAATCTCTCATCTAATTTGCTTCTAGCGCGAGACTCCTGTCTTTCAACTGGCCACTCAATACTAAGTTTCTCTACACCTCGAGTGATCACCTCCATAAGCTCCTCACTAGCGGGAGATTGAAGTGACGAATCCCCAATCTCCGCTGTATCCACCGTTTCAACATCCAGTTCCTCAGAACTGGATAGCTGAAGTGATGGAGCCTCAGCCCGGGCGGGAGAAACCGCAGCGCGTGCTCCCACACTCAGATCTGAGGCAATGGATCTATCAGGTAAGGACAGAGATAGGGCGGAGCCCGTCTCCATCCCCGCTGACAGATCCATCTGCGATCCCCACGATTGAAGCCTCCGCTGTGCCTCGGCAGCAGCGGGACCAGAACCAAAGGGAGCGCGAACCGAACCACTCTCCTCGAAGAGGGCACGGCGGGAGCGTTCTCATGGACAAACGTTCGCAATGCACACAACCAGCTCCCTCAAGAGCTAACTGGGCATGCTGCGCTCCCAGACAAACAACACTAGGGTTGGGTACCGAAACTCGGTGCCAATAGTGAACCGGTTCTGACGTAAACGGTAGTAACGAGACCGAATTAGAATTAACTTTTCGGTGCCTGATTTCGATGCCTGAGTCTGTGGCATGAGGCGCACACACGCAGTCTCTCGCTGTCTCCCTATCCGACGTGCGCGCACAATACGGTTAATTGAAGCACTATCTGATCTGTCTTGCACGCGCGCTCTTGCTCGCTTGCTCTAGATTCCGGGAGATTTGAACTAATTTGCGATCATCCGGGAGCCGTTATCAATATGCGGGAGACTCCCCGAACGTCTGCTGATAGCGAGGAGATTAAACACACGTGAAATGCACACGTAAAATGTTTGGCTGCATTTCACGTGTAAAATTACTCGTCAGAATAACGATTGTCTATGGATATAGAAGAATTACTGACCATTCGCGCCGCGTTGATGCTCACGTCGTCATATTATATTAGCGCGCGCATCATCTGCTCCTCAGAGTTCTCTGCCGAAAAAGGAAACTTGTCTCGTTCCCTATTCAGAGAACACAGAGACGTTCACTTATATATACTTAAAGCTGCGTATAAGACGCAGTTGGAACGAAATATCAAACTGGCTAAGAGCTTAACTAGTAAATGACAAGATAACTTAGCCTACATTACTAGTTAAAGCAGACAAAACATGGAAACCTGCCATGTCGATATTATATTACCCTGGCAGTAATCTCTATTAATCTCCAGTATAATTACATAGTTTAATATAATATTGTTTTATTTGATATTATGTAAATATGAACTTTTATTTTATATTGGTTTATTTATTATTACCATATGTTACTTGTATTTATATTGTAAGTTAATATTGTGTCCAGTTTGGCCCTGTAAATAAAGGGGTATTATTATTTTTTTTGACAAAAGTGTGTGCGGTTTCGTTTTCTTAAGTACCGTTTCAAGAACCGTTTAGGCACCGGAACCGTTTAAAAAATACAGAGTAGGTACTGGTATCGGATAAATCCCAACCGATACCCAACCCTAAACAACACACAGATCATGTGTATCCCCACCCGTGATATAACGAGGGCAGGGAGGAACACGCTTTCTGAAATGCTGTTCGCTCGCCATAATATATATTCGTCTCTTATAGTTTTTTTTATATGTGAAAAAACTCCTGCCTAGATGAAACTAAGGACAGACAAAAACACTTTGAGACACAGACTGATATATTTCACACACAGAGCGCTTGCTGAAGACTTGTGTTTTTGGGGTGCTTTATAGTTTCCTGGTCGATACGTCACCCCGCCTATGACGTTCCGTCTCGCCATTGGACTGATTTCATACGTGCTTCATGACGCACTCACGCAGGCGCGTTCCCATAGCGGTTACACGCAGCTTGAAGTTCCCTGAATGGGAACAATATTTAACAAATATTGAAAACATGACGTAAAACAAAAAAAGTTGAGTTATCAGCCGGCCGATATATCGATCGATCACTAATATTATGTGTTCAGTCTATAGTGTTTCATCGCCATCTAATGGCCTGACAGCAGAATACAGCGTTTTAGTCGTTTTTGTGGATCCATGTGAATGGAGTTTTGACAATGGTGTCGTCTCTATGTGGAAAACTCAAAGAAAAACTCAAAGGATAAAGAGATATTTTGCTGTGGCCACTGGAGTTGATAGATGAGTGTTCACTGGATGAACGGGCTCATTTAATTGATTGTAACATTAATTCTGCTACATCAAGTCAATTCTATTAACTGATCCAAATATTTATAATTAACTATGAGTTATAATTAATTATTCATATTTCCCTCGAGCTAATTTGTGACAGGTGTCTTGTTTTCATCTATTCCTTTGTCGCATGTGTCATATTCTCATTGGTTGTCATAGTTATGTTCCCCTGTATCGTGTATTTAAAGGGGTCATATAATGCCATTTTTATACAATTTAATATGATTTTTTAGGGTCTAAATAAAAAGCTTGTAATATACTTTAGTTAAAAATTCTCATTAGTATATGACCACTTTACGCCCTTGCCTTAGTTGTTGTGAATTAAAAAAAAGTTGCTGCTCTATGTTTCCATTCTCCAGGTCTGTTCAATGTCACGTCAAGTTCTTGGTCATGGTTTGGATTTTGTTTATGGTTTGATCGATGTTCTTGGATTTTCGCTGTAAATAAACTGCACTTGGGTTCGCAATTCTCGAACCACACCCTAAATAAATGATATTGTATTTCTCCTGAGTTGTAACTGCTTTGTTTATTAACTTCCCATCTTCCCAAATAGCTACAATTTATCTATCATTTTCCATGTTGAGCATTTCCATCATTTTACTGTAACCCAGTTGAAATTGATCGTTTAATCGGCCAATTTCCGTAAATCACAGGTCTCTTCCTTTTCACTTTGAATTAGTAATATCATATAATTGGACAGCTGTGGGCTGGTTGCAAGCTGTTTAAACAAGTGCATTATTTGTCAGTATTTGTTAAATCTTGAAACTGATCCAGGCTCTGAGACATGGGGTGATTTCAGAATCACATTCTACTTCTCCTATTTTTGTCATAGAAAGATATTGTAAAAGTAGTACCAGCAGTATACTAGTATGCGGTTCCGAATTCAGAAATTGTTTAAATATGTCAGATACAACAACTTCATACCGCATATTCTTCTTGTATCAATTCAGAGGCAGGGGTTATTGTTCTGATAACTCAGTATGTTTTAGAAGAAAATACTATTTCAGTCTGTCTACTATTAATTCAGTCTGTTACTTGCTGTTTCTGCGTTGCTATTTCTGAGTAAAAATGGCTTTAAAGCAAATAGAATAGCATCTAAATAATTAAATTTTCATTATACATATTTTAAACATTTCTGCAAAATATATATTTCTTATTTTAGGCTTAGCAACATTTTTAGAGGTTTATGTTTAAAACAGTAACTGCTTCTTAAATTATTCAAACATATTTTTGATTCTATAACTGTTTATACACAGGCTTAAGTACACAGCCTGTTTTTAAGTGTATTTTCTTCATTGAATTGACAATCTTTAGGAAAACAAATTAACTTCTGCTTGAGTGTGAATGTCAGATGTTTTCATTGAGATTCGCAGGTGTTGAAGTGGCATTAATCAAACTGGCGTTCTCGAGTGGCTCTGACTCACAGTGGCGGTTTCTATCCTTCTTTGCATCTTCTCTTTTGTTTGCTCCTCCTGCAGTCTGTCTGTGGGCCACTTGACTTATGCAATGTCAGATTGCATAACTGCAGCATAGCACATTTTGCCATACATTCTTACTGCAGGAATAGGACCTGGAATAATAAAATGGCTTATCCCCTGAATTGTCAGCTTCATTAAATTATTCAGGCAATGCAATGGGTAGAGACAGGCTCTCCACCACTGGAGCAGAGAATTGGCGCTTGAGAAATGAGAAATCCTTTTTGTTTGCCCATATCTCTGTGTTTTTAATGAAATCAGAGGGCTAAGTCTCCTTTCATTATGTTTACCATTCCTTGCGGCACGGATGGACCAGTTTCAGTTGAGTCATCTGGAACTTTGAAGCGAGAGTTTTATTTTATTTTTTTTAATTCATGCCTAAACCTACGCTTCCATCTGATCTTTTCTATGTGGCAGGATTAAAGTAAACAGACTCATACAAATCAGTTTCATACTTTTATCTCTGAGAGAAACTAGAACTACTTCACTTTCAACTTCAAAAGGTGAAAGCTGTTCTGCCAAGTGACAGCATTTAACATAATATATTACAATCTATGTTTATATATGAAGAGTTCAGATGCAAAAGCCTCTAAGTGCCATTTGAAATTTTCTTCTAAAATGATCATTTTTATCAAGCTTGTATATTTAAGTTCAGTAATTTCACTTAAATGGCAATGAAGATTACCTATTAATTGTCATTTAAGTGAAATTACTGAACTTAAATATACAAGCTTGATAAAAAATGGTCATTTTAGAAGAAAATTTCAAATGGCATTTAGAGGCTTTTGCATCTGAACTCTTCATATATATATATATATATATATATATATATATATTCTTACAAATATAAGAAAGTCTATTTCCAAAAATGTTTTCTTTTGAAGTAACAACAACAGCAAAGGATTATTTCAGGGCATAAAACCAGGCTTTTCATGTTTGTTGGCTTAAATAAATTAGCATTTTATTACCTGCATTAATTAGAATAAATAAATGGATAATATTTTTAACCCTAAACCTAACTGTTCATTTTTTCAATCCTTCCCTACACTATTACTGATGAAATCCACTTACTGACAAGTAGCACCTTTCACATTATTGGGTACTTTTCAATAATCGAGAGATCTGAAATGTCATATTATGTTGACCGTTGCAACTGTCCATGCTGGAAATGCATGTGCATGTTTAAAGTCGTTTCATTCTGTTTCCATCAAAGAGGATGTCGAAGGTGTTGAGAGATTCAGAAACATCTCATCACACTCATTTCATCTTGATTTTCTCTTTTTCCATCAGGGTTTCTGTTGGCGTAGCCATCAAGCATGAAGTGGAATTTGTTAAAGAAGAAACCTGCGGCCATGGTTGCCCCCGAGCCCACCGGTGCCAGCGTCCTGACAATGGCCCCAGTTGTTTCTACACCTGCAGACAACTCCACCGAGAATCAGGGCCCAGTCAGCAAGAACGATGTCTTTGGTGACATCAAAAACAAGTTCCTCAATGAGATGGACAAGCTTCCACGTGAGTATATGACTATATCAGCTTGTGCCAGCGCAAACCCTCTTTCGGTTTCGCTGTTAAAAAAACTACTGTCAGGATTTACTAAAGACACGCAGTGAAACGGCGAGGACACAGTCATATTTGCGGCTCACATTGCATAAGCATTTGAAGGAGTTTCCCTTTCAGATGCAAAATTTATGGGAGGAGAGTTTTTAAATGAATCACACAAAAGGATTTCCTAATTTTTGCGCTCGTCAATTTGTTTTTAGCATTATTGTTATGTCTTAAACCAGACGCTAACTGGTAGATTGTGTTGGTCATTATGGAAATGTGTCCTTTAAAGGGATACTCCACCGTTTTTTTTTTTTCATATAAAACTATGTTATTCCCTTAACTAAGACGAGTTGATGCATACCTCTTTTGTCTCAGTGCGTGCACTCAATCGCTATGGCGCGCGAGACACTTTGATCGCACTTAACTAGCCCAGTTTATTCAATATGGGCCAAGCACAGAAGCGACCAAACACCTCTACGTTTTCCCTATTTAAATACAGTTAGTGTAACTCGACCTAGGACTGTGATATAAAATAAATTATTGCGCTTTTCTAAGCGTGTAAAATGGATAACTATATTGTATGGCGGAATACAGCAAGTGATTGGGAGCACTTCGACTCGCCGCATAATGGTCAGAAATGGTCGCTTTAGAGAAAGAGAGTATTTTCAGCTACCCATGCTATCGCTATTTTTCTCCACAAAACAAGGGGATTTTTCCAATATTTTTTTCAGAGATAAGAGACAAGATGTTATAGAAGAATAATTTACTGGGGGAAAAAATGAAAACAAACGACTGACATTCAAACTATTTTCTGATCTTCCTGAAAACAGCTCAGCACGACATCTAACGGGTTTTCCCAGGTCCCATCACAAATGGACTGTGTCAAAATCTATTGCTAAATCTTGGCAATAAAGTACTATAATAATAATAATTCGTTACATTTATATAGCGCTTTTCTGGACACTCAAAGCGCTTCACATAGAAGGGGGGGATCTCCTCAACCACCACCAATGTGCAGCATCCACCTGGATGATGCGACGGCAGCCATAGTGCGCCAGAACGCTCACCACACACCAGCTTACTGGTGGAGAGGAGACAGTGATGAAGCCAATTGGTGTATATGGGGATGATTAGGAGGCCATGATGGACAGAGGCCACTGGGCAAATTTGGCCAGGATGCCGGGGTTACACCCCTGCTCTTACGAAAGACATCCTGGGATTTTTTATGACCACAGAGAGTCAGGACCTCGGTTTAACGTCTCATCCGAAGGACGGTGCTCTTTTTGACAGCATAGTGTCCCCATCACTTTGCTGGGGCATTAGGACCCACACAGACCACAGGGTGAGCACCCCCTGCTGGCCTCACTAACACCTCTACCAGCAGCAACCTGGCTTTCTCAGAAGGTCTCCCATCCAGGTACTAACCAGGCTCAGCCCTGCTTAGCTTTAATGGGCAACCAGTCTTGGGCTACAGGGTGATATGGCTGCTGGCTATGCTGGTATGGCTGCTGGCTGGTACTGTTTATATTGCCTAGATTTAGCAACCTAACAACTGCATAGCAACCACTCAATACACTAGAAATATTAGCAACCATAGAAACATTCTATAAACCATCTAGCAATGCCGTAGAATGGCCACAACACCCTAGAAACCACCCAGAGCTACCTAGCAACTGCAGAGCAGCCACTCAGAACTCCCTAGCAATGCCCTAGTAACCATGGAACAACTTCGAAACCACAGAACAACACCCTAGAAAACAACCACAACACTCTAGGCAATGGACACCACCAGGCAATGGACTAGAAACCATCTGGAACAACATATAAACTGCATAGTACCAACTTAGAACACACTAGCAATGGCCTAGCAACCACCTAACAACACCCTAGTGACCACTCAGAGAAACCCTAGCTGCCACTAAGTACATCTGAGCAATAAACAAACACAACACCCTTGCTGCAATATAGCAATAGTAGAAACTAGGGCTACCCCCGACTAAAGATTTATGTTGACTCTTGTAGACATTCATTTAAGGCATTAGTCAACTATTCACACTTTTGTATTATTTTAATTACTTCTATATATACCGGAGGGAATACTAAACCTTAATGAGCCTTTAATACTGTATATACAAATATGTGTGTGTGTGTGTGTGTAATATATTGTAGTCTATTTCAAGCTAAGCACGCATAAAGCTTGCTGTAAAGCACTGGCAAAAGGTTATGAATGTGTCCGTATAAAATAGCAAGAATACATTTTATTTATTAATAATCTAGTGTTTTCTGAGTCAGTGTCAGATGCAGAGGTGAAGTTGACTGTACTGACCCCTTAAAAAATGGCAAATAGTAAATGAACCTTTAATACAAAATACATAATCAGAGAGTGTTTCAATTCTTGCTTTGTTGAAAAGTAGACATTTCAAGCTTTCTCTAGACGTATTTCCTCATGTCAGGGAAGCAAGTAGCCTATACTATAGTGAGTTTCGGTTCACTTTTGAGACATGCTCCAGTCCACAGAGACTGAGACTGCAGAAATCACATCCTGTTTGTTTTCTATATTCTACAAAAGCACAATGGTTTGTTATTGTGAGTTTACACTAGTAAAAGTATGTATATTTTTAAAAAAAAAATGCAAATAACGAATTACTCTCATCTGTACGACCAAAAATGTCAAAGTATGTACACTTGTTTCCGCGGTTGTCAGGAATAAATAGAGGCGTCAGAGCGATCACTTACATGCTGTAATCGCGCTAATACTTTAGCTTCCACGCTCCGAACAAACACTTGGATATGCGTCTAATAGTAGAGCACATTTATCTAGGTTAACGTTAGAGCGAGTGACCAAGTAAAGTTACAACTACTTGAATGTTTCAATATTGCAGGGTGATTGCTGCTGGCAAGTTAAGTTATGGTTCTGGGCTGCGTTTCCCAAAAGCATCGCAAGCCTAAGTTGATCATATTGACCATTGGTGGCAATGGTTATACGATCAACGATTAAGCTTACGATGCTTTTGGGAAACGCAGCCCTGTTCTGTATTGATTAAGGGCTTTAATGGCCCTGATAAATCTAGATTTGTATTTGCAGCCCCTTATTGTCTGTCTTTCTCTCACTTTTAGTGCCTCCCTGGGCCATCATCGCCATCGCGATCGTAGCTGTGGTCCTCATTCTCACCTGCTGTTTCTGCATCGTTAAAAAGACCTGCCTTAAGAAGAAAAAAAACAAGAAGGGAAAGAAAGGGAAGGGAGAGATGGGAATGAAGAACATGAAGGGAGGAGAGGTACGACCACCCGACACCAAAGCTCTTTAGCCTTAAAGGGATTGTTCACCCCAAAATGATAAACTCTATCATTAAACAGTACTCACTCATTCTGATGTAGCCCGGTCTCATCCCCAAGGCGTCATATAGGTGACGCTTTTGACATTGCGTTTACATCTGATGCACATGGCACCCTTTAGCGTCAACATGAGAATATGCAGATATATATGGGGTAGAAGGCGCCTCCTATTGGTCTAATGCCTGGTTCAGATTACACGATTTTAGCCCGATTTTGGCACGATCCGTTTGACGTAGGGTGTCGTGGGGATTCGTAAATGACAACGGACGCCGGGTCGCAAGATTCGATCGTATCGTCTCGTACCTTCGTCGCGTCTGCGATGCTTCACGACATCACAACAAAAAGACTAGCATGTTTAATTTTTTTAACGGTCGTCCACGACGGTTCCGTCACGTATGAGGTTGACCAATAGGACCACAAGCTTTTCCGTACAAAACTTTCAAAAAAGACAAAACGAAAGAGAGACGATGGTGCTAATGTTAAAACTAAAAGTAAAAATATATAAGAAAACAATATTTTACCTCAAGTTGTCTTTGCAGGATTGACAGCCCATACTGTCCTCTTCGAGCAGGGTTCTCAAGTCTCACGCAATGGCCGTGAGACACTCGCAATTCAACCAGTTCACACACTCACACGCCACACCATGTATTTCTCACGCTGAAAAGGCAATGCCGAGCAATCCAGGAATCCTCGCTACTAGTTTCGCCTTCTCGATGACATTGCGCACGTTGTTAAACACGGCATGCGATGACTGGTCAGGAAGTAACGTGTAGTCTGACACGTGTCTTGTCCACGACACGACAAGATTTTAGAAGTCAAAATCGCGTGATCCGACACAAGCCATGTTTCCATCCACTTGTCAATCGAATTATCTGAAATTCGGTTAAAAAACTCATGCGGATAAAGCTGGTGAAAGTGTGTTTCCATCCAACGGCTTTAAAGCGAATAAAAACCTGTACGTAATGACGTCACATGCTGTTTTGCGATCAAATTGGTATATCGAATTGATTTGAGACATTTTAAGGTGTTTCCATTTATTTTCGCACTGAATCGAACAACATTCAAGCAAACTTTTGCGAACAAAGTTTTGTTAGACAAAACGGATCGCGCCAGCTACCAAAAATGATCAATATTTCACAAGTTGAAGTCTAATAATGCGTATGTGCCAGCTGATAGCGACATATGAATGGGATAATGTATGCGAGGCGGTTGTTGGTTGTATTCGCTATAACAACCGCCTCGCTATATATTATCCTGCTTATTAGCCTACATATAAATCAACCAAATAAATAAATAATTTGACACAAAATATTGACTTAAAAACGAGTGTATTGATTTAAAAACGAGTATTGCTTCTGCTAAAGAAAATAGTCTGTTCCGTCTCCGAACTGCGTCCATGGCAACGGTGTGTTATACTACCAGCGCCGCAGTCTGTTAACTAGAAATAACAGACCACATTCTACATTACAATTCAACCAAGCCACGTAAAAACAAGCAAAACTAACCTAAGAAAACAGCGACGCTATAAACATTGCTATGATGATGACGATGCACGTATGCCCGACGACAGCGGAGGTGACTGTGGTTTGGGAACGAGCGCTCAATCAGTTCTGGGAGATTGTGGTTCACGGAAACCCTTTGGTTGAAGCATCTTTTTGCTTTGTCCACTTACATCTGTCTTTGTTGACATCCGCCATGTGTGCGCAAACACACTGGCCGGAAATTAACTCGTCTTCTGACGTGTTGCAACCATGAAAGGGCATAAAACTAAATCGCAATTCATTATTTATTCGGCAAATAACGTTTCCATCAGCTTTTATCGCATTAGCCGTATATCGATCAAGAGAAAATCCGATGAGACTGAACGTATTTCATTTGAGTCGATTTTCATGAAATTTCATCGAATTTTACTGTTTCCATAAGGCATTTTTCATTCGATATCACTTAATTCGGATAAAAACGTGTCGATGGAAACATGGCTACAGTGACTATCGTAACAGACAAAAAAAAAGATTGTGTAATCTGAACCAGGCATAACTCTAAAGGCCAATTTATACTTCTGCGTAGGGTGCGCGCAGTAGGTACGGCGTAGCATACGCACAGACGCGTCCCATATCGCATACCCTTCACCGTAGCCTGACGCGCACCTCTTCAAAAATGTAACTACACGTCGCGACGACGCGGACCGCAAGATCGGTGATTGGTCGGCTTGGTAGCATCGCATTTCCTCCTACGCATTTCCACACGTACCTTCTCACGCATTTCCACCACTGTCTATGATTTCCACACGTACCTTCTCCTCCGACGTCTTCTCTCATTTCTGCCTTTCAGTTTTAGTAATTTCACTAAAGTGAACTGTTTTTCCACCTCAATAAGCTCCAACTCCAACATGATCCGCTCTCTTTCAGTCGCTATTGCTTGTAGTAACCTAGCCGTGAGGAATCTAAACACAGTGCAGCATTAAAACCCTCCGCCGCCAACTAGCGTTTCGGAGCAGTACTGCAGAGCAACCAAGACCTGAACGCAGAAGTATAAATGCTCACGACGGCGTCGCCTTCGTGCGTACAGCACCCCTACAGCGTACCCTCGACGCAGAAGTATAAATTGGCCTTAACACTACCCCAGACCTAAACCTACCCAGAACCGAATCGTGTTATGTTGACACTAAAGGGTGCCATGTTCATCAGATTTAGACGCAATGTCAAAAGCGTCACCTGTATGACGCCCTAGGATGAGAATGCATTGTTCTTTCTCATGACATAAAATGAGATGTCACACAAAAAGTCCAAGTACTTTAGTTCTTTAAGAGACAATAAAAGTAGAGGGTCATCATAATGCCAAGCACCAAAATGATATGGAAAACAGTGTTATTTTGATTATCACTGAGATTTTATTATTTTATTCAAATTTTGAATTAGGTTTTGTTTTTTTAATATATATTTGAAGTAATTTAGTTAAAGTTTTTAGTAATTGTGTTGCATGTTTATGGTATTTTTATAGTTTTTTTTTTTTTTAAATATGTCTATATACCGATAGTTTTTTTTTTTTTAAATATGTCTATATACCGATAGTTTTTTTTTTTTTAATGTTTATTTTAATTGTTTTGATTCAGGTATTTTTCCACATCAACTTGGCAATTAGTTTAGCTAAGTGTTTAAAGTTGTAGGCTATTTGTTAATGAAACTAAAGTGTTTGTGTGTTGTATTTACATTTAGTTAACTATAATAACCTTTAAAGAAAATAACATAACGTATCATACATTTAGATGAAAACAGCTTACATCGTTAATCACACCAACCAGGTGCTTTTTTGTCTTTTTGGAGCTAAGCAGTAAAAATACAACCCGATCTCACGGCAATTCGTTCGTATTTTACGAGGTGGCTAATTTGTACGACGTCACTCGTACAAATTCTTGGACATATTTTACGAGTTGCCCAATTCATATGAATGACCTAGCCCTGACCCCACCCCTAAACCTACCCGTCACTGGGGTTAAAAAATAGCAACCTTGCAATATATAATTGTTCACATTCACATTCATTGAATGGTAAAGCGGCTGCTTGCACATTCTGCTAAACATCTCCTTTTATGTTTCACAAAAGAAAAGAAAATGTGGAAGAGGCATGAGAGTGAGTGAATGATGACTAAAATTAAAATTTTGGGTGAACTATTCCTTTAAATCTCCAGTCACGGCTGTGTTGAAAGAGACAGAAAGATTAACGTTTTTCCAATGCCTAATTTCCGACTGTCGCTAATGAGTTTAATAGGGTTCGAGAAATATCTAATCTGAATCTTTCCCTTGTTTATGGCTTTTAAAGCTTTTGCTCATGCAATATATTTGAAAGACTCAGCATTCTCAAAACACCAAAGCTTGATTTAAAAACGTCTGTGTTCCTACCTCACATATCCTTAATATAGCTTCTAGGTCAAGCAAATGGATGGTTGGTATTCTGGAAAGATTTTTTATCCATTTAATATTCATGGAATATAAAATATTCAGTGTTGTACGTCATTTGCTGCCTGTAAAGCAGGAAAGCTACATGAAAGATTCCCCGCCACATCAATTCATTTGCCGTGTTCGTATAATTTGGTTTCCAGAAGAATGTATGTGCTGTTAATCTCTTGTGCTTTTGTGTTAAAAATGACACATTTTCCAGCGAATGCACTGCTGCACTAAATCTTTTTCTTTTTTTTAATCTCTGTTTTTGAAATAAAATAGCTGAAGCTAAAGCGTTTTCCTATATTTGCTGTGTCGTGTCAGATCCCACTGTGTGCTGTATGTTTGCTATTGTGACAAGCTAATTTTCTTTTGAGAATCATTAAAGATCTCCCGGTCATATTTGAATATATAATTTTCTTTATAAATAATAAGTTGTGCTAAAACTCCATCAAATTAGGCTTATTATTTATGGGAGACCAGGGGCTATTGTAACTTTTTTTATGCATATCTATCCGCCAGCTTTTTATATCATTATTTATATGTCGCAAAAGTAACTCTTAAACAGATGTATAATGAGAATGACAAATCTATGAAGTTAAATCAGATAAATAGTATCTCAAATGATACACTCTCAAAATAATTTGATTGCTTTAATTTGATATTATTTAATCATTTTAATCACCTTTATATATTGTTTATTTGTTTAACTGTCTGTAATTAAGTCCATTTAAATAAATCTTAGTTTTACCTACTTAATAATTATCTGAAATAATCAAAATAATAAAAAAATATATATATATATGCATTTTTAAATATATAATTTTCATTTCAACCATACTATTTTATTATTTGGATTATTGACTGTGTTGATAAAAGTTCATGATAAAATCCTATAAAATCCTACCAGCAAACATTCACCAACAACCTAAAGATAAATTGAATATGTCGCCAATCTGGCTATTTATGCATTATTTAGGACATTGTGGTTTGCTTTTCAAATTTCCTTGGTTTAATTTGTTATATGCAATGTTTAATGTATTATGCAATAACATAATGTGTCTATTTAAAGTAAAATGTGTCATTTTTGATACATGTCCATTGAGTGTTACTTGATTTCCTCTACTTGATTCTGTCTTGTGTGAGTTCAATCTCTTCCTCTCTCTCCATTTCTTCATCTCTCTCTATCCTCCCCGCTTTGTGTCTGATATGTGCTCCGTGTATCTTGACTGTCGTGGACCTGTCATCTTACGGTAGGTGTGACATGGCTTGCAGCGCCCCTCTCTGACCGCCTGGTGAAAGCTCAAACCAGGGCTGGGGAAATGGGCTATGAAATATGGCTGGGAATGAAATATTTGGCTTCTTTCTGAGTCTTGCAAGCTGCAGGGGTGCTGAGGTTTGCTTGAGGACTAGTTTGGGGTTGGTTTGGGGAGGGCTCGCATTCCACCAGTTTGACATGCAACATGAACACTGGCGGTTTGGGGGGTTAAAGCCAAACGGGTAGAAGGAATGGCCCTTTAGAATTGTATGTGCATTTGGTTATGAACTTAAACTTCATCTTAGCTTATTAAGAGACACCAACACACCAATCCTCACTAACATGCATGTTGAAAGGGTACGGTTGGTGGTTTGTTCTCTAAAAGCTGCTCCACCTATTTAACGTCACGATTTGGTCCCTGAAATTATCCCTAAGGTAAGTTATTTAACAATAGTACATATCGTTTAAACCTTTCTCAAAGCAGTAAGCCTATAAAAGAAAGCAGGAGAAATGTTCAGATGAGGTGAAGCAGCTTTTGAGACAAAGCCCAATGCATGCCCTTCATACAAGCACCAGTGAATGACCATGACTTGACTTGAGAGTAACTTTCCTGGATGACCCATTGTGTGGAAACAATCAAAGAACCTGTTACTTTCTTCCTGAAATGTAGAGATAAGCCGTGGGATAAAGTAGGTGGCGTGGGAAACGGCCTTTCACCAGGAGACCTATTGCAATGGTTTTGTTTGTTTTATTACTTTTGTATTATGTGTGTGTGTGTGTGTGTGTGTCGGTGCGCGTGGGCATACATTTATTGCACTATAGTTTAAAATACCGTTAAAGGTGATGTGTGTATTTTCATTTTTAAAATCTCTCTCCTAGTAAGTGTTTTCTGAGAAACACTATTTGAGATCAACCTAAACAATCACAGCCCTGCCTTCCTTGTTCCGCCCACAAAATGCAACAACAACGCAACCTCCCTTTCAGGTCTCTCTTAGGTCCTAAAGCTCTTGCCTGATCATAACCAGTGATATTGCTCTGACCTTTTCTCTTTTGCAATGTCTCTCAGCCACCTCTCTTTCTACAGTGTTTCTTTAAATCTTGCTCTTGCTCACTCTCCTCCCCCCTCATGAATGGACACACCCCCTACTGCTGATTGGGTCACTCTCTCCTCCTCCGTCATGAGGGAACTTGCCCCCTTACTGCTGATTGGCTCACTCTCTCCTCCCCCCTCATGAGTGGACATGCCCCCCACTGCTGATTAGCTCACTCTCTCCTCCCACATCATGAGTGAACATGTCCCCCACTGCTGATTGGCACACTCATTCTCCTCCCACATCATGAGTGGACACGCCCCATTCTGCTGATTGGCTCACTCTCTCCTCCCACATCATGAGTGGACACGCCCCATTCTGCTGATTGGCTCACTCTCTCCTCCCACATCATGAGTGGACATGTCCCCCACTGCTGATTGGCACACTCATTCTCCTCCCACATCATGAGTGGACACGCCCCCTTCTGCTGATTGGCTCACTCTCTCCTCCCACATCATGAGTAAACACGCCCCTTACTGCTGATTAGCTCACTCTCTCCTCCCACATCATGAGTGGACACGCCCCATTCTGCTGATTGGCTCACTCTCTCCTCCCTCATCATGAGTGGACATGTCCCCCACTGCTGATTGGCACACTCTTTCTCCTCCCCCATCATGAGTGGACACTCCCCCCACTGCTGATTGGCTCACTCTCTCCTCCCCCATCATGAGTGGACATGTCCCCCACTGCTGATTGGCACACTCATTCTCCTCCCACATCATGAGTGGACACGCCCCCTTCTGCTGATTTGCTCACTCTCTCCTCCCCCATCATGTGTGGACATGTCCCCCACTGCTGATTGGCACACTCTTTCTCCTCCCCCAACTGCTGATTGGCTCTCTCTTTTCTCCCCCTACATGAGTGGACACGCCCCCTACTGCTGATTAGCTTACTCCCCCCCCCCCCCCCATCATGATTGAACATGCCCCCTACTGCTGATTGGCTTACTTTCCCCCCCTCATGAGTGAATACGCCCCCCTACTGCTGATTAGCTCACTCTCTCCTCCCCCATCATGAGTGGACACACCCCCTACTGCTGATTGGCTCACTCTCTCTCCTCGCACATCATGAGTGAACACGCCCCCTACTGCTGATTGGCTCACTCTCTCTCTTGCCATAGAAACATATAACACCTCGGAGTAGAACGTCACGGGTTGTCATCTCATAATTACGGTAATTAGATATGGTGTGAACGCAGCATTTGACCCCATAATGATGTAGACTTACAAATGATGTAGGCTAGAAGAGAATTGCTAACTATCCAAACACTGACCTCTAGGGCTCAACCAATGGTGTGGGCTTGAGCCGGGACTGTCTGTTTATGAACTATGACCTGGAAAACCTTTTTGAAGACAGTCATTATCTTTGCAGTTCCATTAAGCTAGTAGCGCTGAAATTACACACTTCACCTTTGATATCTCACTGCCCCAATAACTTTAATTTATTATGTAAAAACCTTTTTAAAAGGTCTTCATAATTAATATCTTGACTTAACGCGGTTGTTCACAAATAAAGCACATCATACATTTTGGGCACATAACAGGCCAGTATTTATTCTTGGGTTAGGGAAGAATCTGAAATTATGAAATTAAATCATAATGCAATATGGTTAATTATTTCGTGCTGATTTGATCACAGGGCTGTTGGTGCAAATAATCGTTTATTGTGAGTGATTGATTTCTCCTTCACCGTTTCTTATTCCATCTGCCACCTTTACTAAGATGAATGTGCCGTAACTTAGCATGACTGCTTCTGAATGCTCAATGCAAGTTACGTAAGAGAACCACCGCACACTTCATATTAAGAATACTGCATAAGTCTGTTACATCATTAATCATCCTCCAGATTTAATGCCAGCATCGCAATGATTTTATTCACTATGGCTTGAACAATTATGCAATCAATACGGGACATTTTCAGACTGTGCATTTTGTGTCTTGGCATGCATGAATGCATTCTACCATGTCAGTTAGAATATAAGAAATTGTGCTTTTTTTATGAAAGTGTGTGTTAGGGAGAGTGTCTCTGTGTGCGGTTTTTGAATTTGTGTGTGTATGTATATTTGGGGTGAGTGGTCGGGAAGGACAAATCCTCACCCTAAGCATATTTTGTTCTATTTAGAGACATTCTGATTCAACTCTTTTCGTTCGTCTTGTATTCTTGTATTTATTTTCTTTTCTTGTTTTTCCCAAAGCTGAACCAGACATCTCCATCTATGTAAGCTAATATTTGCTGTTTCACTAGCATTGCGTTTAAGGCTTCATAAATTCTTCACCGTGCATAACACATGCTTGATCTCATGAACAGTCACAGTGGGGACCCGGTTTAAACTCGCTTGGGGTCACTGCTAACCCCCCAAACAGTGTTAGTCATGTAACAGGGTTATCTAACACATTAACTCTTTCTCTTTCAGAGGACACAAATGCTAGACTAGCAGACTGAGACTTTTGGTTATCATCAACATAAAGTCTTGGTACTTGATACTTATTTATATGTATATTATACTTAATGTATAATTACTGTGTAACAAATAGGCTACACCTTAAAACACAAAAGAAGAGAGTTTGAAGAATGTTGCTAATCAAACCCCATATTCCCCATTGACTTTCATAGTATTTTTTCCTCTCCACATTATGGAAGACAATGGGGACCATCAACTTTTTGGTTACCCATATTCTTCCAAATATCTTCTTTTGTGTTTAGCAGAAGAAAGAATCAGGTTCATTTTGGGGTGAACTATCCCTGTAATGATCATAAAGCCAACAAGAAACAAAAATTGCACGTTTCGAAAGTTCAGTGAACATCGAAAATATCGTTATGTTAGTTTGTATATATTTGTGTTAGCTGGGTATTCTGGACAAGAACCGCATATCTATGTGATTGGAAAATCTTAAAGAGATCGTTTACTCACCCTCATGTTACAAAACCATAAGACTTTTGTTCATCTGAGATTTCCGTCCTTCCATTGAAAGTTCATTCCACCAAAACACTGATGCTTCAAAAAGTTCATATACTTGACATATTGTACTTGATGTGCTCTGTGTTGACCAAATGTTATTAAAGTTTAAATTAAATCTGTTAATCTTATAAAGTGATTGTGTCTCTTTAGAAGATTTAAACGACTTGATTCGTATTGATTACTTTTACATTCTCTTTATGAGCCTTTTAAATCAAAGTTTTGGTGGAATGAACCTTCAATGGAGAGATAGAAGTCTTGAAGATTATCGAACATTTTATGGGTTTGGTACAACATGAGGGTAAGTAAATGATTTTTGTGTGAACCCTTTAAATAAACCCTCTGTGATAGATCAAGATTTTAAAACCTTATTCAAATATTAGCACGTTCACAAGCGATTATAAAGAAAGCACAGGAGAAGTTAAAGTAAATGTGGATAGACCTTTAACACCATATCTGTCCACTCAAATGTTAAAAGACTGATTCATAGAGAAAATTAGTTATGCATGCAGAAATTTATTCTCTACTCAGTGCCTCAAACTAATGCCACAAACCTCACATACTTTGGCAAATCCAGCGACAAATAACAGCGCCCACATTCCAAATTATTGGAAGAATTTTAGTAGCAAAGATTCATAGACTCTCAAAGACAGTGGCCTTGACTTATCTGTAAAAGAAAATATGAACATATTTTCACCAGAAACCATGGCATTATTTCTCCTTCCTGCAATTTTCCTTCCTTTTTGATTACACTACGAAGTTATGTTTAATTAAATCCAATCAAAATTGTGTTCGTGTATAATCTATTGTGTAGATATAGCTCAGCCTTGTAAAGAAAAACGTTTCTTTAATATTCAATTACAGCACAGGGCACCAAAGTATTAATTACAACAGAACCATAATATGAAATTAAATCACCAACAGATTAAATGATAATATAAGTTCATTAAGATTCACTTCGGCTGTTTTCCATTGTCATTTTGAAGAGCAGCAGGGAGGAACCGTGAGAAATAATGATGTGTAAAACAACACTAACTCTTCTCTTAGTATCTGCATGCCACAACGTTCCTTCCAAATTGTCTATCATTGTATATGTGTGCTGATATGAGTATCGGCTTTAAAGCGCCAACACTTCCCTTCTGTATCATCTGAATCTTTTCTCCAAGCGAGACTCTGGGTTTTATTATACCCTGCAGACTGAGAATCAATTTACGGACCGGCTGCTTTAGGACTAGAATCCTTCTGTCTGTCATTCCCCCCCACAAAAGTAGATTGTTGCAAATGGTGTCATGAAAGGAAAAGTGAAATCAAGTCATGTTGCTATGAAGGTCATCGCTGACACAGTTACATACAGTAACACCCGGGTGGTTTGACACCTGGAGAACTTCAGGTAAGCGGAGAATTGGCCCAACGAACCATGCTTGGGGAACTTCATTTACCTTCCATCACCTTTGTTCTAGTTTCTCTTGTAACGGCCATCTGTGCTTTTGTCTCTCCAGAAACAGGAAGATGATGATGATGAGGAAGATATAGACATGGGATTAACTGAAGAGAAAGAGGAGGAACCTAAAGAGAAGGAGAAGCTTGGAAAACTACAGTTCTCCCTGGACTATGACTTCTCAGACAACAAGGTAACTTGATCACTTTACTTTTAAAGTTAGTTAGTTTTAATTTAAATATGTAATTTTGGTGAAATGTGTGTTAAGGGATACAATTATTGACTGCAGGGGGACTTTAATAACCACTTTTGATGAATCACATGGTCATTTGACTGATCTTTGATGCAATTGTGGACAGCAATGCAGAGTTAATTCTGCACTAATATTTAATGTTTTTTGTAAAATAAATAAAAATAACAGGGTGCGCTTTGAGCTCACTCTGTCTCCGCAAACATTTTTCTGAAATGTGTCTGAAAAATGAACTGTAATTGATTAAGTACTTGTCACAGAGACACGAAAGATTTATCTTTATGAAGCTGAAATTCTCTTCTTTTAAATGAAGTAATTTATATCAAAAAGCAACTATTCTCAGTTGATGTAATCTGTATGAAAACAGAGAGATTTTGTCTTTTTCCTTTCACCTAATTATAGCGTATGATGTGTTCATGTGACCCCACCCACTGAGAGCGCGCACTATTCAAACGCAAATGCTGAGGCAAGCCATGAAAACGCCCACATCAGCTGGATAAAACATACAGTTTATCACAAATCTAACCTTACCTCGTCTTGCTGCGCTGTGCTCCTACATTAGTAAGACTATATAGACTACAGAGATTTGTTCTGTACCGATCTGTAAAACCAAAAAGACTGTTAAATATGAATCGGGTGTGTGAATGAACTCTCTCTATCTCTCTCTCTATATATATATATATATATAATATATATATATGCGTTGTCTTTTCCATTGTTTCTTGTCTGAATCACCTGAATGAAAGATTATTATTATGTGTGCCTTTGTCTCTCAGGTGAGAATCAGTTTTATGTGAATGTTTAGGCAGGATGATTTTCAGATCATTGTAAAGAAATAAGCCTAGGCCACAACATCCATTAGTAAAAAGTCTTGTGGACGCATATTTCGTATGTGTTTTGTGACCTTATTTCAGAAACTTTCATTTTTAGTTTTTTCAATAAACACGCATAAACAATATTCTCTCAAAAATACAAACATGTACATACATGTTGCTCACATATTATGGTAGCCCTGTTTGTGCTTAATATGGTGTAATTTTACCTGTGCCATTAATAAAAAAGCACAAATGTCAGGGCATGTCAGAACATCTCAAGGACCCCAAATACACCTTAGACCCCAGAAGGTTAATGACATTGTATTTATTGAACAAAAAATATTTTTTTGTATTAAATAAACATAAAATTGTACAAACTTTACTAAAAGGATTGTTTTGAACAAGTATTAAATGAGTATCCCAAGTGTTTGAAAGAAGTCAGACAAAGGTAGATGAATAAAGTTGCAAATGACTCGTTTGTATCATTGAGATACCATCATAGTTTTAATATTTTATGTGAATTTAGCTGAAGTTTTTGTGATTTTGTGTGCATTTAAAAAAAAATTACATGAAATAAATAGTATTTCAGTTTTAGTTTTTTTTTTTTTTTTTTAGTAGCCTACATCAATATAAACTTAATTAAATTCTACAGAGGAAAAGCGGTTTGAAGAATAATTAATTAATGGATGGACGTTGAGATGAAAATGAGAAATTTGGCTTTGGCAGCTAGTGGAAATAAAATACTATTACTTCACTTTTATAATTTTATTTCAGTTAATTTTATTTCAGGAAAAGAATATGCTTTCTGGTTTTAGTGTTACTTCGCTTTGCGGTCACATTTACCTTTGTTTGGTGAATTTCAATGGGCGAAATCCAGTTAGGTCCAATAGGAATAAACTCAGTCTAGAATTTAGCAGCAAATTAAACTTGGTCGCGTTGATTCATCATGTTGTCCAAGAGAAATCGTCTCGGTTACGTATGTAACCCTCGTTCCCTATCGGCCCCTGATGAATTAGGATCCCAATTCGTCAGGGAACTCCCCGACGACGCGTTGGAGTTCCCAGGACGAAAGGGAACTGCTTTGTTTGAGAGTGACAATAATGGTCTTTTTTTCCTGCAAAATTTGACAGTTATTGGGACCACACCTTTAGATGATCTAAGATAGAGAAAGGGGAAAATCCTTTTGATTTCATCTAGTTGTGAAAAGGTTTCAACTCAGGGACTTTCTGAAGTCAAATACAATGTTATAACATATTTTCCTTGCACATTGAATACATGCATATTTTTAAGATCGACAATCTTTTACAATGTAGTTAACAGTGGGCATCCTGCAAGCTGCAGATCTTCTCTCCATGGACAGTGGCGGCACCTCCGACCCGTACGTCAGAGTTTTCATTCTCCCAGACAAGAAGAAGAAGTTTGACACCAAGGTGCACAAGAAAACCCTTAACCCTACCTTCAACGAGACTTTCAACTTTAAGGTAGAGTATTTATTTCATTACCGTTTCAGTTAACGTCATCATCAGATGTGTGCAGGGCAGGGTTTGGACAAGCCAATCACTACTGTGTCCCGGCACTCATGAGCTATTGTTCATTTCTAGATTCCGTTCACTGAAATGGGAGGAAAGACTCTGGTCATGTCTGTGTACGACTTTGACCGTTTCTCGAAGCACGACGTGATCGGTGAGGTGAAGATCCCCATGAACACCCTGGACCTGGCACAACCCATCGAGCAATGGAGAGACCTGGACAGCGCAGAGAAAGAAGAGGTAAACCTGTCCTTCATCTGTCATTCGCATTGTTAATGAGCAGCTGTCGCCATCTAATAATAGACGGCAATAATGTTTCATAATGCCTTCATTCATATAATAATCTCTACCTTAACACATGTTACCAATGTGATGTTTCCTTTTAGCAAATAATTGAAGGACTATTTAATAACTGAAGAAACACATTATTCACTGAAAATTAAATCTGTTTTTTTATGATAATAGTCTTCATTTACAGCCGCCCATGTTGTTCCAAACCCGTTTCTTTCTTTTGTAGAGCACAGATGGAAATTGAATGCTCATGCTGCTCTTTTTAAAACATTTAAAAGTTAACAGTGAAGAAAACTACCAACGAGGTGCATAGTCCATAGCTTATCCTCTGTGAGAAAATGTTCCTAATCGAATCTAGTTTGTAAGATTTAAGTATGCAAATAAAAATGAGCCAAAACAATTATAATCACCTGTCCGATATGATGTTGTTCCTCCGCGTGCTGCCAAAACATCACTGGCCGGCAAGACATGGACCCCTGAAGGTGTGCTGTGGTCTTTCGCACCAAGACATTAACAACAGATCCTTTAAGTCCTGTGGGTTGCGAGGTGGAGCTGCCATGTATTGAATTTGTTGATCCGGCACATCCCACACATCCTCAATTGGATTGAGAACTGGGGAATTTGGAGGCTAGAGCAACACCTTGAGCTCTATGTTAAATCATGTTCCTCAAGGCATTCCTGAAAAATGTGTGCAGTGTGTCAGGGTGCATTATCCTGCTGAAAGAGGCCACCTTCACCAGGGAACACCAGTGTCAAGAAGGGGTGTAGTGGGTTTAGGTAGGTGGCACGTGTAAATTGATGTCCACATGAATGGCCGGACTCAGGGTTTCCCAGGAGAAAGTTGCCCAGAGCATCACACTCTCCCATCCTAGTGCCATCACTTCCACAGTAAACGGTGAACACGTACACGGCCGTCCACGTGATGGAAATGAAAACGTGATTCATCGGACCAGGCGACCTTCTTCCACTGCTCTAAGGTCCAGTTCAGACGCTCCTGTGCCCATTGTAGACATTTTCGGTGGTGGACAGGGGTCATCATAGGCACTCTGATTGGTCTGCGGTTAAGCAGCCTCGTACACAGCAGAGTGTGATTCACTCTGTGTTGTGACCAGCGCTGTCTCATGACCAATTTGAACGTATTTTACGAGTTGGCTAATTCGTACAAATTCGTATAACCTCACTCGTACGAATTCACACAATTGGTCTAATAATAGGTAGGGTTAGTAGTGGGGTAAGGGATAGGTTATTCCAACCCATTCTCATCCCAAGGCGTCATATACGACGCTTTTGCCAAAGCATAAACATCCAACGCACCCTTTAGGCCGTGTGTCCACCAAAGCGTTTTTAGCCAGCTGAAAACACCAGACGCTGAACCTCTGCTGAAGCAACGCATTCTCACCCCAAAGCGTCACCTTTGACCATGCTTCAATATTTGACGTTTTAGGCGCCACTTACATGACGCGATCCTACGGCGTCATCTAACTGACTCTAAAGGAAAGCGTCAGTTAGAGGACGCGGTTAGGTTTAGGTGTGGGGTGGGGGTAGGGTACACGCGATCCTAGGGCGTCATCTAACTGACGCTAAAGGGCGCCTAAAGCGTCAGATATTGAAGCATGTCCAAATGCTTCCCAAGGCATCAGTTAAGTGACGCCTTGGGGGTGAGAATGGGCTGGCTGAAGACACTGTGCTTTCGGTGCTTGAGAGGGTTTTGGCAGCACAGCGTTTTTTTTTTTCCATTGAGACGTTTTGTTGCTATGATACAGAATATCCACAGCACAGTTTACTTGTAACTGATTTTGCAGATAGTTTGTTTCATACTAAAAATTTATTTTTCATCCATTTTGTTCGAGTTAGCTCTGCCAGCTGATGTCGTCGTACAAAAAGAATGTTGTGACAGTTGGTCAGTGTGGTATTAGTCCCGCCCCTCCTCCACTGTGATTGGACGGCTGGGTAAAAAGTGACAGTAATGAGCGCTGCGTTTTATACAAAGTTGAAAATTTTTATACAGTAAAAATGCTGGGCGCTCGGCGCTTCAGAGTGAAAAAAACGCTCAGCGCCTTGTTACGCTCATGGCATTTAAAAAACGTGGCGCTCCCGTTGAAAACAATTGACCCTTCGCTAAGCCACGCCCGAAAACCGCCACTGGCCAATCATGTCTTAGCAACCGTAACTATGCGCGGGAGGTCTGGCAAGCTTTCGACCGAGGGAAACATGCTGAAGCATTGTGCGTATGGATTGTGCAAATCTGATACCGGTATACTAAAAGTTTGGACGGGGTAGAGGAATTGTTCTCCTTCCAGAAAATCTAAAAGCCAAGGGAAAAAATGATTGGCGTGATCTAGCGTTTATGTGCGAGACCCATTCACAACTACTGATAAATGTCGACATGCTTAACAAAAACACCTATTGCTTGGAAATATTGACGGTTCTTTGGCCATAATGATAACGTAAAATAAGACGATTAAAGAGACAAGACAAAGGCTCACTGACATACTTTAAAATATATTTCAGCATTTTGTTACTCAACGTCCTATTAATGTTAGCCTACCCCTTACTAAGTAACTTAACCCAATCCAACCGCGCCTCTCCCGGTATTAGTGTTATTCCACAAGATTTATTGATAAGCTGTTTGATTTATAATTATTAAGATTATTTTCACATACCCTGCTGTGTATGAACATAGCTGTTCCTCAATTTGTGTTTCCCATGTGAACGGTCAGCGTATGAGGCGCTGCTGCTTGCGCTGGGACTATAACGTTAGGCTTTAACTTCAATTTTTAAGAAATTATTCCCTAATCGGTTGCATATAATGTCGTGAATATATCCCTCGAATGCATACTGTAGTCCCTTTTGTCTTGCTCTCTCAGATATTTCACTTGTTCGCCGAAAATGACTAATTATCTCATTGAAATGTCTGATACCGGGTGCATCCACACTACAATAGATGGGCCAGCCGCGAAAGCTTGACAGGCGTAGCAACCATAACTAGGGAGGGCGGGGCTTAGCCAAGGGTCAATTGTAAACGTACGCCAGGGGCGTGGAAAAATGCTTTGGTGGACACATGGCCTTAGCGTCAATATAACACGCTTCGGTTATGGTAGGTTTAGGTATGGGGTAGGGTTAGACCACTAGGAGGCGCCTTCTGCCCCATATATATCTGCATCTCATATTGACACTAAAGGGTGCCTTTTGCGTTGGATATCTACGCTTTGGCAAAAGCATCGTATATGACACCTTGGGATGAGAACGGGCTGGTTATTCATACGAATTAGGTAACTCGTATAAGCAAAAGTGAGGTCGTACACATTAGCCAACTCATAAAATATGTACGAATTGCCATGAGATTGGGTTGGTTGTGATGCATTCCTTCCATAACTATCATTAAACTTTTGTGTGAGCTTCTGTTGGCTTGGTCCAAACATGGATAGCCTTTGTTGCCCTCATGCGCGATGAGTCTTGGGTTCCCAACACCCTGTCGCAGGTTTGTAGTTTGTCCCTCCTTGGACACTGTTGGTAAATTCTCACCACTGCCAACCTGGAGAAACACCACAAGTCTTGACGTTTCCGAGACACTCTGACACAGTCGCCTTGCCATAATAATTCAACCCTTCTTAACTCTTTCCCCGCCAAACACGGAATTTTCCGGGTTTAATGAAAAAACGCATCTTTGCCAAACACGGAATTTTCCGGGTATCCGTGTTTTAGGTGGTTATACGGTAAGGAAGACCCGCGCGCATGTTCTGAATGAGTGCTCAACTCTTTGATCAGAGAAACAGATTGCAATCGTCTCAAACAGTGGAGAAGTGAGAATGTATCAGACAGACAATGCAGAGGTATATGGCTGAAGTACTGGAGGTTAATGGACTCGGAGTCCGATCACTCTTTATTTGATAATTCTGAATCTGATCGGGACGAAGTAGTCAGTGAGAGAGATGCACATGTTGTCACAGAAAGTTCTAGCCATGGACGTGCCGCAGATAGATCGTATAATACTTGTATTATGACACTATAATATTTATGTGTGTGTGCAGGCATTTATGTGTGGCTGTCTAAATATGAAGGTGTAATTGTCAAATTATTTCTCTCTTTGTGCACATTTACCACATTGTAATATGTATTTGTGTGTGTGTGTGTGTGTGTGTGTGTGTGTGTGTGTCTAGGCCTGTTTATTGTAATTCCAATTATTCATTATTCACAGGTAGAACACAGAGAGGCAGAAGTTTTATTGCAAAAGTTACATTTCCCTTACATCCTGGGAAATTTGATATATTTTACATTTATTTTATGTTTTTAATTTATTTTGGAAAGTTTTATATATGAAGGAAACAACATCTGAATGTATTCTGCTTTTAAATGCACTTGTTTGATAAAAATACCTTTTTCTCAGTTTTTTGTCCAAAATGTTGTGTTTTTGACAAAACCTACCTCTGTTCAAGAGGCAATAAAAAAAGAACAAATGAAGATAAAATAAAAACGTTTTTTTTGCCTAAAAGCAGAGGCTCAGATCTTTATTTTTATATATATCATCTTCATATATTCATGGAAGAAAATATTCAGCGGGGCATTCAAATTTAGCGAAAATCGTCAAAAACCCTGGCGGTGGCTGGCAACTTTTTTTTAAAACGCTGGCGGGGAAAGAGTTAAAGTCGCTCAGATCTTTATTCCTGTTCATTTCTCCGGGATCCAACACGTTTATTACGACAACTGATTGTTTGCTTACCATCTACCCAGACCTTAATCTGTGGCCTTGTTAGGAGATGAACAACTATATTTATATTAAATTTAAATGATATAGGCCTATACAATTTGCATATTTAAATCTTACAGAATTCATATACTTTAACTGGTCATGTCATGATTGGACACCCAACATTTGGCATCATTCATAGCAGACTGAATTTTTCAGACTGTCTCTTTAAGACCAACTATTTTATGTTTCCCCAACACAGCCTGAAAAGCTTGGAGATATCTGCATCTCTCTGCGCTATGTACCTACAGCTGGAAAACTCACCATCTGTATCCTAGAGGCGAAGAACCTGAAAAAGATGGATGTTGGAGGGCTCTCAGGTACACACACACATAATGCACTGCTTTTTTTTTTTTTTTTTTCTCTCTCTCCTCCAGAGAGTGGGTGGAGATAAACGCACACAGAAGACTGGAGGTTGCTGCCTATGTCATAACAATAAAATCATGTTTTCTCTTTTTGGTTTAGGCTTAGTGCATATGCTATGTGCATATTTTATTCAGTCTTTGTCTCCGCTTTAATGAATTCATTAATTGGTCATGTTTCTGCCAGACATGCACAGCAGGCTTCAGTGCTGCAGCAGTGCACTCGTGTCAAGCCTGTGCTTTAGTGTCAGCGGTAGCCATGCAGAAAAGATAGCGCTCACGTGCTGACTCTGCAGTCCTGCGCCACGCTTCCCTCCAGTCGGTTCTCACTGCTGCCATCTGCTGGTGGCTATGAGAACTGCACTGCCCAAATAATTGCAAGGACCAGGATTAAAAGCCTTAATTATCGAATCTTGAGAGAAATCGGAAGTGATTACAGAAAAAAGACCTAGGATGCATCTCAATCAGCTCCCTTGCTCCCTATTGCGTACACAAATTTGGGCACTGGTAAGGAAAGTAAAGACCCTGACTTACTACATATTGGGACACTGATGGCAGGGTATCTGCAGGTTTTATGAGGGTACATTTAAAGGGATAGTTCACCCAAAAATGAAAATTCTGTCAGCAATTACTCCCCCTCAGACTACTTACCCTGATATTACTAACCTTGATTCTCTGGCATCTCCTTCTCCAGCATCTCCTTTATCTCCATTGTCTCCATGTCTAACATCTTCAGTGTTCTTTTTAGCAGCTATCTATCTCCACAACTGTAAGAAGAACCATTCCACTCATCGCCTGCACACCGCTCTCCAAAGTATCATTGTTCATATCACTTACCTGCATTCTGTCACTGCTCATTGTTGTCTATAAACTCCTGTTAACTTCATTTACCATCTCTTGAGTCTGCTTCCGTAACAGGATGTGTCATCAAATGTTCTGTTCTACGTACCCCAGGCTATTCATAAGTGGGCTGAGAAAAAAATTATGGATCGCATACAGAAGTCAGCTGTCAAGAGTTTTCATTACAATCATTGTGTTGGCTCATCACTCCTTAGTACATAAGTACATAAATGTCAACTGCTCTCTCTCTCTCTGAATGTCTGTTTGAATAGAGATTGCAATATTTTAATGTGCATCACTAGACCATGCTTTGTAAAACCCAGCTTTTTGGCAAACATATCTTTCCTGGTTACAATTATTGTTAATATAAATTGAGACAGTTACATAATCAAATCATAAAAGCTGACAGGATAAGAGATTATGCATGCATAAAACTCACAGTAAAATTATGAAGTAAATCCTGAGCTGTATGTCCAAGGAACTGGGAACAAAAATATTGAAACTGAACGCAATTCATGTTCTGAAAGCAGAATATGCATGTCTGTTTGTTTGTTGTTGTTGTTTGTTAACCGTACTTCGGTTAAGGCTCTCTTCAAACATAACCACACTAAAGAGCATAACCGTTTAATAAATGGTGCTATTCCAAATTTTACAAAGAAACAATTTTTAATAATTCTGAATAGGGAAACATAATACAACATATCTTTCCGATATCATCGTTTGATGTGTAGGAGTCGTGGCGGCTTAAGTCATTTTGGTCGGGTGTATTTGCAGTGGGAAATTCATGTGTGGAAGCCCCTCCCCCACACTTCAAAAGGAGAAGTGCTCACTAACACAGATTTAGACACATTTGTTAATATTTGAGAGAAATAGGCCTTTTGTGTACATACAAAAAAAGTCTTAGATCTTTGGGGTTCAGCTCATGAAAAATGGGGGCAAAAACAGGTGTTGCGTTTTGTTCAGTGTGTGTAGCCTATATATATGAGCAATATCACACAAGTAGCCATGCTGATATAAAGCCATATTGCACGGCTACGTGTGTAATATTGTGTTTATACAACAGTTCGACAGTTGTAAATAGCTATCTCTGAACCAATTCGTACGAATTTGTAAGAGTGATTAAAAAGTGGCTTATTCGTACTAATTCGTAGGACCTCACTCGTTTGAATTAGTACGATTTGTCTAAACCCACGTGATCGGTAGGTTTAGGGGTGGGGTCAGGGGTAGGTCATTCGTACGAATTCATACGAATTTGTTAACTCGTAAAACAACTTACGAATTTTACGAGGTTGCAAATTCGTGCGATTTGTCGCACATATTTTACGAGTTCACAAAGAGTTGCCGTGAGGTCGGGTTGGTAAATAAATAAGAAACAACAAGAAAGTGACTTTGACAACAAACAAAAGACAACAACAAAAAACTTTACAGAACTACTTCCTTCTGCCAAGGATTAAAAATCAAAAGTTGATAGTTGAGCCCAAGCCTCCGTTTCTACTTCTAAAGGCCCGAAATTTGCGTCCGAAATTTTCGCACTTTAAAAAATAAATACAACCTCACTTTATTTCAATCACACTTGCACACTGCCTCCGAAACTTTCGTCCGTTTGAAAAAAAAAACGAATCGGGGACGTTTTTTCTGCGTTTTTCGTGTCCGTAGCAAGTAGTTTGAATGGAGTAAGAATCATATTTTGACAATTCAGAGCCACCAAATGACGAATACGAAAAAACGCATACAAAAATTACGGACTCTGTGCAATTGCCTTAAAACGCCACTTTAGAACTAGTAACAAAGGAACATTAAGTCGCTTCATTGAAGCTTATGAAGAGTACATTATGGTATTAGGAGAGAGATCAACTAAACGAGTGTATTACCTGCATCCGATATAGCATTCATTGTTCAGGTCGATGTTCATAATATTATATCCCAAAAATTAGTTTGAATGTGCGCTAAGAAAAGAGATGTGCTCGTCTTTGGTCTTTTGCTAAAACATTGCTAAAACAACGTCCTTATTCTGACTCACTCATAAAGAGCTGCCATCTAAAGCTGCAATAATTTAACTTTCACTGAAGATCCTTTCTCAATATCAAATACGGCATATTATTTTTAACCACTATCTACACAGGGCCAGTTGCAAATTCCCGAAGGACTGATGACGCTGTTCTCTGCGGGTACATGAGCGCTGACGGCGGATTGTAAAATAGGCTCTATGTTTATATATTAGCCACATATTTGAGGTCTAAATGACTACATGCTCATAAAAAACTCTTAAAACTACAACAGTAGTATCTTATCTATCTGACTAATATAATTGCATAACGACTGGCACTTGTAAACCTTTACAGATCCCTATGTGAAGATTCATCTTCTGCAAAATGGGAAGCGACTGAAGAAGAAGAAGACGACCGTGAAGAAGAACACGCTGAACCCGTACTACAACGAGTCCTTCAGCTTTGAGATCCCACAAGACCAGATGCAGGTACGCTTCACACGGCTCAACACAAGAGTTTACCTTTTTGTGCTCCTTAAAACTTTGAGCCCAATATCGGTTTCTTTCTTAGAAAATACAAGCTGTGGTCACGGTGCTCGACTACGATAAGATCGGCAAGAACGACGCCATCGGGAAGATCTGGGTGGGAAGCAAAGCGCAGGGAACTGAGCTTCGGCACTGGTCCGACATGCTGGCAAACCCACGCAGGCCCATCGCTCAGTGGCATCCACTCAAACCCGAGGAGGAGGTGGATGCCTCGTTAGCAGCCCTCAATGCCAAGAAGTAATCCCGTTCCTCTTCCTTCCCTCCTTCCCTCTCTCCTTTACCTCCTCCCTTTCTTTCTGCCACTTTTCAACATGCACTACATGTCATCTCACCAAGTCAGCACCGAATTACAGCCATGGGCCACCAGCCTAAAGGTATTAAAGAAGACGATTCGGCCTCATCAACTGCTAAAACGAGATAGTGGATCAGGGTGTAAATGAGCGAGACTGTTTCCACAGATGTTTTTGAAGACAGGCCAAGTTCATAGGCCTGTATATCCTTGAGGTTTATTCACAGAAGAGATGTAAGCTCACATTCACACCCATATATCCAACAGATCAACAGCATTCCAAAGTTTTCCATCGGGGACCAGGGATAGAAAACACTGCCTCTTCCACTGCCTAATTTAACACATTCCTTCTAGATTCGCTGGTCATCTAGATGAAATCAGTTGTTTCGTTTGTTGAGTCTGAAAGGACAGTTGAAGAATGGTTTAAAGTAAAGTGAAAAAAAAAAAAGGAAATGGGGACTGGAGAGATAGTTGGACTAGCTCCTGACCCAACCAGACGGTATATTTCAGGTGTCGATTACACTGCCTGCACAACAACCTCTTCTTCCATTCTTTGGTTCCAGCTGTCAGCTGGGTTCTTCCACTGCCCAACATCCTAACAAACCCTGACAAAAAAGGAGACAAGCCTTGAAACATCACGAAATAAGCAATTCTTAGCTTCCAGGGACGTCTTCCTGTTAGCATCGGTATATTTGTTTCTTTGTGTTGATTTCTTGTAGATGTCTTCTGCCTGAGCACTTTAAACGAAGGTGTGGTTTTGTTCCAGTCAATGCTTCGGTTTTAATCTGCTTTTATTTGTACCTGCAGTCTGGAGTTTTTGTGTGTTTTTTGATGTTCTGAACCCACTCATTACAGGAATAGTTCACCAAAAAAATGTAAATTAAGTCATAATTTACTCATTTGCCTTTCTTGCGGCAGTGTAATATTAATATAATAAATATTTATCATCCAATTATATCCCAAGTCTTCTGAAGCCATACACTTTTAGGCTATGTTTACACGGAAACGATTCTGAAGAGAAAACGAAAAAGTGGCGTTGCGTCATCACTTTTTATTCTGCTTTTAGACGAGTGTTTTGTGTGGGAAATCCGCGTGCAAATGGTGACGCAAAAGTGTGTGAAATTCAATGTAGTATGCACTTCAGAAGTGCATACTACAACAACACGCAATATAAGTCCACGCGCCTACGTACAAGCTTTTCTTTCAAGCAGACTTTTGCGTTTTTACCATTTACACGGGAGCGCGGCGGTGGAGCGTTTTTAAGATTTCCACTCTGGAGGATGGTTTCACTTTTTTTTCATTTGCGTTTTTAAGCCCCAAAAACGCCGTCGCCGTGTGAACGAAAGGCACATCCGATAAAATATTTTTACGTTTTCACCCGCGAGAGTTCTCGTGTAAACAGGGCCTTAGAGGGGAAAAGTTCTAGAACCTCAAAGGTCGGGCATTTAATTTACTGTATGTAAAATTCACACCGGACGCGAATGATTTCAATGTTAAGTTAATGCAAAGACGCGTTACGCACGTAAAAAAAATTCCTGCGGTGCGAATGAGGCGTAGAGCGCGGCAGATGCAGATACGCCTCATTCACGCGTCAAGTTCGCGCAAATGGTGCGAATTGAGCGTCTGGCGCGTTAAGCGCGGTACGCACGAATGATTTAGTTAGTGCTATTTGCGCGCTCACTCGTTTAACACGAATTCGGGCCTACCGCCCAAGTTGAAAAATCTGAACGAATTGAGCGTCTGGCGCGTTAAGCGCGTTACGCACGAATGATTTAGTTAGTGCTATTTGTGCACTTACTTGTTTGACACGAATTCGCGCCTGCCGCCCAAGTTGAAAAATCTGAACTTTGGCGTCAATTCGCACCGCGTTAACCAATCAGGAGCCTCCATGTAATCATTTTAAGGATTTGGCTTAATTCAAAAAATTTTAATGCGAATTAAACAGCTTGTAAACATACTTTATCAATAGAAAAAAAAAACTTGTTAAGATTGAAAGGATCATTTAAGACATTTCTCTTTATATAGAAACTTTTTAGCATTTAGGATTCTTTAAAACGGAGTCAAGAACCCCAGTGAACCCAACATATCTGACACAAAATTCTATAAACATCTTGCTTGGTCGCCATTCACTTTCATTGTGTGGAAAAGAGCAGCTTGAACATTCTTCAAAATTTCTCCATTTGTCTTCTACGGAAGAAAGTGCGTTAAACAGATTTCGAAAAACATGGAGTGAACTATTCCTTTTGAGAACTTCCATCACTTTTTGTTTTCATTTTATATTCAATGTTTAAACCAGAAATTCTTGTGGATTTATGAGAAGAGTAGATGGAGGGAACTGTTACGTGTGTATTTACTACACATCTTACCAAACCACTGAACTTATTTGCACTACTGGAACTGCATTCTGTTGCTCAATCGATCTCAATATGAGCTGTCAGAGTTTGCATTTGTTTAAAAAGGGAAATTGTATCAAGTGAAAGCTGCTTTAGGGCTTACAGTATGATGAGTTATTGTGTGAGGATGTGAATCTCCGAATATGATTTGCTTAAGACCGACGGATGAGTAAATCTTTGTGCGTTTTATCCTCACATTGCCTGGAGAAACTCTTTTGGCAATGATGATACCTTGTGATATCGGTTCAATTATTAAGTAGTTGGGAAATTAAGCAAATTCGCAAACCTGATTTGGATCAAGACCTTTTTGTGGAGCATAATTTATTGAGTATAGACTTTTAAACCAGGCCAAAAACTACATGTAAAGACCCACGAGTGGATTTGAGGGAGACTTTGTTGTGTACATGCTGTAACCCATTAAAAACTCACTCTCGTAAGGAAACGTCACTTTAGCGACTTTTATCCTCCACCAAAAACACAAGAAAACACATCTCTACTGCCACGATCAGATTGGATGATTGCAGTAGTTTATCCATTTTCATGGTATAGTCCGTGATCGAGAAATTCAAAAGCCCTATGATTTTGTCTTCCTGCGGGCACACAAAGGTTTTTATTGCAGAATGGTTGAGACCTTTTACAAAATAATAATGAAACAGGACAGATTTGCACAATAAAAGAACTCAATTCTGCTCATGCTCTATATTCCCACAATGGCTTTGCGTGAGGAAGAGAAATTTACACAGTTAACCCAAAATTGAAAATTCTGTCATGATTCGCTCACCCTCATGTCGTTTCAAACCGGTATGACATTCTTTCTTCTGTGGGACATAAAAGAAGATATTTTAAGGACAGTTTTTGTCCAAGTAATGAAAGTCAATGGGGTCCAAAACGAAATTGGACCCCATTGACTTTCATTGTATATACACAAAAAAAGCATTACCTTAAAATGAGCATTACCTTTAAATCTTAACATTTTAAAGATTTCCCACCACCATCTGCTGTGGTTAGGGGCGGGGCTTAGTTTGAAAGTCGCTTCAGTGACGTTTCCCTTGATAAAACAGAAGCAGCTCATTTGACAGGCTGTGTTCAGTTGCAATAGCAGGTATTTCCGTCCACATTCACAGTGCCGTTTGAAATTTTTGCAGGTCTAATGAATGTGTGATTATTTGTTTATCATGCTTTTGTTTTTCCGCTAGTATCGAAACATCATTTAGGGATCACTGTCTTTGTTAACTCTTGTCAATGTCATTTTTTTTTTCAGGTTTAATCTCTTACACAAATATGTCCCTTATTTCAAAGAACGTTCACAAAAAATATTAAAAAAAAGTCATAACTTGCAACTAACACCCCCTCCCCAAACCCATAGGCGTGTAGTTTTACCTATATATGCATAGTTCCTACTTTATGATACTGCATGTTACAATACAAAAAAAAAGATGCGCATGTTTCAGAGATGAAGCAAAAAAAAATATATCGTGTACCTAAGTAGGTGTTCTTTGTCATTTTAATAACAAAACGGAGGAGGATAAGATACCGTGTATATTTTCTAATCAAATCAAATATGTATTTATTTTCTGTGAGTGGGTACTGGAGAGAATATGAAGTAAACTAGACTAATCTTCATTTTCAGATTCAATCCATGCCTGGACATCATGAGCAAATACTGTATGTTAAGTGCTTTGTGTGAAATAATATAGAATGAAACCGTAGCCGCATGCTTGCCGTCTACTAATATTGTTAAGGAACAAAAATGTTTATGTATTCATTTATATTTATATTTTTATGTTTCTTTGTCCTAATATGTTTGTTGGGAAGTAAACAAAATTCCAGCGGGGGCTCCAAGTGAATATTTTTCCTCCATCCTGTAGGATCCTGTAATCAGCAGTAATCAGTATCTGAAAAGTTCTGGATCATACAGAATCATGAAAAACGAACACTTTTTTTTTATTTTTTTTTCCCTTCTTATTCACTGTCAGTGCCAATGAGAGAAGTCACGTTTACTGCCATTTTATCTGACTTTACGTCATTTTTACGTGATTTTTTTCGGACCAACTGATTCCTACCTTGGAGAGCACAATAGTGTCAATCGTGTTACAGAAAACTTGGAGTCCCCATTGTTTTCTAAAACAAAAAAAAAAAGCTTTTATTTATGAGTCTTTTACATAATAACAGCGTTTAACTAGCCAATAAACAGTAAGTTTGTGTGTGCGAGTGTGACTAAGATAAAGCCATAAGACTTGAGCTAAATCTTTGGAGCTCAGCTATATAGATGATCCTAAAACGTGTCCTCCTTTCGTAGGCCGAAGTTCCTCCTCGACATTCCATGTAGTCTGTGAAGCTACGGGGCCACTGTTTCCTAAAATCTGCTAAGTTATAAGAATTATTGGCAGTTCAACTTGCAATAGTCCGTTTTTTTTGTTAACAATGTGTCTTGATGTTTATTTCAGTCTATATTGAGTTTTGTAAACGCCTTGATTTAACACAAAGTGTGCTAGGGACGTCTGTATGAACACACACACGTTATGTGTACACATGCATTATTAAAAGGGCAATTAAATAGGAGGTTTAGAATGGCTGTTTAGCCATGAAAACACGGGATGTAAAAGTTCTTACCATTTTAATAATAATAATTCACGATCCCAAATTCGTTATGGGAAAACTGAAACGTGCGTCATGCCATTTGGACGATTTCAGCTTGTCCGAGTCATTTCAATCAGCATTTCTTGAGGTTTGAGTGTGATTGTATGTGACTTTAAAAAAAAATAATGCATTGGCCCTTTAATAAATAATCTTTTTTTTTTTTTTGGTGAATTACTCGAGCACTGCCATTCTGCCTGTATGGCAGCATGCACAATGAACATTTGTTTGAAACATTCCTGATCGCCAACCATAGACTTGCAAGCAAAGTGGGAGCAGCTGATACGATTCCATCTTTATCTCGCTCTACGTGCATAATTCGGCTTACAAGACCAGCTCAGCTGTCTTTGTTAATGCTCTATGACTCTTTTATGTCATGCAAAATCAATGAGAGTCCCATAACAGAGACGTTATCAGCTTTGTTTTTGAATGCTAGCCGATGCTATCATGGTCAATCGCATAGCAAAATCTGTGGGGGGAGGGGAGATTTAAAAGCCTGCCATTGTATCTCTTTGATTTCATTCTTCTCTTGCACTTTTCATTCTGCTTATCTGGAGTTGTAAAATGCTGTTTTTTTTCTATCTGTGGTGGTCTTTCTTTTGGTTTCGTCGGTGGGAGACTGCGAGGGTTTAGCCCTCAGGCTATGTTTGTACCCGTTTCGGTGTTCTCGTATGTGTGCGTGTGTTCATGTCCGTATTGTCGTGCCTAGTGTGGATCAATCGCATGCTTTAGCCCTTGATGGGACACTTTGAGAAAACGTTGCTCACAGACTCTTCCCACAACCCCCTAGTGGACAGTACATGAGCATCAGCAATCCTTGTAAAGACGTCAAGGGAACCAAATAGCTCTACAGATTTACCATGTGTGTTACCAGCTCTGTACTGAAATAAATGAGAAAATAAAGGCCTTTTAATTACACTTCATTCTGATTATAATGTTGGTGTACGTTATTTAACACTGATATTCTTCTCGGTTTGCTTCATTTATTTGATCTAGTCCAGCTCTGACATTGATTGAGGATGCAGATGTTTAATAAAAGGTGGTAGTGACTTCAAGTTTATTTTATTAAGTACATTTCTCATATATTTTCCAAGTAAACTTCATGTAGTATAAGTTAGAAACAGCTTCTGACACTCAAACGCACGCCATTTTACTCCCAAGATGTGTTTTAATAACACATACTAGTACACAGATATTTGTATTCCAACACTGTAAAAATCAGTTGACTTAACTTAAAAAAGCGAGGAAACAGGTTCCCTTACAATTAAAGGAGTAGTTCACTTTCTTTCTCCATATAATGGACTTCAATGGGAACCAAACGGTTCAAGGTCCAAATGAGCGTTTCAGTGCAAACTGAAAACTGTTCAAAGGGCTTTAAACGACAACAGACGGTGAATAAGGGTCTTATCTAGCGAAACAGTCGCTCATTTAAAAAAAAATTAAAAAGTTTAAGTTTTACAAATGCTCGCCTTGCTCTGTTCTGTGATGAGTGTTCGTGACTCTCCTGTTCAAACTCGTCCATCAAAATGAACAAATCTTTTTTCGAGTCATAGATAAGACCCTTATTCATCGTCTGGAATTGTTTAAAGCCCTTTGAAGCTGCACTGAAACTCTCATTTGGACCTTGAACCGTTTGGTTCCCACTGAAGTCCATTATATGGAGAAAATCCTGAAAGGTTTTCATCAAAAACCTTAATTTCTTTTCGACTGAAGAGAGAAAGAGGTGGACATCTTGGATGACATGGGGGTGAGTAAATTATCAGCAAGTTTTTTTTTTTTTTTTTTTTTTTTTTTTTTAATGAACTACTCCTTTAAGTAAATAAACTTGAAAAAATTGAGTTAAGTCAACTTGATTTTTTATTTAGTTACATGAAGTTTGTTTACTTGATTGTTTAAGGCAATGGGTTTCCTCACTTTTTTAAGTCATACATCTTCACCCTTTGCAGTGCACATACAGAATACTTGAAAAGTTTACTTAATAAAATGAACTTTAAGTTCATTTTTGTTAGGGAAAAGGAATAGATGGTCTGATAAGAAATGGCTGATGGAATTTAAGTCTGAACGCACACCTGGCATTCCACATAACTGAATTGTAATTTCTTCAGAAGCGCACACCACATTACAGTGAAGCGGTGGGACCTAAAATGTCTGTATGATCATGCTGGCAGGCAGAGGGCAGCACTGCACATAAAAAGGCACTTGACTACATTGTCTGCATTTTACAGTGTTATTAATAATCGTAACAGGCAAACAACAAACACAATCATAAACAAAGTGCTGTGAGATTTGGTTCAAGGTTACAGGTTAAAAACAGTGGACAGTGAAAATAAACACAACGCATTTGAAACAGCATATTATATGTGTGATGTGTTTTCTGTTTTATCCATAGAGACACTCTTAATTACAAACAAAAAGGCATAAATAAATATAAAACACATTCAATAATGGCGCCATCATGTATCCATTCTCCAGCCCGTCAGTTTATATATAAACACTGCAAATGTAAAAGTGAACAGGAATCGAGTTCAATGAGTGACATCATTCATCAGAACATTCCTTTTAGAATGTTCTGGCAGAGCTTCTGAAGATCATTTCATGCTGTACTATATTAGACCGCCTGCTTCAGGACAATTAGATGTGATAGATGATCAAATACTCTTTAAGGGAATGGCAGTGTGTACAGCTCTTCCCTGCTGAAAGGCCAGTTGGTGAACAATGCTGTGGTTTGGATGCTTGTTGTGTGCTGGTGTTCCCACAAAGGCAAAGCTTCTTAACAGCAAGTGTTTTCTAGTCAAACAGTTTTACCAAAAAAAACATGTTGACCAGCCTCAAAAACTCAATTTTGCTGTTGAAAATGTAAAAGTTTTTTTGTTTGTTTGTTTTTGTAGTAATGCCACAGAATAACCATTTTCGCTCCCCAAAGAACCTTTCAATGAACAATTTTAAAAAAGAACCCTTTTTTTCCATTTTTTTTTTTTATCTCATATTTCATCAAAATGTCATAACTTGCTATAGTGTTGTCACAATACTGGAATTTTGATATGATACCTTGGAAAATATCGATATAATTTCCGATAAAGATATAATTATCGATATCGATATAATTAGCCGATAAAGAACCTTTATTTTTAAGACCTTTAAACCAGACTGGACTAGTGTGGAAATTCATTATGTTTTTTTTTTTTTTTCCAGGATGGATATTAGCACTTCGTACACTGATCTTGACACATTTAGAGTTTAGAAAGGGCATTGAGATAACATTCAATTCTTTGGATGTTTTTTAAAAGGGGGATTTTAAGAACCAATGCTGTGGCTACAGTGTTTTTTGAAAAACCTACTGCAAACACCAGGTCAACTCGGCTTTATGTGGTGAAACCAGTAAACTAGTTTAGGTTTTGTTTTGGGACACTGTTAACCAACCAGGTCCTTACCAGCAAAAATGGATTATTAGCTCTAACCAGGTGAATTAAGGCCTCAATATACTTCAACTGGTGTGAAGTAATTGCGAACAAAACCAGGCCAAAGCAAAGTTTGTTTGGAGTTAATTTTGGGAGTTTGAAAGAGCTTGCCAAAGTGAACTTTCCAGAAAAGTTTGCTTTGGGTGATAAACAACTTTGAACTACCACTGGTAGTTTGACGTCGGGATGTTCGCTAACAGGATACTGCTACAAAGATATGTCAAACTTGTATTTACCCCCAAGCGAAGAATGAAAAGGAACTTTTCTGTGAATATATTGAGGCCTTTAAGATTTCCACTAGCACTCCTCAGCTCCACTAGCAAGTAGTCTAGCTAGTCAACCACCTCAACCAGTTTAAGCCAGAATACATCCAGCTACCATCTTAAGCAAGTTTTAGCTGTGTTTTGTAAGCAGGTGGTTACTTTCTTTCTTCTCCGGAATACAAAAGAAGACAAATATGGACAAACCCAAATGTTGGGTTAAAAACTAAAAAAATGTACAGTTGAAAGCGAAAGTTGAAGTTGGGTTAAATTTTTAAATTACATTTTTAACCAAACATTTGGGTTTTCCCATATTTTACCCATTTTTGGGTTAAAACAACCCAGCATTGTTTAGAGTGCACTGAATCTCATTGTATTAACAAAAGCAACACTTGAGGCATTCCTCAAAACATTTACTGTTATGTTCCACAGATGATAGGAAGTCACACAAGTTGGGAACAACGTGAAGGTGAGTAAATGATGACAGAATTTTCATTGTTGGGTGAACTCTCCCTTTAACCTTGGAGCTGCTGCACCAAGAGTAAGAGATGACCCAAACCATCAGGTTGAAGTCAATGTGAAGTTCTCAGATTTGGTTCTCTCTGTGTTCAGCGTTTCTCCTCCCTCTTCAACCGGCCGTCCTCACTTGGAAAGTTTACTGATGACTCTGATTAAGGCTCCGTTCTCATCTTTCAGCCGCTGGTTATCAGACTTGAGTTCTGTCAAAACCTGAGATTGAAAAAAAAGATGAGATTGAGAGAGATGAAAATTCTTTCAGTATTTACTCACCCTCATGTTGTTCCAACCTCATTCGTTCATCTTCAGAACACGAATTAAGATATTTTTGATGAAATCTGAGAGCTGGATCATTCCTCCATACTAGTCCATAGGCTTCTTGAGGGATTGAAACTTGCCGGCCTCGAAAAGTTATTAAAGACGTCGTTAAAATAGTCTAAGTGACTACAGTGGCTCAGTCTTAAGTTTATCAAATGACGAGAACACATTTTGTGCGCAAAAACGTCTCTGGTTACGTATGTAACCTTAGTTCCCTGAAGGGAACGAGACGCTGCGTGTAAACGCCGTGGGAACGCCTCTGCGTGACGAGTCATGAAGCACGTATGAAATCTGTCCAATGGCGAGACGGAACGTCATAGGCGGGGTGACGTATCGACCAGGAAACTATAAAGCATCCCCGAAACACAAGCGCAACAGCTTCTGATAAGACTGAAGCAAGCGCTCACGGGCATGCTGGGAGTATGGCATGGACACGCAGCGTCTCGTTCCCTTCATGGAACTAAGGTTACATACGTAACCAGAGACGTTCCCATTCAGGGAACTTCGAGCTGCGTGTAAACGCCGTGGGAACGCTAATACCAACGCCGCCATGCGAGCAGGTGTCCGTTGTATGAATATCAGAGAGCACATTCTGACGAAAGCATCTGCGCCCCTGGGGTGGAGCTGAAGTCCAGATGGTAAAACTTCACAAATGTGTGTGGTGAAGACCATCCTGCCGCCTCACAGATGTCACACAAGGGAACTCCTGATAATAATGCCTTAGAGGCAGCCATACTCCGGGTTGAATGAGCCCGGACAGCCAAGGGAGAAGGCTGACCGGAGGACTCATAAGCAAGTGAAATGGCCTCGACCACCCACTTACTCATTCTCTGCTTAGACGCCGCAGGCCCAAAGCAGACAAATAATTGTTCTGATTTCCTCCACAGGGCAGCTCTGTGGACATACGCGTCTAAGGCCCTCACCGGGCAGAGCAGATTTAGTTTCTCCTGGTCTGGTGTCCGAAACGAAGGAGGACAGAAGGCCTGTAGCACTATAGGTTTGACAACCGTAGTTGGAACCTTCGGAACATACCCCGGTCTAGGGAGGATGAAAGCCTTTGCCATACCGGGAGCAAATTCCAAGCACGAGGGGAAAACCGACAGCGCCTGAATATCTCCAATCCTCTTTAGGGAAGAGATGGCTAGGAGAAAGATGGTTTTGAGAGTAACAAACTTCTCAGGCACCTCATCAATGGGCTCGAAAGGGGCTAAACAGAGCCCCTCCAACACAACCGCTAGATCCCAGGTCGGTACCCTCGTACGCACTACCGGCCTCAGCCTCAGGATACCACGAAGGAAACGGGTTACCAGGGTATGTCTCCCAAGAGAAGCTCCATTTAAAGGAACATGGTAAGCGGATAGGGCCGCCACGTACACCTTTAGTGTGGAGTACGATAACCCTGTGGAGAAGCGTTCCTGAAGGAATTCCAGCACTGCCGACAACGGGCAGTTAACTGAATCCAACTGTCGCTCTCCACACCAAGAGGTGAACAGTTTCCACCTCAAGGCATACAACTTCCTCGTGGATGGGGCTCTGGACTGGAGGATGGTCTCCACGACCTCAGTCGAGAGACCTGAATCTATGAGCTGGGCCCCCTCAGAGGCCAAGCCCACAACCTCCACAGTTCCGGACAGGGGTGGAGTATCCCCCCGTCTGCTTGAGACAGAAGGTCCCTCCTGACCGGAATCTCCAGAGGAGGACCCTCGAGAAGGGAAATCAGGTCCGCAAACCATACCCTGGTTGGCCAGTGGGGAGCCACCAGAAGTACACTGACCCCATCCTGGCGAATCCTTTCCAGAACCCCTGGGAGCAGAGCAATCGGGGGAAATGCATACAGGGGTGCCCTCGGCCACTCCTGTACCAACGCATCCAGCCCCAATGGAGCTGGAGGACTCAGGGAAAACCACAGCGGGCAGTGTGAATTCTCCCTGGATGCAAAGAGGTCCACTTCGGCCCGACCGAAGTGCCTCCAAAGGAGCTCCACCACCTCGGGGTGAAGTCTCCACTCCCCGGGCCTCGGCCCCTGCCTCGACAGGATGTCCGCTCCCCGATTTAAGTATCCTGGGATATAAATCGCTCTCAGCGACCGAAGTTTCCCCTGGGACCACAACAGGATCTGGCCACTCATGATCGCTCCCCAACCCGTGAGAGAGGCATCCGTCGTCACCGTTACCCGGCGACACGGGGCTCCCAGCGCAGGTCCCAGGGACAGGAACCAAGGTTCTTTCCACATAGCCAGGGCCGGTGTTTTAAAAGACGATGCCGTCTCAGGAGAAAGATGGCTCGCCAAAACTTCCTCCATCCTCGGCATCGCCCCATAACCCTGCCTCCTAGACCCAGCAATATTGGAATAAGTCGTGGTCTGGTGTGTCAAAATTCTAGCTGACACTGGTTTGTTCCACGATCTACACACCTCGGTGTGTAGATCGGGAAAGAAGGGCAAACACCGGCGCGGAGGTAGTGAGTGTGACGCTAAAAATCTCTCATCCATTTTACTCTTCACCCTCGACTCTTGTTTCTCAACTGGCCATTCAATGCTTAATTTTTCTACAGCCCGAGTCAAAACCTCCATCAGCTCTACATTCGCGGGAGACTGGGATGGCGAGTCCCCGATCTCCACTGAGTCCATCGACTCTGCATCCACACTTTCAACATCCAGCTCCTCAGAACTGGATAATTGAAGCGATGGCGCCTCAGCCCGGGCAGGAGAAACCGCAACGCGGACCCCCGCAGCGAGATCTGAGGCACTGGATCTACCAGGTAAGGGCAGAGAAAGGGCGGAGCCCGTCTCCATCCCTGCTGATAGATCCATCTGCGATCCCCACGACGCAAGCCTTCGCTGTGCCTCGGCAGCAGCGGGACCCGAGCCGCGGGGAGCGCGCACCGAACCACTCTCCTCGAAGAGTGCCCGGCGGGAGCGGAGTGTCTTCATGGGCAGACACTCGCAATGCTCACAGCCAGCCCCCTCGAGAGCCGACTGAGCATGCTGCACTCCCAAACAAGCAACACACAGATCGTGTGTATCCCCACCCGTGATGAAGCGAGGGCAGGGATGAACACACTTTCTGAAATGCTGTTGTTTGCTCGCCATTTTCACTTATATATATATAATACAATATTTTCAGACAGACAAATTCATACATAGAGCGCTTGTGAAGACTCAGAAGCTGTTGCGCTTGTGTTTCGAGATGCTTTATAGTTTCCTGGTCGATACGTCACCCCGCCTATGACGTTCCGTCTCGCCATTGGACAGATTTCATACGTGCTTCATGACTCGTCACGCAGAGGCGTTCCCACGGCGTTTACACGCAGCTCGAAGTTCCCTGAATGGGAACTAGTTACTAGTTTAACAACGTATGATCTGTTGTTGTACATGACCAGCGTCAGCCAATAGTGAGCCTACGTGTGATGCAGCTCTACGTAATTACACTAGTTTAACTGACTAGAGGCCCAAAGAGAAGGAAATGATTAGTTGAAATAAAGTCGTTATTTTTGTTTGTTTTTGCGCACAAAATGTGTTCTCGTCGCTTGATAAAGTTAAGATTGAGCCACTGTAGTCACTTGGACTATTTTAACGATGTCTTTAATAACTTTTCGAGGCCGGCAAGTTTCAATCCCTCATGAAGCCTATGGACTAGTATGGAGTGATCCAGCTCTCCGATTTCATCAAAAAATATCTCAATTCATGTTCTGAAGATGAACGAAGGTCTTACGGGGTTGGGAACAACATGAGGGTGAGTAAATACTGACAGAATTTTCATTTTTGGGTGAACTATCCCTTTAAGTGTTCATGTGAAATTAAAATTGCTAAGTCCATGAGATAGGGATACACTTTATGATGAATAAAATAGCCAACGCATTCTCACCCCAAGGCGTCACCTTTGACCATGCTTCAATATTTGACGTTTTAGGCGTCCTTTAGCGTCACTTACATGACGCGATCCTACGGGCGCATCTAACTGACGCTAAAGGAAAGCGTCAGTTAGAGGACGCGGTTAGGTTTAGGTGTGAGGTGGGGGTAGGGTAGGGTACACGCGATCCTAGGGCGTCATCTGACTGACGCTAAAGGGCGCCTAAAGCGTCAGATATTGAAGCATGTCCAAATGAGAATGCTAGCTGAGAATGGGCTGAAATAGCGTATCTCATGATGTGACTGTATTTCGTTTTATGTGTAAAAAGCATGATTCATTACTCAAACATGATTCAAGTAATCAAACATGCAATGGATGCTAGACCATAACACCACAAATTATGATTTTCAAATAGGCCTTTATTAAGGAATGGCGTGTTAGCACGACCAAGTGAATGTGTGCTCATGCATAAAGAAGGATACCCTTCTCCAACTACAGTGAGTAAAATAGTGCCAGAACTACACACACTTTAATGGGAGAGCAAACCCAGCCACTCATGCCTTCATATCACATAATTCGAAACAAAACAACATTTCAACTGCTGAAAAAAAATAAAATAAAAAATGTGACAGTACAGGCATTTAGCATGAATAGGATACAATTTGATGTCCTGCTAGGTTTTTAAAGTGACCATGAAATCAAAATTGACAAAAACACATATATGAAATCTTGCAGTGGTTATTATAAATGATTTATCAGTGTGCATCATTGTTATTATTTTTTTTTTAATATTCTCAATGTAATATTTAATCAAAGTAACTTCCCATCCCTCTTGCATCTCTTCTCTTCTCTGATGACGTGTTTACTAGCGTGAGGGCGGGGCAACCTGTCACTCACATGAGAGCCACCAATAGCAAACCACAACCATCCAACCATCAATCAAATACCCATGTACAACATCAATTCCCCCAAAAAATGTATATATTTTTCTTGTCCATGCTGGCTTTAAGCAATTAAAGGAACAACTCCCATGTTTTTTTATAAAGAAAACGTTTAGATATATCAGATACATTTACAATTACTTAACTTATTACATTCATGAAAAAACATAATATTTTTGATAATAATTAAGCTCCCTGAAATCAGATTTCCGTCCAATAAACAATACAGAACATTTCATAAAATTGTGACACCCAGGAAATTACAGCATTCATCAAGTTTATTCATTCAAACCAAAGTTATTGTCAGAAAAAATATTATTATATTATTCTAGTGTTTTTGGGGGGAGGTAGTTAATCATTCTATTATTATTTTGTTTGTGTAATTTTGTGTAATTTTTAAAATGATTTGATTTACTTTTTTACTAACTGTGAGTAATATTGGAGTCCAATATTAGTGTGTTTATGTGTTCGCAGAGACTGTGAATGTGAAGCTACAGTGACTGTGATTTGATTTGGACATTGCTGGAGTGTAGAGGCGTTTGGTCATGGGTTTTGGAAGATCTATAAATATCTTCAAAGCCATCGCCTGCAGGAGGAATGTGAGGGGCTGCCCTTCCCCAGACCCAGGAGAGAAAGAGCGAGAAAGAAAGAATGGATGGAAAAGCTTGACCAATGCAAAAGAAACAAATGAAAGAGCGAGACCTGCCTGAGAGGTGTGCAGCAGAGGGGCAGAGGAAGAGGACTACAGGGTGCAGCGGAGAACAGGAGGGAGGAAGGGACAGAGAAGCGAGCAGAGGACTTAGAGATCCTCCGTCTCGGGGAGAGAGGCCGTCTGAGAGAGGCGGGCGAGGGTGCGCAGCATGGCTTTGTTCTCCACTAGGAGGTGCGCGTTCCCCCTGCGGAGAGCCTGCAGTCGAGCCAGAGCGGGAAGGGTCTGGAGATACAGAGAGACCCAGACAGGATGAGGGCAAGAGCGAGTGTTAGAGAACATCAAAAATGGACAGCATTAGTGTGCTTGAGTTAGTTAAAGCAAAGTCAACATGGAATCTGTTCATAAATTGTGAATGAATATGAATATGTATAGTTATGAATTTATCCAAATGTACATGCGCTGCCTGCATGTGAATTGGTTTTTCAGCTGACTTCAATCCAGTGGCATACTGCAGATCTTGATCGCCAGCCACAAATAGTGATGTCACGCATTATCATCCTTATCAGGTGTCATTAAAGGAGAACTGCGGTCAATTTTATCATTGAGGTCATTTTTTTTGTACATTTGGAGTGCTGTCAGTACAGACAAAAACGACAAAAATCGGTGTGGCCTACACTGTGCAATCATTAGGCATGCACCGAAATGAAAATTCTTGGCCGAAACCGAAAACCGAAAAAGAGGAAACCAAGGCCGAAAACCGAAACACCGAAAGAAATTATGCCAATTATTACTGCCATTGCATTTATGGCTATGACTGTGTACAAACTTTACTAAAATCAAGGCATTGCAATTGCATAAATTAAATATAAAATTTTCAAAGAATAAATCAATTACAAATTACAAATATAGCTGCAAGCAGCCATTACCGGGGCCAAGCGCAAAAAGTGGCAACATATGCCAAAATGGCAAGGAGTGGCAGACCAACTGCAGCAAGGAGCAATTAAGGGCATTTTGAGAGAACTTTGGGCAAATGGCTAAGAAAATCACATAAACATTAACTTATAAGACGATTTAATGGGTTATCACTTTCGAACAATAGGTGGCGCAGTTACGAAATAGATGTGATGTGGTCAGAGTGAGGTGACAATGACACATGCAAAGTTTGGTGTCAAAATGTGAAGGCATTGCAGAGATAAAGCCTAAATAGTAATTTTGGCAGCATGCCTAAACTTTGATGCTGTGGTATACGAAAACGGTTTTGTCTATCATCGTGCAATTCATAACTTTTAGTCGGCACGGTCTGGAGATGATACGATTCAATTTTCGTGAAAATCGGACAAACGGTCTAGGAGGAGTTCGAAAAAGAAGGTTTTTCAAAGAAATAAAGATGGCGGACAGGAAGTTTGGCTGATTATGGCAAACCTGATATCTATGTTTTCGGTATAACCCAAGGAATCTATTAAGATCAGTTTCATTGCAATAGGCAAATTTATTCAAAAGTTATTAGCGTTCTCAGAAATTAATTATAACTTTTGACCAACAGGTGGCGCTGTCTCAAAATCTTTTGAGTACCTTCAGGGCATGCTGCTTATGGCACACACTGAGTTTCGTAATGTTATACCAAAGCATTTATTTAGTATAGCATTTTATTTCACAAAACTGTATTGAAGTCAATGGGAATTTCACGTTTTGTTCTATTATAGCGCCACCAAGAGGCTCAGTCCCACAATTTTTTGTGTGTGTCCTCAGAGTGACCCCATACATATGTGTGTCAATTTTGGTGAAAATATCTCAATTCGCTTCCGAGTTATAAACATTTATATGAAAAAACACGTAAAAAATGACTGACACATGACTTTGTTTGAATTTTACTACCCCTTACTATCAATATTTTCGCATTTGGGCATTTGCATATAGTTAACAAGCTATGATTCCGTGTTTCTGACGATGGTTTCGTCTCGATCGGAACAGCGGTTTTGAAGATATCGCCACGTGTTTTTTTCGCGCTAAATCGCTATGCTACGCCATCCGTGAGACAAAACCCGACATATTTGGTATCGTTGGACTCGGCAACGATTCAGGACCTCAAAAATATGACTCCCGTGAAAATAAGTGTACCACACCCAAAGTTATAAGCGTTTGAATAAAACAATTCACCACTAGGTGGCGCTGTTTCGAAACTTCTCAGGCTCCTTCAGGGCATCGTACTGATGACCCATACCGAGTTTCGTAACAATTCGTTCATGCGTTCAAAAAATACAGCATTTTAGCACATAATTCAAAATGGCCGACAGCCAAAATGGCCGATCTGGGAAAATTGGATATCGGTCGACTCAGCATGATGCCCTGAATCTAACGAGACCAAGTTTTTGATTTTTGGACAAACCGTTCAGAAGTTACCAGCAAAAATAGCCATTTTTCATATCTCCGGACCACTAGGTGGCGCTGCGCCGAAACGCTGCATGTAGCCTCAGGTCATGCTTGTGATGACATGTACCAAGTTTGGTCTGAATAGGATTAAGCGTTGCGGAGATACAGCCTCACGTCTGTTTTTGCAAGCGCTACGTAAAATTTGTTTACGCGTTTATCAAAAACGGTTACTCGAATCATCTTGAATTCCATAACTTTTTGTCAGCACTGTCTGGAGATGATCCGGTGCGATTTTGGTGAAAATCGGACAAACCGTCTAGGACGAGTTCGCAAAAGTAGGTTTTTTGGAAAATTCAAAATGGCGGCCATTTTTTTATGACGGAAAATGACGTCATAGGGTGCGATCGAATCGGCATGAGCTCAGGAACAAGAGGAAAAAAGAATTTTGTTGATAGGCCTTACGGTTCAAAAGTTATTAGCATAATAAAAGTGAAATTTTGGACAGTTGGTGGCGCTAGAGGGAATGCGTTAGAGACACCAAAATTGGTGTATTTAAAGTTGGGACTGTCCTCTATCAGAATGTCAAACCAAAACAACTTTCCCGCAAACCGGTCTATGGGCTGCCATAGACGCCCAGTCGGAAGAAGAATAATAATAAATATAGCTGCAAGCAGCCATTACCGGGGCCAAGCGCAAGAAGCGGCAACATATGCCAAAATGGCAAGGAGTGGCAGACCAACTGCAGCAAGGAGCAATTAAGGGCATTTTGAGAGAACTTTGGGCAAATGGCTAAGAAAATCACATAAACATTAACTTATAAGATGATTTAATGGGTTATCACTTTCGAACAATAGGTGGCGCAGTTACGAAATAGATGTGATGTGGTCAGAGTGAGGTGACAATGACACATGCAAAGTTTGGTGTCAAAATGTGAAGGCATTGCAGAGATAAAGCCTAAATAGTCATTTTGGCAGCATGCCTCAAATTTGATGCTGTGGTATACGAAAACGGTTTTGTCTATCGTCACGCAATCCATAACTTTTATTCGGCACCGTCTGGAGATGATACGATTCAATTTTCGTGAAAATCGGACAAACGGTCTAGGAGGAGTTCGAAAAAGAAGGTTTCTCAAAGAAATAAAGATGGTGGACAGGAAGTTTAGCTGATTATGCAAAACCTGACATCTATGTTTTCGGCATAACCCAAGGAATCTATTAAGATCAGTTTCATTGCAATAGGCAAATTTGTTCAAAAGTTATTAGCGTTCTCAGAAATTAATTATAACTTTTGACCAACAGGTGGCGCTGTCTCAAAATCTTTTGAGTACCTTCAGGGCATGCTGCTTATGGCACACACTGAGTTTCGTAATGTTAGACCAAAGCATTTGTTTAGTATAGCATTGTATTTCACAAAACTGTATTGAAGTCAATGGGAATTTCACGTTTTGTTCTATTATAGCGCCACCAAGAGGCTCAGTCCCACAATTTTTTGTGTGTGTCCTCAGAGTGACCCCATACATATGTGTGTCAATTTTGGTGAAAATATCTCAATTCGCTTCCGAGTTATAAACATTTATATGAAAAAACACGTAAAAAATGACTGACACATGACTTTGTTTGAATTTTACTACCCCTTACTATCAATATTTTCGCATTTGGGCATTTGCATATAGTTAACAAGCTATGATTCCGTGTTTCTGACGATGGTTTCGTCTCGATCGGAACAGCGGTTTTGAAGATATCGCCACGTGTTTTTTTCGCGCTAAATCGCTATGCTACGCCATCCGTGAGACAAAACCCGACATATTTGGTATCGTTGGACTCGGCAACGATTCAGGACCTCAAAAATATGACTCCCGTGAAAATAAGTGTACCACACCCAAAGTTATAAGCGTTTGAATAAAACAATTCACCACTAGGTGGCGCTGTTTCGAAACTTCTCAGGCTCCTTCAGGGCATCGTACTGATGACCCATACCGAGTTTCGTAACAATTCGTTCATGCGTTCAAAAAATACAGCATTTTAGCACATAATTCAAAATGGCCGACAGCCAAAATGGCCGATCTGGGAAAATTGGATATCGGTCGACTCAGCATGATGCCCTGAATCTAACGAGACCAAGTTTTTGATTTTTGGACAAACCGTTCAGAAGTTACCAGCAAAAATAGCCATTTTTCATATCTCCGGACCACTAGGTGGCGCTGCGCCGAAACGCTGCATGTAGCCTCAGGTCATGCTTGTGATGACATGTACCAAGTTTGGTCTGAATAGGATTAAGCGTTGCGGAGATACAGCCTCACGTCTGTTTTTGCAAGCGCTACGTAAAATTTGTTTACGCGTTTATCAAAAACGGTTACTCGAATCATCTTGAATTCCATAACTTTTTGTCAGCACTGCCTGGAGATGATCCGGTGCGATTTTGGTGAAAATCGGACAAACCGTCTAGGACGAGTTCGCAAAAGTAGTTTTTTTGGAAAATTCAAAATGGCGGCCGTTTTTTTATGACGGAAAATGACGTCATAGGGTGCGATCGAATCGGCATGAGCTCAGGAACAAGAGGAAAAAAGAATTTTGTTGATAGGCCTTACGGTTCAAAAGTTATTAGCATAATAAAAGTGAAATTTTGGACAGTTGGTGGCGCTAGAGGGAATGCGTTAGAGACACCAAAATTGGTGTATTTAAAGTTGGGACTGTCCTCTATCAGAATGTCAAACCAAAACAACTTTCCCGCAAACCGGTCTATGGGCTGCCATAGACGCCCAGTCGGAAGAAGAATAATAATAAATATAGCTGCAAGCAGCCATTACCGGGGCCAAGCGCAAGAAGCGGCAACATATGCCAAAATGGCAAGGAGTGGCAGACCAACTGCAGCAAGGAGCAATTAAGGGCATTTTGAGAGAACTTTGGGCAAATGGCTAAGAAAATCACATAAACATTAACTTATAAGACGATTTAATGGGTTATCACTTTCGAACAATAGGTGGCGCAGTTACGAAATAGATGTGATGTGGTCAGAGTGAGGTGACAATGACACATGCAAAGTTTGGTGTCAAAATGTGAAGGCATTGCAGAGATAAAGCCTAAATAGTCATTTTGGCAGCATGCCTCAAATTTGATGCTGTGGTATACGAAGACGGTTTTGTCTATCGTCACGCAATCCATAACTTTTATTCGGCACCGTCTGGAGATGATACGATTCAATTTTCGTGAAAATCGGACAAACGGTCTAGGAGGAGTTCGAAAAAGAAGGTTTCTCAAAGAAATAAAGATGGTGGACAGGAAGTTTAGCTGATTATGCAAAACCTGACATCTATGTTTTCGGCATAACCCAAGGAATCTATTAAGATCAGTTTCATTGCAATAGGCAAATTTATTCAAAAGTTATTAGCGTTCTCAGAAATTAATTATAACTTTTGACCAACAGGTGGCGCTGTCTCAAAATCTTTTGAGTACCTTCAGGGCATGCTGCTTATGGCACACACTGAGTTTCGTAATGTTAGACCAAAGCATTTGTTTAGTATAGCATTGTATTTCACAAAACTGTATTGAAGTCAATGGGAATTTCACGTTTTGTTCTATTATAGCGCCACCAAGAGGCTCAGTCCCACAATTTTTTGTGTGTGTCCTCAGAGTGACCCCATACATATGTGTGTCAATTTTGGTGAAAATATCTCAATTCGCTTCCGAGTTATAAACATTTATATGAAAAAACACGTAAAAAATGACTGACACATGACTTTGTTTGAATTTTACTACCCCTTACTATCAATATTTTCGCATTTGGGCATTTGCATATAGTTAACAAGCTATGATTCCGTGTTTCTGACGATGGTTTCGTCTCGATCGGAACAGCGGTTTTGAAGATATCGCCACGTGTTTTTTTCGCGCTAAATCGCTATGCTACGCCATCCGTGAGACAAAACCCGACATATTTGGTATCGTTGGACTCGGCAACGATTCAGGACCTCAAAAATATGACTCCCGTGAAAATAAGTGTACCACACCCAAAGTTATAAGCGTTTGAATAAAACAATTCACCACTAGGTGGCGCTGTTTCGAAACTTCTCAGGCTCCTTCAGGGCATCGTACTGATGACCCATACCGAGTTTCGTAACAATTCGTTCATGCGTTCAAAAAATACAGCATTTTAGCACATAATTCAAAATGGCCGACAGCCAAAATGGCCGATCTGGGAAAATTGGATATCGGTCGACTCAGCATGATGCCCTGAATCTAACGAGACCAAGTTTTTGATTTTTGGACAAACCGTTCAGAAGTTACCAGCAAAAATAGCCATTTTTCATATCTCCGGACCACTAGGTGGCGCTGCGCCGAAACGCTGCATGTAGCCTCAAGTCATGCTTGTGATTACATGTACCAAGTTTGGTCTGAATAGGATGAAGCATTGCGGAGATACAGCCTTACGTCTGTTTTCGCAAGCGTTACGTAAAATTAGTTTGTGCGTTTATCAAAACCGTTAAGCGAATCATCTTGATTTCCATAACTTTTTGTCAGCACTGCCTGGAGATTATCCGGTGCTATTTTGGTGAAAATCGGACAAACGGTCTAGGACGAGTTCGCAAAAGTAGGTTTTTTGGAAAATTCAAAATGGCGGCCAATTTTTTATGACGGAAAATGACGTCATAGGGTGCGATCGAATCGGCATGAGCTCAGGAACAAGAAGAAAAAAGAATTTTGTTGATAGGCCTTACGGTTCAAAAGTTATTAGCATATTAAAAGTGAAACTTTGGACAGATGGTGGCGCTAGAGGGAATGAGTTAGAGACACCAAAATTGGTGTATTTAATGTTGGGACTGTCCTCTATCAGAATGTCAAACCAAAACAACTTTCCCGCAAACCGGTCTATGGGCTGCCATAGACGCCCAGTCGGAAGAAGAATAATAATAAATATAGCTGCAAGCAGCCATTACCGGGGCCAAGCGCAAGAAGCGGCAACATATGCCAAAATTGCAAGGAGTGGCAGACCAACTGCAGCAAGGAGCAATTAATGGCATTTTGAGAGAACTTTGGGCAAATGGCTAAGAAAATCACATAAACATTAACTTATAAGATGATTTAATGGGTTATCACTTTCGAACAATAGGTGGCGCAGTTACGAAATAGATGGGATGTGGTCAGAGTGAGGTGACAATGACACATGCAAAGTTTGGTGTCAAAATGTGAAGGCATTGCAGAGATAAAGCCTAAATAGTCATTTTGGCAGCATGCCTAAACTTTGATGCTGTGGTATACGAAAACGGTTTTGTCTATCATCGTGCAATTCATAACTTTTAGTCAGCACGGTCTGGAGATGATACGATTCAATTTTCGTGAAAATCGGACAAACGGTCTAGGAGGAGTTCGAAAAAGAAGGTTTTTCAAAGAAATAAAGATGGCGAACAGGAAGTTTGTCTGATTATGGAAAACCTGATATCTATGTTTTCAGCATAACCCAATGAATCTATTAAGATCAGTTTCATTGCAATAGGCAAATTTATTCAAAAGTTATTAGCGTTCTCAGAAATTAATTATAACTTTTGACCAACAGGTGGCGCTGTCTCAAAATCTTTTGAGTACCTTCAGGGCATGCTGCTTATGGCACACACTGAGTTTCGTAATGTTAGACCAAAGCATTTATTTAGTATAGCATTGTATTTCACAAAACTGTATTGAAGTCAATGGGAATTTTACGTTTTGTTCTATTATAGCGCCACCAAGAGGCTCAGTCCCACAATTTTTTTTATGTGTCCTCAGAGTGACCCCATACATATGTTTGTCAATTTTGGTGAAAATATCTCAATTCGCTTCCGAGTTATAAACATTTATATGAAAAAACACGTAAAAAATGACTGACACATGACTTTGTTTGAATTTTACTACCCCTTACTATCAATATTTTCGCATTTGGGCATTTGCATATAGTTAACAAGCTATGATTCCGTGTTTCTGACGATGGTTTCGTCTCGATCGGAACAGCGGTTTTGAAGATATCGCCACGTGTTTTTTTCGCGCTAAATCGCTATGCTACGCCATCCGTGAGACAAAACCCGACATATTTGGTATCGTTGGACTCGGCAACGATTCAGGACCTCAAAAATATGACTCCCGTGAAAATAAGTGTACCACACCCAAAGTTATAAGCGTTTGAATAAAACAATTCACCACTAGGTGGCGCTGTTTCGAAACTTCTCAGGCTCCTTCAGGGCATCGTACTGATGACCCATACCGAGTTTCGTAACAATTCGTTCATGCGTTCAAAAAATACAGCATTTTAGCACATAATTCAAAATGGCCGACAGCCAAAATGGCCGATCTGGGAAAATTGGATATCGGTCGACTCAGCATGATGCCCTGAATCTAACGAGACCAAGTTTTTGATTTTTGGACAAACCGTTCAGAAGTTACCAGCAAAAATAGCCATTTTTCATATCTCCGGACCACTAGGTGGCGCTGCGCCGAAACGCTGCATGTAGCCTCAGGTCATGCTTGTGATGACATGTACCAAGTTTGGTCTGAATAGGATTAAGCGTTGCGGAGATACAGCCTCACGTCTGTTTTTGCAAGCGCTACGTAAAATTTGTTTACGCGTTTATCAAAAATGGTTACTCGAATCATCTTGAATTCCATAACTTTTTGTCAGCACTGCCTGGAGATGATCCGGTGCGATTTTGGTGAAAATCGGACAAACCGTCTAGGACGAGTTCGCAAAAGTAGGTTTTTTGGAAAATTCAAAATGGCGGCCGTTTTTTTATGACGGAAAATGACGTCATAGGGTGCGATCGAATCGGCATGAGCTCAGGAACAAGAGGAAAAAAGAATTTTGTTGATAGGCCTTACGGTTCAAAAGTTATTAGCATAATAAAAGTGAAATTTTGGACAGTTGGTGGCGCTAGAGGGAATGCGTTAGAGACACCAAAATTGGTGTATTTAAAGTTGGGACTGTCCTCTATCAGAATGTCAAACCAAAACAACTTTCCCGCAAACCGGTCTATGGGCTGCCATAGACGCCCAGTCGGAAGAAGAATAATAATAAATATAGCTGCAAGCAGCCATTACCGGGGCCAAGCGCAAGAAGCGGCAACATATGCCAAAATGGCAAGGAGTGGCAGACCAACTGCAGCAAGGAGCAATTAAGGGCATTTTGAGAGAACTTTGGGCAAATGGCTAAGAAAATCACATAAACATTAACTTATAAGACGATTTAATGGGTTATCACTTTCGAACAATAGGTGGCGCAGTTACGAAATAGATGTGATGTGGTCAGAGTGAGGTGACAATGACACATGCAAAGTTTGGTGTCAAAATGTGAAGGCATTGCAGAGATAAAGCCTAAATAGTAATTTTGGCAGCATGCCTAAACTTTGATGCTGTGGTATACGAAAACGGTTTTGTCTATCATCGTGCAATTCATAACTTTTAGTCGGCACGGTCTGGAGATGATACGATTCAATTTTCGTGAAAATCGGACAAACGGTCTAGGAGGAGTTCGAAAAAGAAGGTTTTTCAAAGAAATAAAGATGGCGGACAGGAAGTTTGGCTGATTATGGCAAACCTGATATCTATGTTTTCGGCATAACCCAAGGAATCTATTAAGATCAGTTTCATTGCAATAGGCAAATTTATTCAAAAGTTATTAGCGTTCTCAGAAATTAATTATAACTTTTGACCAACAGGTGGCGCTGTCTCAAAATCTTTTGAGTACCTTCAGGGCATGCTGCTTATGGCACACACTGAGTTTCGTAATGTTATACCAAAGCATTTATTTAGTATAGCATTTTATTTCACAAAACTGTATTGAAGTCAATGGGAATTTCACGTTTTGTTCTATTATAGCGCCACCAAGAGGCTCAGTCCCACAATTTTTTGTGTGTGTCCTCAGAGTGACCCCATACATATGTGTGTCAATTTTGGTGAAAATATCTCAATTCGCTTCCGAGTTATAAACATTTATATGAAAAAACACGTAAAAAATGACTGACACATGACTTTGTTTGAATTTTACTACCCCTTACTATCAATATTTTCGCATTTGGGCATTTGCATATAGTTAACAAGCTATGATTCCGTGTTTCTGACGATGGTTTCGTCTCGATCGGAACAGCGGTTTTGAAGATATCGCCACGTGTTTTTTTCGCGCTAAATCGCTATGCTACGCCATCCGTGAGACAAAACCCGACATATTTGGTATCGTTGGACTCGGCAACGATTCAGGACCTCAAAAATATGACTCCCGTGAAAATAAGTGTACCACACCCAAAGTTATAAGCGTTTGAATAAAACAATTCACCACTAGGTGGCGCTGTTTCGAAACTTCTCAGGCTCCTTCAGGGCATCGTACTGATGACCCATACCGAGTTTCGTAACAATTCGTTCATGCGTTCAAAAAATACAGCATTTTAGCACATAATTCAAAATGGCCGACAGCCAAAATGGCCGATCTGGGAAAATTGGATATCGGTCGACTCAGCATGATGCCCTGAATCTAACGAGACCAAGTTTTTGATTTTTGGACAAACCGTTCAGAAGTTACCAGCAAAAATAGCCATTTTTCATATCTCCGGACCACTAGGTGGCGCTGCGCCGAAACGCTGCATGTAGCCTCAGGTCATGCTTGTGATGACATGTACCAAGTTTGGTCTGAATAGGATTAAGCGTTGCGGAGATACAGCCTCACGTCTGTTTTTGCAAGCGCTACGTAAAATTTGTTTACGCGTTTATCAAAAATGGTTACTCGAATCATCTTGAATTCCATAACTTTTTGTCAGCACTGCCTGGAGATGATCCGGTGCGATTTTGGTGAAAATCGGACAAACGGTCTAGGACGAGTTCGCAAAAGTACGTTTTTTAGAAAATTCAAAATGGCGGCCATGTTTTTATGACGGAAAATGACGTCATAGGTTGGGATCGAATCGGCATGAGCTCAGGAATAAGAGGAAAAAAGAATTTTGTTGATAGGCCTTACGGTTCAAAAGTTATTAGCATAATAAAAGTGCAACTTTGGACAGTTGGTGGCGCTAGAGGGAATGAGTTAGAGACACCAAAATTGGTGTATTTAAAGTTGGGACTGTCCTCTATCAGAATGTCAAACCAAAACAACTTTCCCGCAAACCGGTCTATGGGCTGCCATAGACGCCCAGTCGGAAGAAGAATAATAATAATAATAATAATAAGAACCGGCACAGATACAATAGGTGCCTCCGCACCTTCGGTGCTTGGCCCCTAATAATAGGAACCGGCACAGATACAATAGGTGCCTCCGCACCTTCGGTGCTTGGCCCCTAATAAGAACCAGCACGGATACAATAGGTGCCTCCGCACCTTCGGTGCTTGGCCCCTAAATATTTATTTAGCACAATGCACAGTATAAAATAAAATTCAAACCAAAATGTTTTTGACCCCACTCATGTGTACATTAAATAATAATCTACTGGCCTGCAGAAAGGTTTTAAAATTAAATGTTCTCTCATAAAAACAAAGTCGAGCATGAACTTCTCATCACACCAGCACCCAGTTTGCAAGTCTAAATTAGTTGCTTACATTTTCAAAAATTAGCATACAAAACCATAAAAAGCCTTTTTAAGCGAACGAAGGTCCATGTACATGAAACTTAATGAAACATGTTTAGTGAATGTAGAAAATATTTAAGGGAGCATTAATTTAGTTCTATACATACATGTCCTCATATACATATTTTTTTTTTGTAATGTCACAAGTAATAATCTCAGGGTTTACTGGGTTTAACATGATTATTTTTGTATTGGTGGTGGAATACTAAAAAAAATAAACATTGTCATCTTTCTTCTTCTCACCGATTCCTGGTTAGAGGACAGGTACTTGAGTCTTCCCCTGTCGTTTCAAGAAATAGTACAGCGGCGAGCGGGTCAAGTATAAACGCCTCGACCGTTTGGAGCGGTGTGCGCGTCGAGGCGTTTATATTTATACTTGACCCGCTCACATCCGGAGTCGTCGTCATGGCGGCACGCATTGTTTAGAGCAGATATAGGTGGATAAACAAAGCTTCCGTCTCCTCGCGGGTTCAGATACACTGAAATACGTCCGCACCGCAGACATGTTGCTTCAGACAAGCACGTGCAGGTCGTGGTTTCTGTCATCACAACATTTCGGCTGTATTGTTTCAGTGATAAAAGTCTTTCGGCCACCGAAAATTTTCGGCCGAAAATGGCC
>NW_024121366.1:22183-107826 GCF_016745375.1 Pimephales promelas | reverse complement strand
TCTTCTAAATCCATAGATACCAAACACATAGTGTTCTATTACATATAGTTTATAAGCCCAAATGTAAAAATAGAGAAAACGGACCAAAAAGGGCTTAGCCCAGAGGGTTAATAACACCACTCACATGGCTGTGCACTTGTAATGACAAATCAAGGATGTTAAGAGGCTAAAAGCAGGTTTAGAACTTGCCCCATTGAAGTCAACAGGGTGCGAATTTTAAAAAGATGATAACACTGTGTAGGCAAAACCGATTTTTGACGTTTTTGTCTGTACTGACAGCACTCCAAATGTACAAAAAAAAAAGAGCTCAATGTTAAAATTGACCGAAGTTCTCCTTTAAGGGAGCTTTCACACTGGTACCGGTAGTTTAGTTGGAACAGGGCACGGTTCGCTTGAAAAATAGATAATGTGAACGCTGTCATGCGGACCCGGGTGCTATCTACATTTTTTTACAATACACGTTCTATGCCTTGCTGAAATATTTATAAAATGTTAAAACATTGTCTGAAATAAATCTGAAATTATTTTATTATATAAATATATTACATTAAATATTCAGTTCATCTTTCTACTGTATATTTATGTCATTCAGACAGTGTTAAATGTTAAGTATTAAGTAATCGTTCACCCTGGTCCAGAAAATTTAAATCAATAAATATGAAGTAAATCAACTAAACACTCATATAGATAGTATTTCATATTTCATAATTATCAGGATCAACTAAACGTTGAAATATAAAAGTATGTGAAGTTCGCAACTCCATTGTTTGAGTAAACTTGCACAATGTTCTTGAATGAACGATTTATTAGATGCACAACGGTCTGTTATTGTAGGGGCATCAACTTTACATTTTTACACGCCTAAACATGATGCGGAACAAAAAGGCCTGTGATTGGTTCTGAAGTGCTACGTGAGACTAGGTTAAAACTGCCTCATATAGACACATTTAACCATAGTAAGTATGCCCAATTAAGCGAGTAAAATGATTGTTTCATGTTGACTTTAGAAAAGAAACATAAGCATGCAAAGACAATCAGCTGAGAACATAAATCTGAGTTGGATAAACTCCTGACACAAAGCACATGCAACTGTAGTCATTCACACAAAGGACAGGAGCACAGGCCTGCACACATCTTCATGACCACTTGAAGGAAAGTTCTGCCATCAGCTTTAAAACAGTAGTAATCACCACTATTTTGTTTTATAAAAGCCTCACACAGCGCAGTGTAGAGATTAATGATCGACGTGAGGCATTTGTGGTCAACCTCAGAAACTTCCCAAACCAGCATGTGGATAAACCCTGAGGTTTGACACCGTTTCCAAACGTGGTTTCCCGGCTTACGGCTCTGGGACCAGACCAGTTGAGTTTCTCCAATGCATTAAGGCCAACAGAGAACTGCAAGGCATCCAGCATATCTTCATAGCGCTTTCATGATTCATGGTTTTGTCTCTACAAAAAGCATCTATAGTCAGATATTTAAACCGGTTTATTCTCTAAAATGACATATTGCTTTGACAAACAGAGGTAGGCATGTCATATCAGGCATCTCAGTTAGCCATGACTCAATTTGTCACAAAATGGTTTCTAGATGTGTGAGGCATCCATTTGTCCTCAACACATCTAGAAACCAAGTTGTGACAAATGTCAGCAGCTCTGTGACAATAAAGCTTCCCCCTTTATAAAGGTTGCAAAATGTTTGTTTTTTGTTGCACTGATGCCATCGAAGAACTGTTTCTGGTTCCCCAAAGAACCTTTTACACTGTTATTGAACTTAACTTATACAACATTGAACTGAATTAAACTGACAACACATTCTCATCCTTTAACGTCATATAGAACGCTAAATGCAAAAACGGCGCTATACTACGCACATGGCACCCGTTATCGTTAATATAACATGCGCTGTGAGGGCTAAGTTTAGGTGTGGGGTAGGGTGTGCGTGTCATATTCACGCTAAAGGATTTATAACGTCTTGGGTTCGCGTGTTATATTAACGATAAAGGGTGCCATGTGCGTAGTATAGCGCCGTTTTTGCATATAGCGTTCTATGGATGAGAACGGGCTGAAACTGAACAAGAACAACCACACTGTCTTCTGTAGAGCTGCTTATTGCTGAATTGAACTCATTTCATAATTGATAAACTTTACACAGTTATTGAACTGAACTGAATCAACACTAAACTGAATTGAGCTGAATAACGACAATTTATAGCTGAACTGAATCCATTTCATTAATGAACTTTACACAGTTAATAAACTGAACTGAATTGAATTAATAGGATAGTTCACTTAATGATTTAATGATTTAATGACTCGTAAATGTAAGTACACATTGATGGTCTAAGACACGAAACGAACGGTTTGTGTGAGAAAATGAACAGTATTTATATTGTTTTTACCTCTTGTAATCACAGCCACGTCCAAGCGATCTGAAGGCACGCGATCTCTCGCTGTGATCTCTCGCGCGGTTGCGAAAAAAAAATCAGCGGTGTCTGTTGATATATCGATATCGTCTTCTATTGTGATTTCCTGTATATCTAAATATGTTTAGATCTTCACAGTGAAGGGCAACACTTCCGAAATCTCTGTGTAAACAATGAGTGACGTGGTGTGTGTGGTGGAATGAGTGATGTGGCTGTGGTTTTAAGAGGTAAAAACTATATAAATACTGTTGGTTTTCTCACACAAACCGCTCGTTTCATGTCTTAGGCCATCAATGTGTACTTACATTTACAAGTCACTAAATGATTTTATAGAAGTGGTGTATTTTTCTTTCTGTCTTTTCTGTATTGTGTTTAATGTTGTTTTTTCTTTTTCTCTGTCCAGCGCTTTGATCAACTCATGGTTGTTGTAAAGCGCTATATAAATAAAAAAATTGATTGATTGATTGATTGATTGACTAATTTATTGATTGTTTAATTTTGACTTCTCTGTGCATGCTCTTTGAGGTGGTGACCATAGACCTCCATTATATGACTGACAGACAAGAACGGTTTGACCTAAACATATCAAAATTGAAATGACTGTGGAAACAAAGACACCTACATCTTGGATGCCCTTGAGGTAAGCTAAAACATATCAAACATTAATTTCAAAGTGAACTATCCCTTTAAATAACAACTCTGTCTTCTGTAGAGCTTCTTATAGCTGAATTGAGCCCATTTCATTGATGAACTTTACAGTTATTGAACTAAACTGAATTGTGCTGAATAACAACACTGTCTTTTTAAGAGCTGCTTATAGCTGACTTGAACCCGTTTCATTAATGAACTGTACACAGTTAATAAACTGAACTGAATTGAGCTGACTAATTTTTTGATTGATTAAGTTCCTGTGTATTACTGTGAAGTTGCTTTGAAACAATCAGTACTGTATAAAGGTGACTTGACTCGTCTTTATAGGAAATTACAGTAAGAGATCAAGCTATTTTGAGAGCTTTACAGAGAAAAAAATTGAGTATGAATACAAACGTGTGAGGGGCTAAGGGGCTGTTTACACCTGGCCACTTCATGCGTTTTCTGTGATCGGATAGCTATCTGATCGTGAAAAGACCAGGTTTAAATGCCCTTCGAAAAATATTTGAGGCAGATTTGAATCCAATCGCTCAAACCACATCAGGAGTAGGTCTGGGCCGCAGGTGTAAATGCATCTGGTTGTTGAAACCAATGTAAATTTTATTCCTCCCAAAAATGCTAAAAAAATAAATGTGTGAGAGCATGCTATAGACCATTTCACAAGATGTAAACAACACTGGTCCAGAAGCACTTCCTGTTTCAGTTTGTAACTGTTTTCTTTATTTCACATGTAAAGAAAACATCTTAAAGATGTTTGTTTAACTTTTTGATTCAGTTTTATATGTTCTGTTGGTTGTATTTTATCCCAACTTTTATGTAGTGTTAAAAAACTGAAACAGGAAGTGCTTCTGGACCAGTGTTGTTTACATCTTGTGAAATGGTCTATATAGGCTATATGTCATGTTATAGTCAGATTGACGACGCTACTGCAACGCGCATTACTACAGATGAGAAGCTGGCCATCTCTTCATCAAGCCAACGTGCAAACTATTGCAAATCAAAGTGAAAGTAAGTCGCAGACTCTTAATTAGGGTTGGGTATCGAGAATCGAGTATCGATTGGAACCCGGACTAACTTTTCGTTTTTCCCGGAATCGTTCAAAAGTTCAAATTTCGATTCCTAGTTTCGATATTCGCAGTCCGCCGAGCGGAAGAAGAAACCGCTGAACAACACCAACGAAGAAGCGTCTACCGGAAGTGTTGGAGAGTAGCTTACGTCGGCGGTCCAAAGTGTGGCTTCACTTTTTCTAAAAATAACGAAATCTCGGCAAAATGCAAAATTTGTGACAAAAGGAGTATTTGTGACAGAAGGAGTATTTCCTTCAGAAAGACCATTGGTTAGCAAGGTTAGCTAAACTTTTTTAAGAATCGGAATCGAGAATCGTTAGGAACCGGAATCGAAACAAGGAATCGGAATCAGAATCGTTCAAATTCAAACGATACCCAACCCTACTCTTAACACACGAAATGATCTTACAAGGGCTGTTGCCGCTCTCTCTTATTGCCGTGTTTGATTTGGAAATTAGCCGATGATCAATAAAATGCAGCTCATATCTGTTGCTTTCTGTGACGTGCACTCCATTAAATCTGCATATAGCGCGGGAATTGAAGATCGGATTTATATCCGTTTTCCAAAACACCTTTATGTGACCAGGTGTAAATGGAATCGTTTTGATAAATCCGATCTGAGAAAACGCATGAAGTGGCCAGGTGTAAACAGTCCTTAAGAGAGACATAAAGTGATCTAAGTGACCCACACCAAGTTGTACTGCCGTGAGTAATGTGTGTGTGTTGGTATGCGTGTGTGAGCAGGCAACCACGCGTGGGGCAAAACCACTCACCATCTGCCCCTCTTTCCCCCAGTCCAGCTGAGGATGAACTCAGGACTGGTAGCGAAACCTCACTGAGGGCGTCTGCTGGGGCAACAGTGACATCACTGATCAAACACACACAAGTCTTCTCATTTCCAATGTTGAAGTGAGAGTCTGTTGGACCTACCCATCGGCGTTTGAATAGCTGTGTCATGACATGATGTTCAGAACTAAAGCTCTTTGCACATTTGCAATATAAATGACACTGTCATCCGCATATCTCGGCCGAATCTAATCAACTTTGAACTAATCTGAGTCGAAACCGCCCAGAAACCTTGTTTCCTCAATTGCAACATGGATGAATTATCCCACTGAGCCTGGCAGACTACAGCAGCCGCAGATATCTCATCTGCCTCACAATGATTTAGCCTTTCATACATTTGGCACTGTGTTCTTCTTGGCCCCTCAAAATGCCAGCTATGTGCAATTACTGCTGGAATGCTGAACAAAAGCCGAGCCGTGTCTCTGCGCTGGATTCGCTTTGGCCCCGGCGTGGCTGGAACTAGGTCACCATGTATTACTGCAGCTGTGAGATGCTACAGAGCTTCGCTGACAGCACTGATGCAGAGCGCATGGCTAGTAGCAAGCATGGTGGCGGCAGAGTCGGTTAAAACAGGCATGGTAGATACTTGCTGTTAAAATTAAACTACAAGGGATATGACTTTTTCATCAGTTAATTCAAACAAACTGTCCTTGTAAATTTTGAGGTTAACATGCTCACGAACGTCACCCCACTTCAGGCTCAGAATAATACTGCAAAGCCACATTTATTAGAAATTGTCCTTTTACCTTTAATTCTTCTTCCATGTCTGAAACCTTTTTCTCCAATGCTTCTTTTTCCTACACAAGCAGACAAAAAATAATTATACAGTTTTATAAATAAACTATAAAATAATAGATGGAATCAAATAAGTCACTTTATATTAGATGTCTTTAACAACTACCCAGACAGCAAACTGACATTGAATCAACGTGGAAACGACGTCTCTCATGACAATGAAACAACGTTGATTTTGCTCATCGAATTAACGTTGAACCAACGTCAGACGCGGCATTCTTCAAAGCTAAATGAAAATCGAAAATTGGTTTGCTTTCATAACGTTGAAACAACGCGTTTTTCTGTTAGTTTTGAAAGAATGATGCGTCTGACGTTGGTTCAACGTTAATTCGATGAGCAAAACTATGTCAGATCAACGTTGTTTCAATGTCATATTTCCACGTTGATTCAATGTCAGTTTGCTATCTGGGTATGTACTTGCATTAAGAAAGTTAATTGTTAGGTACAATGTCCTTGTGTTCATTTTGTATTGCAGTGTAACTGTACATTAAAGTACTGTGTAATAAGAATTAACCGCATGTACTTTTTATAGGGTTGAGGTTAGGACTGGGGTTTGGTTTAGGGTTAGTTGCATCCCATAGTGTTTCAGGCCCACATCAGGTACCAGATTCCACACGTACCAGATGTGGGCCGGATATGGCCCGACACTATATATAGTGTCACTATATATAGTGTAATTACTAAAAATTGTGCATAATTACATATGTAAGTATGCACAATTTTTAGTAATTACTATAGTCACTGCATGTAATGTGTAACAAGGACACTGTAAAACAAAATAATAATGTAATAATGCCAAAGTGTTACCCGAAACGGTGTATAGGTGTGTCATTATATATGTGACTATATTAATTAATTACATACAGGCATTTTAAAGTATAAGTAAACTGTAAAAAAAACAAAAAAAACATGTATGTACACAATAAGCGCATTGTATCGAACTATTAATTTAAATGTTAGTACATACAATAGTAGATATCCAAAAATAATTTGTAAAATTAATAATTTATTTAAATGTATGTAACAATAATTGATTAATTTTCTAAATGCATATTTATCCAAATTAAATTAAATTCAATTCAAATCAAGGTGTTAAAGCAGAATAAAACATTGTTTATTGAGGTACTATGAGAACGATCTCATAGATCTTAATCAACACCGAAGAGAACATTCCTCAGAAAGTGTCAATAAAGATTATATAATGATGATATATATATACCCTTTTCTCTGATTCAAATACAGTGGACCTCTCTGATATTCTGTCCTGCTTCTGAAACACATTCACGAAAGAACAATGAGCAAAAGAGAAATGCAAACTGTAAAGGAACAAAATGAAGGTGTGTTAAAGACATATTCAAAGTAAAATATTTAAAAAGCTAAATGTTTTAATAAGCAATTACTGCTGGACCAGTATCTAGACATATTATTGGCTTTTTCACAGCTTGTGATTCCTTACAGATGCTGTGAGTTTTACCAAAGCCAGTCCCTCTGGAGCCCGACTGGATTCAGAGGGCCAGTATGTGCTTTTGTTTTTAATACAGGCCCCTCCTCTTGGCAGATGATGGTCCTACAGATGATTTAAGCCAAAGAAAGAAGATCTCTCTCCCCATCTGACTGTTCTCTCACCTGTGCGACTCTGTCAAGCTGTGAGCGGATTTTGGTGAGCTCCAGTTTGCTGTCGTCCAGTCTCGACTTCAGCTTCTCATTCTCAGCCAGCGCGTCCTCGTACAGCTGATAAAGGGAAACAAACAAGAAGAGATTAAATTAGCATCTCCACTGGGAGCTGCTTTCCTGGCGCTGGTCGACAGAAGACTTCTAATGGTCTGCACTAGATAAACAAAGAATGCTATTAACTATTAAAAAGGAACATCACATTAAACTATATGAAGAGTTCAGATGCAAAAGCCTCTAAATGCCATTTGAAATTTTCTTCTTTAATGATGATTTTTATCAAACTTAGATATTTAAGTTCAGTAATTTCACTTAAATAACAATTAATAGGTAATTATCATTGCAATTTAAGTGAAATCACTGAACTTAAATATACAAGCTTGATAAAAATCATCATTAAAGAAGAAAATTTCAAATGGCATTTAGAGGCTTTTGCATCTGAACTCTTTATATGTACTACTTGGATTTTATTTGGATGTAAGTTGAAAGTTAATACACACTGTAAGCATTGTGAATGTCATATAACTGGGATAGTATTTGAGGAAAAATATCTATAATGAACGTCATTAAAGGTGCATTGCGCAAGTCTCTGAGTTTTTGCAGAACTATGCCCCCTCTGGCGACAAGCGAAACGGCAACCGGAGGTGTTCACGCTCATGGATCACACGCACACTAGTGCTGTCGCGAATTAGTCGACGGCATTTTTTTTAGTCGACGAGTCGTTTTAAAATTCACCAGCTATTTATTTTTGGTCTCACGTCTCTAACGGCTCACAATTCAGCTCTACACACCAGTCTGTGCATTGTGTGCGCCTAGCTGGTTAATCCTGCTTTAAACCCCTGCCTTCACTGCTTTGATATGAATAATTGCAGAGGCAGGTGACGGTGCTTTCACACTGGGCTCTTTTGCTGCGGTCCGAGCCCGAGCGCAATTGTTCCCGGCGCCCCGAACCCTGGTACGTTTGTACATCATACACTTATGTACATCATACATAAGTATGTGTAGATTACACACTTATGTGTGTGTGTGAGGGGAAAACGGGGGTAGTAGAAAACTTCGGTTTTTGTTTCCATCTATCTCCATGTTGAACTGTTTTATGTGTTTACTGTATCCACTTATGATCGTATCACTATGGAAACACGTTCATGAACAAGTTATTACTTTGTATAATAACCTTGTATAGTTATTACTCCCATTTGAGCCCTAGAGCAGACCGGAGATCTCTCCATTTGTTGAAAGCTTCCCGATGTTGACTCTCATCTTATTCTGACGCCTGGCACTAGACAAAAGTTTTATTTTCTTTGTCCTACGTGGAGTTTGCGTTGGGGTTTGGAAGGAACTACAAGCCGGCCTCTTTGAATTCATCTTCTACTTTTGTCGAAAGTTGACTAAAGTTTTGTCGCTCGAGTTGTCTTCGCTGATACGGAGAATAGGTGGTTTGCAGTCACGTGATTGTGTTGACGCGCGGAATGCAGATGGAGGGCAAGGAGTGATGGCGCAATGGACGAGATGGAGTCCGTACTGTACTACTTTAGACGCTTTTACAAGAGAAATATACAAACAGAAAATCGAAACATATGTTGGACGTGATCCTTACGTTATGAAGAGGACCGATTTTCAACTGAATTGAGAGATTTGCCTGCCATCGAGGCTGTAGATATCAGCAACTAACTCGTCTTACAGACATACTTTGACTTTACAAAGTTCGGAAACTGGTACGTTACACAAAGAGCCACATAAGTGCATTTAAACACCTAATGTAATTATAAGCCACATAAATAATGTATTTACTCACATTTGATTAAGTGATCACAGCACACACACACAGGCATTTTCCCATTCGGCTCCTCCCGACCGCAGACGTAGGTTTACAAGACATTTTTCCCGGTGTTTTTCTGTCAATTTCTTGTATTTTTCCCCCTTATGAGCAACAACTTTGGGCACAAGATAAAAACTCCTCGTGGTTTGATCGATTTGAGCAACCATAAACGACGCAAAACATAGGCATATTGAGTGTTATAGTGCTTCCTAATGTAGAAAATCACTTCCTGCCCTCCGTCTGCATTTCGCGCCATGGCAACGCAGTGGCGTGACGTCACGTGAAAACAAGCTATACACAAACCTGCCAGACATAGCCAGGTGAACATGAGCACGCATGACGTCACGCCCCGTCTCAAATTCTGACCCGAATCCCTCTTTTTTGTTTATGTCAATGCCAATGTCATCTTTATTTGTATAGCACTATTAAAACAACACAAGTTGACCAATGTGCTTTACATTCTCACTGTAAAATAAAAATCGAGACATACTACAAAAGCAATAGAATAGAAATAGAAATAGAATAACATAAAAACATTTAAGACGAATAAGCCATGGCAAACAGATATGTCTTAAGTTGTGTGCTTTAAAAGCATGTACAGAGTCAGCATCCCTAACATTTATTTATTTCACTCTACAGGATTATAGAGGCAATCGCAGTGATCGGAGAATGGTAAATGGACTGCATTTATATAGTGCTTTCACAGACCCAATGGCCACCAAATTGCTTTACATTTGCCTCACATTCACCCATTCACTCACTCATTCATACACAACGGTGGTGTCAGCCATACAAGGCGCCAGGGCTCCAGACTAACTTTTTTCACCTCCGTCCTGGAACCGTCCTGAATGACAATTTGAACCGTCCTAAAGTGAATGTCAAACGTCCCAAAATATAACTTTTGTTTCTGTACCTGCTGTTATCATCCATAGCTGTTAGTTAACTAAAACAATTCAGATGACAAAAATATAATGGGTTTAGTTCAACTGTAATGCATTAATTTAGAATTTCTCTAAAATTTTCAAACCTATACTTCCAGAGAAAAAAAAATCTATTAAGCAGTTAATATGAATGATTTTAAAGTTTGAACATGCAATACAGATACAGATTTAACTACTGTGACTTAAAAACATACCTTATTTTTTTCCAAACAAAATTATTGTTTATCTTGCCTGAATGTTTGCACTCATTGCATTTTTACAATGGGGAAATGTTGTTAAGAATTTAGACAACACAAAGCTTGATTTAAATTGTTCAATTAAATTGAAAAAAGTTGCACAAATAAATACAATAAAGATACAAATAAAGAAAAATAAAGAGAAAAGTTTTTGAAGGTCTAACACTATATTCATAGACAGAAACTGAATAAAGTAATGAAAATGGAAAATAACACTGGATATTGTTTTAGTACAGAATACATTAAATAGGCCTACATAGGCTATTAATCCTGATTCCTTTAACTTTAATTCCTTAAACTTGTTGTTTTGACGACAAAATTAATGACCGAGACATATGGTTGCTGTCTCTTTAAGAGCACGGATTCTGTGTTCATTATGCTGGCTTGCGTTTTATGCTTATTAAAGACAAAACCGACTATGTTTAGACTATTATACTCACGAAGACCGAAATTGACACAGTTTTGCCCGTTAAATGCAATATAATCCGTGAAAAATAACTTTTGTTACTGGCCAGCTGTTCTTGAGGCAGATTTTCTATGAATGTGAGCATAGTCATCCCAGAGAGCGCGAGCACTGATTAGTTTAAAATCGCCTGAATGTTTAAACTGGTAAGACGTGCAAATGGTAAACTTCATTCACGATGCACTGCTGGCCCGATTGTGCAAGTGAATATCCCATCATGTCCCACTCCTGAACGCGAGTGTGTATTATCGCAGCAGCGACTGATGCTTGCCTTCCACAACATTTTGAGAGAAGAGAAGACGCAGCACTGCTGAACACTCACGCTGTTTGTGAAATTACGTCTGGCATTTTATAAACTATGTGGATTACGATTGCGGTAATATCCCGCATTATAATTAGGAGACCTGTGGGAATGATTAGAATTATGCGCAATACCCGCGCCGAAATTCGAGCCCTGTGAACTCACATACAAAATGTCTTTTGTCCTGTAGGCGTCCTGCATATTTCTGTTCATCCTAAACACATTTTCTATCGTCCCCAGGACGATAGGACGCCGTTAGTCTCGAGCCCTGCAAGGCGCAATCCAGCTCGTTGGGAGCAGCTGGGGTTAGGTGTCTTGCTCATGGATACCTCGACACTTCGGATTCAACACATCCCAATGTGGACCAGATCTGGGCCGACACTATGTTGGTGTCTGGGTATAGCTTTCTGAGACGTAAGTATGCCAATTAGGCAGATAACTTCACTAATTGGTGGAACCAGCCAGTGAATGGGAGAAGGGCTCATTCAGCCAATCAGGCAACAAATGGGTTAGAAAACGGTTATTTTTAACATGAAATGTTGCACAATGCACCTTTAAGTATTTTATTAATCAAAGGTATGACCTTCTTATAGTCCTTGCTGGCAGAGTTGTCGTCTGTTTTGCTCAAAGAGGCGAGTCTGTTCTCTCGGCGTGTGTATGTGCCGGTCCGAGCCGACAGTCGGTCTGACGGAGACTCCACTCCACTGGAGTCTGACCTGCTCATTCACATCAAGCACTTAGTAAGCAATCTTAAAGTTTATTAATGTATATATCAGTACAAAAAAAACACATTAAAGAATAATGTTTGTAGACAAAAGAACGGAGAATCTTACCTTGACGCCCGGTCTTGCTGCAAAGGAAAAAAAAAAGTTTGATTAATTATTGCTAAAGTTGTCATTTAACATAAACAAAACGCACCTATACACTAGATGCTTATTAGCATGCATATTAGCAGGATATTGGCTGTTTATTAGTTCTTATTAAGCATATAATAATGCCTTATTCGGCATGATCATATATAGTCCATCCAATACCTGAACTTAACAACTACATTACTATTAATAAACAGTTATAGGAGTTTACTCAGGCAGAAGTTATAGGCAATAGTGAGAATTTGACCCTAAAGTGTGACCGAAATATCGCCATTTGTGTTTCTAAGATGAAAGAAAGTCTGTTGGGTGTGGAATGACATGAAGGGGACTAAACGATGACAGAATTTGGTTGGGCGTTATTACTATGGTCCATATATATTATCTTTAAGAACATAATAAAAAATATATGGGCAAGATTTATACAATAATGTTCATTAGTTAACATTTGTTAACTACATTAGTTACTAATAATCAGTGTTGTGCAAGTTACTTCCAAGCTGTAATACATTAGGTATTACTTGTTGCTGTTATTTAAAAGTAATTCATTACCTTACAATATTACTGTCTCAGAATTGTAATGTGTTACATTACTCATTTATTACTTTTGAGTTACTTTCACCAAAATAACTAAGTAGAACTTAACTTTTGGGCTGTAACGATATGCAATATGAAACCGACATCGCCATTCGCCACACGACTCAGATCCACGAACCTACAGAATCGCGAGACACCTCTTCCAACTCCCAGCATTATTCTCCTTACCGTCCAGATCCAATTCTGCCTTATCTTTAAATTAGGCTATTAGTATTATTTGAAGTTAACATTTGAAGTTAAGTCCAGCATTATGGACATGACATTTGCAGTCAAAACTTGAAACAAAAATTCTCAGAAAATACATGTACGTGCTACGTAACGTATATAGGCTACTTCCTTAAAGGACTCCAGATATTAGACAAATATCAGTCTATGTTTTATTTTTAATATTAGGGAAAAGACACACATTCATGCGTGACAAAAAAATAGGAGGCAAAACATATTTTTTGTAATTCTGTTAATTACACTGCGCAAATCGGATGAGGAAGGGTTGGCTCTCCAGTCTCCATAGAACTTAAAATATTTATTTTATTTAGTTTTCGTGTTCGCATTTATGAGGAAAAAACAATGTTACAGAGCGACCGCTCTGAACTGGCACTAAAAGTCTGCTTTAAAACTTTCACACAGTCTGTTGCCTTTAAGAAGTAAAAGCAGACAATACACTGTAATACAAGCCTCACTGAACATGTAACGAGTAAAATATTACTGAAAATTGATTAGTAATGCCTTACACTACTGCGTTACAGCAAAAAGTAATATGTTACAGTAATGTATTACTTTTGTAATGCGTTACTCCCAACACTTCTAATAATGAACTGCATATACAGCATTTATTTATCTTTGTTTATGTTAATTTCAACATTTAATAATACTTTATTAAAATCTTGTTAACATTAGTGAATGCTAAATACAACTGAAATACAATGAACAGCTGTATTTTTAAACAAAGATTAACAAATGGATTTATCATGGTTAGTTCATGTTAGTTAATACATTCACTAATGTTAACAAATGAACCTTATTGTGAAGTGTTACCAATATTTGTTTTCAAATTTGAAGTGCACTACAATTGAACATTTAATACAACTAAGTTCACTTCTTTTTTCACAGGGCCAGGTTTGATTTGCATTGCATTGGTCTAATCACTTATCTGAATACAAAAGCAATTTGATGTGGACAAATCGAAATGGTTTTCTGATTGGATGGTTTTCGTACCGGCCTGGGGTGCGTTTCCCGTACAACGACGTAGTTCGCTTCTTCACTACCATAGTATGATGCATCGTTGGAAAAATCAACTAGCTAGTCACGACTGTTTCCCGAAACCCATTGTCGCAAAGTATCCTTCAACCACGTTGGTTTCGCGCGTGGTGGAATAATAACTACTTTTAATGAAACTGTTTGCGATCCAAGTAACGTTAGATTTGTTTTATATAATTTACAGACATGTCATCTGAGGACTATTTCTAATTGTTCTCAGTTATTTTGATTTATTACCAGACTCAATATTTGGCTCGTTCTTACATAGTAGAGCACGTTCGCACATGCACACTCTTCAAACACGTTACTTCCAATCTTTTGACAAACTAAAATACGTAAATTACATTTGTATGTATTTTAAATGAAAGGCACCGGTTGTACTGAATGTCAGCTTGATTATTTTGCTCAAGATAAGGATTTATTACTTCCAAATGTCATGAAATATAGAAACGATGCCTCTAACCACAGGTCGAGAGCTGTCGTTCAAACCACACAACTTTCCAATGCTGTTTCCGAATGTTCGTTGGAACGATGGTTTCGGGAAACACAGACTCGTTAAACTATGCTGATAACGACGGAACTTGCGACCATAGTTGGCTAACGATGCTTTCGGGAAACGCACCCCTGATCAGTTCACAGTGACCGCGTGTTACATAAACTGAAGACTTTTTAGGTGTGACTGAACATGATTGAGACCTCTTAGTCTGTCACTGGGAATCTGCTGTGCAAAATCCTGGAGCAAGAGTATGATATCATGCCGTTGCAAACTAGTGCATATGTGTGTATCCATAAAAATGTCATTATGTCGCAGAGTGCTTTTTATTAGTTGAAATCACACCAACTCCAGTTAGCAATGACTGCACAAAAAAAAAGTTTCTAGAGGATTTCTTCTCTAATAAATGTTCTATTGTAATACATTACTATCCGATAAAGAATACTTTCCTTGAATAAGCCTATAAATCAGTTTGTGCTTATGGAAGCTAATCTTATAGACAGTAAATCTTCTGAAAGAATATTCCATTTTAGTTGCATGTTGTAGATAGTAGCATATCGTAAACATCACGACTCGGATGACCTTTCGTCCCAACTGAGGATGTGCATAGATGGTAAATGACTCGTGTAAAGGTCTGACAGTCCAAGCAGAAACATCCATAACAAAGATGGGAGGCAACAACTACAAGCCACTCATAATTTAAAGTAGTTAAACTACAGTCGACGGGTGCAGATTCCACACGGGTCTGGTGATATGTAGAGTCGTTGAGTCCAGAGAGAAAGCCAGAGAAAGAATCTCCTCTGTTCCTCTGCTAAAGACAGCACATCCTGTTTGGACACTTGATTATGCACCAGAGAGGAATAACAGTCCACTGTCTCCACTGTCTGACGGGGACCATCCGAACAACACCAAAAAAGGACATGCAAAATCAGTCACTACAGCCGGACAGAGTTTGGCAGAGAAAACGAAGAGCTTTTCGTGCACTATCGAAACTAATTACAGCAAATGAGATCTGTTAAATGGGATGGTGCTGTAACTGCAGGAGCTTTGAGACACTTTTCGCACTCTCGTTAGTTTAATGTGTCCACTACAATGTCCAACAGTGTACAGTACATCACCAGAGTCTGTCTTTTTTATCTGACAGTCATGAGCATTCCTCAAAACGAAGTCCGTTTAATTTTATTAAATGTGCATTTTTAGTATACTTCAAACTGTAAAAGTACTTGCAGATAATATATTCATTAAAGAAAACGCCACATGAACTTAATACCTCAAGTCAAGTCAAGTATATTTATATAGCGCTTTTCACAATACAGATTGTATCAAAGCTGCTTCACAATATCAATTAAGACAACTTAACAGTGTTTGTTTATTCATGAAAAAAAAGACAATCAAGTTTGGTAGAGCTGATCAATGGTATGTAGCCCATTCTCACCCCCAAGGCGTCACTTAACTGACGCCTTGGGAAGCATTTGGACATGCTTCAATATCTGACGCTTTAGGCGCCCTTTAGTGTCAGTTAGATGACGCCCTAGGATCGCGTGTACCCTACCCCCACCCCACACCTAAACCTAACCGCGTCCTCTAAGTGACGCTTTCCTTTAGCGTCGGTAAGATGACGGCGTAGGATCGCGTCATGTAAGTGACGCTAAAGGGCGCCTAAAACGTCAAATATTGAAGCATGGTCAAAGGTGACGCCTTGGGGTGAGAATGCGTTGCGGTATGATGGGTCATTTAATTTGAATATCCCCAACTGAGCAAGCCAAAGGCAACAGTGGCAAGGAACCGAAAAACTCCATCAAGTGACCTGACGGTGTCCTAAAACTCCATCAGATGACCCAATGGAGAAACCCAAGCTCAGTTCTCCTCTGACGTTTATGAACTAGAGGCCAAATTTACAATAACTGTAAGATAAAAAATTGATATGAATGCCTGGCTAAATAAATGCGTCTTTAGTCTAGTTTTAAACTGGGAGAGTGAGTCTGAGCAACGTCGGGGCTAAATGTGAAAATGCTCTCCCTCCTTTGGTGGATCTGGATATCCTAGGAATTACCAGAAGCCTCGAATTTAGTGATCTTAAAGAGCGCGATGGGTTGTACGGCGATAGAAGATCCGTTACTGGAGCTAAATTATAAATTATTAAAAAAAATGGTAAAACATACATACATACATACATACAGAGAAAATATAGTTGAAGAAATATATTTCAATTATGTACAAGCATATGTGACCGTGAGAGTATCTCTCTGATCGTAACTGCGTATGCTTTTTTCTGGCATGATTCTAGTGCTTTTTACAGGGAAATAAACAGATGGATGAGAGCCACTGGAGAGACGGGTCCATCTGAATGTTTAGGCAGTGTTTCAGAGACATCTCTCCTTATGTGGCTATAGCACATCGACTTGCTCTCCAGCCATGTCACGGTGAGGACAAACAGAGCTTGACCTGCGGCACTGACTTGCAATAACTGTTGTGATATCCATGGCTGGTTTTTGTTTTACTGGCAATCCCTATGATTTCTCAAAGTGAGGTCTTATTCAAGTGTTTACATGAAACGTTTACAATGTGAGCTGGTGGTCTTGTTTAGATCTGTGTGGTCAGGTTAAGTGTATGTTCTGGTGGTCTTGTTCTCATGTCTGGTCTTTATGGGATCTGAGGTCATCGTTATGCAGACCAAAATAGGACAGTTTTTTTTTTGTTTTTTGTTTTTTGAGGGGGGGATTCCTTTGTTGGTCCAGAACAACATTCCTCTCAGTCTCAACCTACAATCAGAGAGAATTGTTTGAAATGCTAATGAGAGTGTTGTTCAAGCCCATAACCTTATCCTTATCCTCCAAATCCTATCGGTTAATAGGAGTGTTGTTCCAAAAACATGTCCTACTTGGGTAAATCACGTTAAACTGCAGGTTTAAAGTCCTCGGGGGGCATCATTACCCATGAGCACCTGCTGGCCCTGAGCTCACTCAGAGAGAAAGAGAGTGCACACTTTCACCACAGTAAACCATGTAAGGCAGCGCTGATGCACATTCCATCCTGCGAGTAAAAATAACACTCAATCAGATTAATGGGAATGGCCTCTTCAACACAAATACAAGCATGCTAAAGAGAACAGATGCTAGCTCGCGGTTTCAATAATCAAACTCACACGAGTCAATTATACAACCACTTTTTTTGAGGTTCATCTCGTTTAATCCTAATTGTTACAATTAATTTTAAAGTCTATTTAAACTTTAGTTTTTTTCTAATAGATTAGGAATATAAAGTGAGAAATGTTATGTTCTCTCAGTCTGACGGAAAGCACTTGAGATTTTCTGAAGGCTGATTATTTTGTAATAAAATTGTAGTTACTGAAATGCTGTTAGAATGTTCCATATGAACTGAGAATTCTATATATTATGAATGTTTTAGTATATTAACTGTGTGTATCTGTGTTTCACATCTTTTTGAATTTTGTCCTATAGTGTGTGTGATATACAGTATAACTAGGCACTGTTTTGTCAAGTTTATTATTATTTTTCCATTTTCCCACTATAAATGGTTTTATTTTATTTCATTTAATTTCATCGTATCATTTCATTACATTTTACATACAAATGCGCTGCCACTAAATTGAACTGTGAACTGTCTTTCTAAAGTATCTTCTTATTAAACGGTCAAAGTTCTCAATGCTTTGTTTTGCATGTAGGGACCCTCATTATGTTACTGTGTTAGTGTGGGGCTATTTTGAGCCTTGTTAGTGGTATTAAATAGCGATTTGTTTTTACTTATTAAATGCCCCCATTTCCTTGCGTATACGCTAAACAGTTTTTAGAGATAAAACTCTTTACATTCGATTATCATGAAAACAAATCTCAGAGAACGGTCGACTAGGCACCAATGTGTTATTAAACCAAAGGTTCATTTTGTGGCGGAGCTCTCTTTTTTGGTCTGATGAAGAGTTGTGGGCATCGAAGTGTCACCAAGGCAAGATTATAGTAAATTTAGGCACCATAATGTGCCAACTTTAGATTTACCTTTCTATTTTGGTTGAGCACCAACACTTACTTGTTTCAGTTTATTCTTAGCATATCAGCTTTTTAAAGCCCCTTTATATTAGCTTCCTTTGGATTTAAAGCCTTAATTGATGGGTCAAACCCCGCTGGAATTCACACCCTGACTGGCATTGCTGGCAGAGCTCACTCTTTACACTTTTATCTGGGAACAGTTTAGTCAATTCTCTTACAATGGTTGAATGAGGATTTGGTTTAGCTGGATTAGTGCACCAGGACAACTGTCCCATCACTCCACTCCAAACTGTGTTCGGTCACGGCATACGCGCTGCAGGTCTGCTCAATTCTCCATGCATTCAGCACATATGAGCTCTATAACTCATATATACTGTGAAGTAACAGACTGAGACTGCTTCATGCAGCTGTGGGCTTCACCCTGATCCCATAACTCCACAAACTGTAACATTTACAGGATCTGGCTCATGCTGAAGTATTTATACACAACCTCTTTAATTCTCTCTTTCCCCTCATCCCTTCATCCCCCTCTTTGAGAGCCAGTTAGTCCGTCTGCCAGCTTGCAAAATGGAAAATGTGAGCATCACCATACTCAAAAAGAAGTATTACAACACACAACTCCAAAAAAAGGCTTTTTCTCTTTCTTGCTCTCGCTCTCTTTCTCTTTCTCGCTCCCACCGCTCTTTGTGTGATAAGCCAGATATATTAAGAGAAAACAGATCAAGTCATTTGTTTTCAATTGTTTGATGACTTTATAAGGGCTGGTTTCTTCTGATCTGCTCTGTTTGAGAAACATTTCTCTCATGTTGTTTCAAGCCCATGTACTTTCTTTCTTCTATGGAATACGAATGGACATTGAAATGTGCTGGTTGCCAACATGCAATTATGTTGAATGGGAACTTTCACACTTCGAAAAAGGATGCAAATGTTTCGTGAGTCAGAATGGTTTTGAGATCTGGATCAACCGATTCCTTGAAACAATCTGATTTGTTTATGAACTCTTTCAGCAATTTATGAACTTTCATTAATACACCAAGGATGGATTTCTGGTTGAGCTAGACAAAATTACAAAAATAAACCTGTCCAATAACAGGATCAGTGGTGAGTAATATCCGCCTTTCTAGATGCCATTTTTCGAGCTTTTCCCATCGCACATCAGCTTGGAGAAAATATTTGAAAACTAAAAATAATCTCAGTGCATAAAGAATTTCTAAAGGGGTCATATGATGTGATTTCTCGTTTTCCTTTGTCTTAAGTGTGTTATGTAACTGTTAGTGCAAGTATAAGATCTGCAGACTTACAAAGCTCAAAATGTCAAACCTATAAAGAGATATTCTTTATAAAAGTAAAGGCTCAGCCACACCTTCCTAAAATGCTTCATTTATGCCTCCACAAATCTACGTCAGTGTGTGGTGGCAAAGTTTCATAACACCGCCCAAATGTACGCAAAGTTGATCGATTTGGTTGGTCATCTGCATTTTCCGGTTCAGATTCGGGCTTGAATTGCTTGCCACAACTGCTAGCCAAAGAATCATACAATAAACTCGTTACATGAAAAATTATATAAAAAATTCACAGACAACATATGTTCACATTCATTGCAAAATTCAAACGGGATTAGAAAATAATTATTTTCTCTCATTCACTTGCATTGACTATTTTTCAACCTAGAGGTCCAGCGGGGTTAGCGGAAGGGGCGGGACTTACCAGCTCTATTGCTTTGGGGGCTGATGTTCCAAATATGGTAAGGGGCACCGCGTGACATTTCCGTCACTGCCTCTGTTCCTCAACCATTAAAAATGGCTTCTATCACTCCAATTCTCAAAAAACCCGGCGCTGATCCTACTGATCTAAATAATTATAGGCCCATCTCTAATCTTCCTTTTATATCTAAAATACTTGAGAGAATAGTAGCAGCTCAACTTGAATCACATTTGCAAGACAATGACATTTTTGAGCATTTTCAGTCAGGTTTTAGATCTAAACACAGTACAGAAACGGCTCTTGTTAAAGTTACAAATGATCTTCTCTTGGCTGCTGATTCGGGTTTCTTGTCTATTCTTATTCTTCTAGATATTAGTGCTGCCTTCGACACTATTAGTCACTCAGTATTACTGGAACGATTGGCTTGTATTGGAGTAGCAAGTAATGTCCTACTTTGGTTTTCATCATATTTATGTGACAGGAAACAGTTCGTACAGATTCAGAATGCTCAATCAGAGCCTGTCTTAGTTACTCACGGTGTTCCTCAGGGGTCAGTGTTGGGTCCGCTTTTATTTATTATTTATATTTTACCCCTTGGCCGTATTTTTCCTTCTTATGGTATTAATTTTCATTTTTATGCAGACGACACACAAGTATATCAACAAAACCGAATGCTTCTCATCCCCCTCCTAACCTTACTAAATGTATAGTATAGTCAACCTATGGTTGACTAATAATTTTTTTAAGTTAAATACCAGTAAAACCGAGGCCCTCCTTGTTGGGTCTACGTCTGTCTTATCTAAATCTCAACCCTTCACTTTGCTAATTGATAACTGCTCAGTTAACTTCTCCAGCCAGGATAAAAGTATGGGGTTATATTTGATGGTTTACTTTCTTTTTTAGTTCATTAATGCAATTTCACGTGCTACATCTTTTTATTTACCATCTTTCAATCTTTCAATCAAATGGACAAAATAAGCTCAAACAATTTATATATGAACGTGCGGAGAGATGATGGAAAAACATTCGGAGAGCAACAGCTTCAGTTTCTCTGAGCCACAAAAGCAGCCGCATGCTGTGAGTGTGTGCAACGCTATCTCACGACCAGTTGTTACGAATTTGTACAAGTGTTTAAAATGTGGCTAATTCGTAAGAATTCGTACGACCACACTCGTACGAATTTGTACAATTTGTCTAAACCCACGTGATGGGTAGGTTTAGGGGCGGGGTCAGGGGTAGGTAAGAATGAATTCAGTTGGCCAATTCGGTAATTCGTATGAATTCATACGAATTGGCCAACTCGTAAAATATGTACAATTTAGCAAAAATCTTACTAATTTGTACGAGTGAGGTCGTACGTATTGTTACGAATTAGCCACCTCGTAAAATTTGTACGAATTGCTGTGAGATCGGGTTGGTGTGTGTTATAAATAAGGAATGGTGAGAGAATATTGTGCTTGGTATGTTTTTCATCTTCAAACCAAACTTGGGTCATCAGCTGACAAAGTTTAAATCCCATCTGGCTAGAGCTCTTCTCATAATGTTCACTCATTAGGTTCAGTAGGTTGAGAGAAGACAGTCTTTTGTGGTCAAAAGTAGACAAGCTCAAAGCGTTTTAGACCTATTTATACCTATATATTTAGTGTTGTCCACTTCTGACCCGATCAACCAAAATGTTTAGGTTTTTTGGGGGGTCATCTTGGAGTTTTTGGAGCTGGGCCAGTCCTCGTACTTGCTATTACTCTAAAAGGATGGCCAGGATAATCTTTAAAAAATGCATTTAGGAAGAAATACATGATGGGAAGACGTGAGGGTGAGTAATGATAATATGTTTAATGTGAACAATCCTTTTAAAACCAGCTCTTACACACTCAGTCAGATATGTTTGTCTGTTCATTACTATGTATTCTGTTGTTTGGGGTAAAAAGACATTCATAAACATGGATAAGAAGGCCACTAAAAACAAAACATGTGTGTTTATTCTTTTGTTCTCTTTAACTTTCGCTCCCAAGGAGACCTCATGCGCACAGGCCTCCCCTCGTCATGGAAACTTCAAGCCCACATGTGCAATTTTGTTGATGGGAAAAAATATATGTTATGATTAGAGGAAACCTAAAACGTCATGACCATTTTCTTTAGCTAATCTTGTATTATTATGTGGCGACCCTCCCGTTACAATCACTAAACATTCAACCTCTGTAACAGTGTGCAGACCAGTACTGGGGAGACACTAACTCAAACTATATGATCCACTTAGCTAGATGCTCAAAAATAAAAGGTTTAAAAGCTGTCACTGGGGCAGTACCATTTCAAAAGGTCCACCGTTAAACCTAAAGAGTGCATTAGTATCTCAATGGTACACATTGGTACCTAAATGGTACATATAACCTTTTAAAGGTGTCATCTGGGAAAAAAAATCAATTCATACACCATATTCCATACCAGATGGAGGCAGTATACCTCCAGAAAAATACCTCCGCGGCCGCGCGCACTCATGTCTTCAAACAACACGGGCGAGCGGGTCTCCCTCACGCATATTAATCAGTAAAACTAAAAGTAAAAGGTTGGAGGACCGCAGTTTCACGTGGATCATTTGGAGATTTTCAGAGATTAGAGACTAAATGAACAACATCTCAATACTAAATTATAAAGGCCGTCTCATTGACAAGCCGGTGCATTTCGACGATATGGGAAAATTAAAGCCCAGGCATTTTTAGTTTATGGTATTCGTTTTGTTCATGTTACATTTTTATCATTAGTTTGAATTAATTTAACAGACAGCATTCCCTGATGTGGACCAAGCTAGCGCCTTTCAGAGCTGCCAACTCTCACAAATTCACCGTGAGACACACAACTTTTCACACACTCACGCCACATCCATTTTGTCATGCACAGAAAAGGACACAGAGACCGATCTCAGCTCTCAGATTCTGTTCATTTTATTACGCAATTCAAACAATAAATGCAGTTTTGGCGCTTGTAAATGTTAGACGACATATCCTTAACGCACGTGAACCGATCATCTCTACTAGCTAATGGTAAACGAACACGAACACTGTTGAAAGATATGTTACAACTTACCAAAATGTATTCCTCATGCATAATATCGACCAATCATTTATTTAACTCATCCCTGAACTGAAATTTAGTAGCGGGCTGTATTTCCACACGACATCACGACATGACATGCAGGTTCAAGTACACACAAGCCGGCGCGACTTACTCGTGTTACTGCAGTTTGGCTGGTGGTAACGTTGCCTGCCCGCATACCGCCTCCCATGGCCGAAACTGGTATTACGACACCTGCCGGGCCGGGGCTAATAATTTAGCATGCTAATTTAGGTTATATCTCGGCAGCACTATAACTTGCCAGTTTTTTAATAACATCATTGCACTTATTTCTTCTCATTCTTTTGATGAGTGTAGCTCATTTTTTGGATATTTGTACCTCAATTATTCCATATGGCACCTTTAAAAGGCCAGTGCCAGTGATAGCTTTTGTAGCATTTTTTTTCTGTGTATATACAAATTTTACAAGCTATTGCTTTCAAATATTTCTTAAATGTCTATAATAACCAATACCTTTTTTTATTTTGTGTTGTATTATATTTAACAGCCTTATAGAAATATTTAACAGCCTTTAAATCTCCTTTATAAGTGCTTTACAAGGCATGAATAGTCCTCACTTTATATGAGCTCACAAACATAGTTAACTGACCACTAGCTACTAAATGCTTTATATCTACTCGAATTAACCCTGCATTACAGCATAAATACATAAATAGCATTTATTAACACACTAAGAACCATCATTATATCTGAATAATAAGATGTATGAATGTACATTTAAATAGTTTAGTAATCATTTACTTACACGTTCGAAGTAATCTTATGAACCACTGAAAACTCTTAAATAACTGGTTTATAAAAAAATGCAATTCTTCATTTAGAAATGATAAAATGATCATTAATAAAGGATGAAAATACGATTATCAAACAAATTATGGATATGCTTTTAAATCGGTATTTTACTTTTAAAGTATTTATAAACTGCTTATTAATGCTTTATGAATGATGAATTAACTGTTTACTCATGCTTAACTAATGATTATTAGCATGTAGTTATTATAAAGTGTTACCTATTTATTTGTAAATGTATCCTTTAAATTTACACTAATGCAAATGTATCCAATTCAATTCTAAATGACATCATTCGATAAGTAGTACACTGTAAAAAGTAGTGGTGCACGATATATCGGCCGCCGATATAATATCGGCCGATTTGGTAAATTTTTTACACATCGGTATCGTTCCGATGTCAAAATAGGGCCGATGTGAACAGGCCGATGATCATCCCTGTGTATTTGACGTGCGTGTAGGTGTGAGTGTGGGGCGGGGATGTTTGTTTTTGCACGCGTATTAAAAGCGCAAGTGCGTTTAAACATCAAGCCACGAAGACTGGAACTGGTGAGCTGTTTTCTGCCAGCCTTCCTAATGCGTATTTTTGTCCCGCCAAAGCCATATTTGACCGGTAAGTGATGTAGATGAGTGACTGCTGCGCTTGTTTAACTGAGGGAACAGGAGAGAGTGAAAGCACCGGTCGCGCGCCGTCTTCAAAATGTCTTGCGCTTGTTTAACTGAGGGAACAAGAGAGAGTGAAAGCACCGGTCACCCGCGCCGTCTTCAAAATGTCTTGCTCTCTCTCTCTCTCCCTCCCTCCCTCCCGCATGTTTATGAATTGAGTTGACTGAATATCTTTGAGAATACACGACGGTAAAAGGTCGGAAGACCGAAGTTTTTTTCTTCTGAACTACTGGTTGTGAATTGTGAAACCACACTTTCAATAAACCAAAAAAATCTATCTGTTGATGAAATGTTTTCTGTGTCGACTGTCGAGACCATAGACTGTAAAAATAGGTCGAGACAAATCTCGTGCGATGTTCTAAACTGCCTGGATAATCACAACGTGTGCCGTGGCGTGGTTCCGTTAATGACACATCCGATTCGCGAACTAATGACTCCTTTGAACCGATTCACTTTAATGAATGGTTAAAACAACTGATCTGTCCAACACTGAGCTGCTCAAGAGACATAAATCGGAAACACTTTACAATAAGGTTCCATTTATTAAAGTGCACATTAAATGTATACTTTAATAAATGGAACCTTATTGTAAAGTGTAAGGTTAATAGATTAATAGAATGTTAACAAATTTTGTTAACATTCTATTAATATTAGTTTCTATGCAGATTTACTCCATGACAAAACTACCCCAGTCATTCTAGAATGATTCATTCTTTCCAAATATAGCAATTCAAGTAATCTGGTGAAATTGTTTTTATATATATCGCAGAAAAATCAAAAATCACAATGTCATTTTTTACCAATATCGTGCAGCCCTAATCCTCGCTATGTGTTTTCTATACAGGGATATCGACATCGGTAAATATCGGTATCGGCCATAACAGCAATGTTAATATCGGTTATCGGTATCGGCCACAAATTTTCACATCGGTGCATCACTAGTAAAAAGTAATTGCTGATTCTACTGAAGAAAAACTAGTGAATTTAACTTACTTTAGAAACTTAGTTGATTTAACTTGATTACACTATGTACTGTGAACTTTTAGGTGGATGCAATAGTCAAACTAAACAAATCTAGTACATTGTACTTAAGATTGGTAAGTGTATTGTACTAAAGGCATTTTCACTCTGTTGCAAATTTCTGGAGCACAGAATTTGGATAGTAATAATAATAATGATAATAGTGAAATTAACAACATTTTTAGTAAATACCATACAATTAGTTTGAAAATAGCTAAATATAGTTAACAGGTTAATATATAGTTAATAGGTTCTGAATCTTTTTTTCCTGCACGCTTAAAAAATAACTGGGAAGATAAAAAGCAAGCCCATCGGCTGCTACTTCACAGTCCTTTATATTTTTAGTAACAAAGCTTTATATATTTACTTTGGTTATTAAGTTTCAGCATGAGACGAAACAACTCGGGTTTTTTTTTTTTTTTTTCATCTAGCGCATGCGCATTTGCGCAATTGGACGGTTGAACTTGAGGAAGACGAGACGACATCGACGAGGGACTTCAGCTCGTGTTCGGGAATGGATGCGGAGGCAAAACTAGGTATGCTAGCCTCTTGAACAACTATTTATCAACTTTAATGTCATTGTATAGCTTAAAAACAGAATTTATTTTGCTCATTGTGCAGTAAGAGGAAAAGACACGCTGAAGTAACGTTAGTTTTATGTCGAATGAGACCAGTTGAGACAAGCGGCATAAGTTACTAGATTAAAAAACGATTTTTACTGAACACGTGTTTTATATTAGTTACAGTTTGTATGCTGTGTTAATCGTTTATAAGTTTGGGGTTTATAATATGTAAAAACCCTGGCTGTGCGGCCTAGATAGCAGCTAACGTAACTTTCCTTCTTTCTAGAAAGTTTAATGCTCACGTGTCGTTGACATGAAAATTAATAACACGATGCATTAATTAAGAAGTGTAACTAACAAGCAGTTATTACCTTATTTTGTCTTTATTTTGTGACAGATTCACTCAACGTTTCATCAATAAATTCAAGGCTAAATCTGGAGATATTGGCTCCAAACTTAAGATTCTGCAGCAGATTCAAAATGACGTAAGCTCATCGACATATCACAATTATGTCTCGATTGCAAAACATATGTTGCTTTTGCTATTGTTTTTTTGCTCTGACGTTTTGCTAGTATCGAGTGCTATTCAATATACATTTTTATAACTTTGCAGAAATCCAATATCAATGCGGAACGAACAGCGTTCTTCATCATGGCCTACCACTAGTTCTCGGAGAGGACCACAATGATTTTTACAAGACATCTTTTGTAAGTATTTTCATCTCTGATGTGATTCTTGTTTAACAGTCTAACTGTTCTTCAAACAGTTGATATCTGGCAAGAAGAGTTATAAAGGCATGAAAAACAGTCAGGACAGTGAAACAAAGTAAGGGTTTGAGAAAAGTAAGTGAAAGATAAATTAAGAGTTTAGAAGAAAAAAGACAGAAGATACATTTTATATTAGTTTTAATTTATATAACCGGCCATCAGTTTTATTTGTCTTTTCATGCAGTGGTTTGATGAAAGTTTTTCCCCCTGGATTTACTGATGTGTCCTCTTTGAAAAGGCCTTTACATTTAGACACAAAGGGTTATTAATTTAGTTTCATATTTTAATGACTATGTGCTCTTAAAGGGATAGATCACCCAAAATGAAATGATGTTGTTATTTACTCACCCTTATGTTATTCCAAACCTGTTTGAGTTTCTTTCTTATATCGAACACAAAATATTATATTTTGAAGAAGTTCGGTAATCAAACAGTTGAGATTAGCCATTGACTTCCATAGTTTTTTTTTTTTTTTTCCACTACGGAAGTCAATGGCTACTCTCAACAGTCTGGTTACCAACATTCATCAAAATATCTTCTTTTCAGTTCAGCAGATGAAAAAAAAAACTCATACAGGTTTATAACAACTTGAGGGTGAGTAAATTATGACAAGATTTTAATTTCCTTTAAAGTAACACTCCACCATTTTGTTCCATATTAAACTATGTTATCCCTTTAACAAAGACGAGTTGATGAAGATGAATACCTCTCTATGAATACCTCTCTCGTCTCAGTGCCTGCACTCAATCGCTCTGGTGCATGGAGAAACATTGTTAGCACTTAGCTTAGCCCAGTTCATTCATTAGGATGCAAATTGAGATGAAGTTAGAAGTGACCAAACACCGCCATATTTTATTTTGTGTCACCATACTTGGCCGTGTAACCGCATTTGAACAGAGAAAATGTGGAGATGTTTGGTCGCTTCTCTGTTTGGATCCTAATGAATAAACTGGGCTAAGCTAAGTGTTAAAGTGTCTCCGCACGCCAGAGCCATTGAGTGCACGCACTGAGACGACAGAGGTATGCATCAACTCGTCTTAGTAAAGAGAGTAACATAGTTTAATATGAAAAAATAGTGGAGTGTTACGTTAAAATATGTCTTGCTTTATGACCTAATTTTTGTTATATGCTATTCCCATTTTTAGGACTGTGATGACAATGAAGATATGTCCAACATTGAAATGTGTTCTGACAGTGATTCCCGAGTCGTCTGCAACCGCTGCCATACCCTACTCCCTGCATCTTGATGCCACAACAACGGCAATTATTCTGGAAGGTACAGTGGTTGTGGATGATCTTGAAAATCTTCCACAAGCAATGAGCTGTCTTTAAAGGAACACTCCACCATTTTTTTATATATATTAAACTATGTTATTCTCTAAACTAAGACAAGTTGATACATACCTCTCTCGTTTCAGTGCGCCGTACACTTAATTTCTCTGACGTGCAGCGACACTTTGATGGCCCTTAACTAGCCCAGTTCATTCATTAGGATCCAAGCAGAGAAGCAACCAAACACCTCCACATTTTCCCTATTTAAATACAGCTACACAAGTAGTTACTAGGGATGCACGATATAGGATTTTGGCCGCTATTCGATATGCCGATAGTTTCAAACTAATTTCGCCCGATGCCGATACCGATATATTTGTATTTTTTTAAGTGCAAAAAAAGCTTATTAAAGCTTCTATTACAGTTCTCAGTCAAGAGCAGTGAGTAATATCCTCTGTGTTTTGTTTTATTAATATTAACGGGATTGTTCTCCCAAAAAATTTAATTGTCATCACTTATTACTAGGGGTGTAACGGTACATGTATTCGTATTGAACCGTTTCGGTTCGAGGCTTCCGGTTCGGTACGCATACAAACCGAACGATTGCTTGGACCATTTTTCCTGCCGGCAAAATTCGTGCTGACGCGGCCAACACAACGTTGCGCAACATCAAATGGCAAGCGCAATGAAAGCAGAACGAAACTGCGCTACTCGTTATGTGCTTCATGGATCGTTTATCAGGTCGGACCAGCAACATCTGTGCAGCGCGAGCTGATCTCGATCAAGCAACACTGTTACCACACCGCGCTAAGAGATCCGGTAAAGAAAACATTTGAATTCGCCACTGAGGAAATAACATCGCTGCGAGATCTAGTGAGAAGCATTCACATTTCTCCGTTATTAACCGTAGATCTCTATTAGATCAAACAGCTCTGTCATGGAAACCAGGAGAAACATTGTGCCGTGAATGAACTAGTAATACTTTCGTCCACAGACCAGCAATATTCACCATGGATTTAATATAGTAACACTAACTGGAACCAGTTTGGCTGGAATGGTGAAATGCTTTCAAGTACTTCACTCATCTTTTTCCAGCACTCAAAATTCAAATATTATATAAATAAATATATATATTTAAATGTTATTTTTAATGTGATGACCAAAACATTATTTGTTCATCCTTCAAAGATGACCCCCATTTATAAACCTGAAATTTTCAAGATCTAGGAAAACTCACACTTATTTAAAAATATTTTTTCTTTAAACAAATAGGAAATTTCTCTGGCATTTCTTTCTTTTTGCTGTATCGAAAACGTACCGAACCGTGATTTTTGTGTACCGTTACACCCCTACTTATTACTCTCTCAAGTTTCTTTCTTCTGTTGAAATTATAAAAGTTATTTGGAAGAATGAGGCTAACCAAACAGTTGCTGTACTCCAGTGACTTCCATAGTATATTTAAGCACAAGAAAGAAATGAATACAGGTTTGGAACAACATTAGAGTGAGTAAATAATGACAGAATTTTTATTTCTGGGTGCAGTATCTCTTTAAGGACAAGCGGCAGCATATTATTACTGTCTCTTTAAGAACTGCCCGTGAACGCATCATTTGATGCGTCTAATATACACGCATTTGACAAGCAGATTTTCTCTGTTTGCTTTCACTTTAGACATAACCAACTTTGTTTATGTAAACCTTGTGTGTATTTGACAGTATCAGCGCAATAAGACTCGGAAGATTAGTCCAGTATGCAGGCGCTGTGACAGGCTTTTAGTTCCAAAAGAACAGCGCATCAGCACAGCACGTGAATGATATGTTTAACTTGCAAGACTTTGACGCACATGCAAATAATGAACTTTTGTGAATTGCGGTGTCTCGTGAGTGTAAAGGGGGTCGTACACCGGACGAGAAGCGCAGCGCCGTGTCGCGTCTAGGACAACTCCAGGTAGGTAGATATCGCACACCGGATGCGCACTTTCTCATCAGTGTATGGCCAGTAATATTGTTATGTTTAATGACATGAAATGATGAAGATAATAATGTCTGTTCTATGTTATGATTGTACTTTACAATATACAATTGTTGCCGAGTCTGCAGTCTGAAAACTTTACCTCAGAGCATCCGTTAACTCAATGAATTGAGAATCTCACCTGAAAATCCAATAACATCAGCAATTGTCATTCAAGCAGCTGATTTCTGTAAATGAATGCGAAACTAAATGTATATTGCAGCTAGGGGTGCACGATATTGACAAAAATGTGATATTGCGATATCGATAATGAATATTGCGATATCGATATTAATTTCGATATTTTTAAATGGATGTAAAACTACAAAAGTTATAGGAAAACACATCAAAAAAAAGATTAATAAATAAAACAAGTTTTCTTACAACATAAGGTTTATTCCAACTGACAGTCATATTGGACTGGTACAGCATGAATATATAAATAATAACCATGTCTACAGAACAGGACATGTTTTACTATGTTAGTTGTGTAGGCCTACACTACAGTCAGTGTAAAAGACAATAAATAAGCAAATCCATAGAACACACTATATGCAACATAAACGCCACTATATGCGTTTTCTTTGACCGGATAGCTATCTGATCGTGAAAGGACAACCCGATCTCACGACCAAGTCGTACGAATTCGACGAATGATTAAAAAGTGGCTAATTCGTAACAATTCATACGACCTCACTCGTACGAATTAATACGATTTTGCTAAATCGTACATATTTTACGAATTGGCCAATTCGTATGAATTCGTACGAATGACCTACCCCTTACCCCGCCCCTAAACTTAACCATCACGTGGGTTTAGACAAATCGTACGAATTAGTACGAGTGAGGTCGTACGAATTAGTACGAATTAGCCACTTTTTAATCATGCGTCGAATTCGTACGAATTGGTCGTGAGATAGTGTTGGAAAGGACCAGTTGTAAATGCCCTGTGGAACGCATATGTGACGTAACGTTACCGGTATTTGAATATAATCGCTCAAACCACTTCAGGAGGTGGTCAGGGCCGCATTCCAGACGAAACTGGACAAATGTATCTCGTTATTGAATAAACCACATATGTAAAATTGACTCCTTCCAAAAACGCTAAAAATGAGAACGTTACAGGCTTAATGTCATGTTATGGCCAGATGTGACGACGCGCGCGACTGCAACACGCAGATCAGCTGAGCATCTCTTCATTATGCCATTACGCGCAAACTATGGCAAATCAAAGTGAAAGTAAGTCGCATACGCCTTTACACAGTTATCTTCATTAAAAGTACATGAATGATCTTATTTTACCTGATGATCGTATGCAGCCCATTTGCTTTCGGTGACGTAACTTACGCGCACTCCATTGAATCTGCATATAGCTCACGAATTAAAGATCGTATTTTGATAAATCAGATATCCGATCAGTGAAAACGCATGAAGTTGCCGGGTGGCCTGATGTTTATGCTTGTGCGCGTCAAGCCGGCCGGGGCAAGTGTGTGTGTGGGCGGACTGTGTGGTAGTAGAGCAAGTGAGAAGTGAGAGAGTGACGGCGATTAGCTTTGAAGCGAATAGCGACTCTTGAGAAAAACAAAGTGTCTCCCCTGTTCTTTCTGACCACTGTGGGAAATCTGTAGCATGAAAAGTTAAACCTCTCCTTGATTTCATGTTGTTTATGGAGAAGGAGAATGAGGAAATGAATCGGTGGAAATGAAACGGTGACGGACGCATCATAAACAAAATATTGCATAAATATCGCGAGACTTTCGATATGTATATCGAGCAACGTGATATCGCGATAACGATATTGATTCGATATATCGTGCACCCCTAATTGCAGCATAGGGCGAAGTCAGGATCTCTCCCTCTGCGTTTACATGCGACTCTACCTCTGCTTTTACATGTGATGTGATGTGAATGTACGTCGTGTTGTACAGTATGTTGAGATGAAGGCGCCAGAATTAAACTGATAGAATGCACGATAGCATACTATAATTTTTCTTCAAAAGCAGATCGTGGAGAGATTTTAATCGTCCATGATCAAAAACCGTGAGACGCACGCACACCCTTAGTTGGAAGTTTAAGTTGCTGCCGCTCATGCTTCGTTCGTGGTCGTCATGTGCGCATAGGAAACACACCACCAATCGGCAAGGCTCATCGGCAGAAATATTCATATCGGCCGATGCCGATGATGGTCATTTTAAGCTTTTATCGGCCGATACCGATGTTGTCCCGATATCATCGTGCATCCCTAGTAGTTACACGACCAAGTATGGTGACAAAATAAAACGTGCCGCTTTTCTAAGCGTGTAAAGTGGAGAGCTACAATGTATGGCGGAATAGCACTTGAGAGCGCTTTGACTTGGCACAGTAATATCATCACTACTGATGATGAGGTTTTTTTTAGGAGTGATGATATTACTGCGCCAAGTCAAAGTGCTCTCAAGTGCTTTTCCGCCATACATTATAGTTATCCATTTTACACTGGTGTAATCATACATATAGTCCCAAGTCAATATCTGCCTAGGAAATCGCCGAGTGTTAATCTGCGTCGCTATTTGTACTCGTTGTGAATAGGCAGGCCACAAGAAGTAATTACGTGGGTTTGTTTATTTTTTTAACCACTTTTACTCAGGACATGCTAGCTGGCAACAAGGGAATCCATTCATTGTGCTAAGCTAAGCTAGCGCCGACCCTGTCAAACTAAAACAATGCATGCACTGAGACAAAAATGAATTTGCACACATATCTAAATGTAGGAAAGAATGTGAATAAGCCATATTTCAAAAAACGGTGGAGTTTTCCTTTAAACGATGCATGCCCTCCCTGTTTTAAAAGAGTAGCTGGACTAGTTCACATACAGTAGGTCGCATTTTTCACAGACGCAGAAAAAAATGCAACGGGGCGAGTTGTTTTAGAATGTCTTGTGATTCGCAAGATCTGCAAAAGAGGTGGGAAGTGAGTTAAATGGACAAAGAAGTCTATATAGCATGTGTTTTACACAGAAAAACTATGGAAAAGCACGTGAAAAAACAAGTTTAGCCCCTAACTACTTCTATAGTTTCTTCCACAACACTATTGCAGAAAGATGTGAGGTCATTGATGTCATAAATGAAACAGCATGTACAGTTACGTCAGAACTGAACTGTCAGACTCGACTGAAAGTTTGCAAAAGCATTGGACAAACTAGTTCAACTTCATTCCGTGCATGTATTACCTTCCTAAAGACACAACATCTGCAGCACCTGCTGATTTTATGGGCATCTTTTCGCTGAAGTAAACAGTCTCCACACGTCAACATGGCCTTTATTGGTCTTGTTCGCTCACAGGCTTTGAGTTTGTTTATGGGGTTTTGAAGTGGCAAACAGAAGCCAAAAGTAAAACTGAAATAGCAAGTGTTTCAACAAATGCTGTCGGAGGATCAATCTATTATGCAGGAGTGGTGAGATTTAAAAACAGTAAAATAGACAGGTTTTTCCTGCTGGAAAATTGAAATTTAATTACAGAGATTTTATTTAGATAAGAGATTTATTCCAAAATGGTTGTGTTTTTTTCCAGGCAAGGTGTTTAAATCTAATAAGGGGAATATTGGATTATCTGGGTGCAGCATTGGCTTATATGTGAGATCAGCTCAGGACGGATTGGGGAAATTCTATAATTCTATAAACGTCTGATAATACAAGACAAACCCTGTTCTCCCTCTTTCACACTCGCACACAATGACTCAAACCGGCTCAAAACATTTCAGTACTGCCACAACCTAAATGACATTTAGAAATGGTCAATGCATGTTGATATGAAATGTCAAGCAGTGACAGCAACATCCATTTGTGTGACATACTACATGTACTTCATATAAAATGTGTCGTTTCTGTGTTTTGCTTTTAAAGTACACTGTTACACATGAGGTATTTCAGACCACATGGAATATTTATACTTTTAAGAATATATTTATGATTATTTGAGCAATCTAAAAAACAGTGTGATTAAAAATGATGGCAATCTTGAAAATAAAAACAATAGTGACCAGTTGCAGTACCTCACATATACACTTGGGTAGTGGCAAAAAAAGCCTCACTATTACTACTGACTCATTACTCTTCAGCGTGTAGTTTATTCTGCCCTGAATGATTCTTAAAATGATGGGGCAGTTTTATGATTTTGTTTAGGGGATGATACAATGAAACACCCCATTAACTACCCATAACACCTTAGCAACCGCAAATCGAAACATTGGCACCACCCACAACCCACGTCTCAAACACTACTCATGTTTTCGAAGTAAACCTAACCAAAAAAAAAACGTATTAGCAGTTATTTTTGTATTGTTGCGGTTGACTTGCAGCACACACGAACTGGATGCAGGAGTATCCAGCAAAAGCAGTCTTTACTAATCCGTAACTCACAGGAGACCGTAGGGGAAACATAGGAAAATCACAAACCAACATAATATACAATCGAAAACCGACAAAGAACTGAGCTGAAACAGGGGTATATAAAACACTTGGCAAACATAACAACACACATGTGATACTGATACTTAGAAACAAAGGACATAATCTGTAACCAAGGTAACCAAAAGTAAACCGAGCACGGAAACAGAAACTAATGGAAATGAAACTTGCACAATTTAAGAGTCCATTGAAAGGAACATAAACCAGAAATTACAACCGAAGGCCTGTGGGGACTCTAGAGGTAGGAGTAGAGCTGGCAATGAACAAGACCCTGGAGGAGCTGGCAGAGGAAGATCCCATGGTGGAACCAAAGGACGGAGGAGCCAGGGTGAAGCCTTTGCTGGGCGAAACCTGGAGACCCAGGTGGAACCGAGAGGGAGACAAACAGGGCAACACCACAGGCCTGGAAGTTCTAGGTGGAGCTGTTGGCGTATGGGACTAAGGTGGAGAGGAGGACTCAGCATACTGGGGCGATGCAGAAGGGAGTGAGGACCAAGGCAGAGCCAGAGGGGTGAAGAGGTGAAGATGTGGAGGGATTAGGCAAAGCCGAAGGCCCAGAAGTCCATGGCATAGGCAGAGAGATGACTGATGAAAGTGGAGCCGGAGGGACGAGGGAACTCGGTGGAGCTCGGGGGCTGACATACCACGGTGGAGCCGAGGGAGCACAGAGCCGGGGCGGAGCCAACAGTTATGGACCTGGAGGCCTAAGGCAAAGCTAGGGGATCTGCATGACCATGCAGAGCTGGGGATCGTGAAGCCCGAAGCGGTGCCAGAGAGCTGTATGAAGCTACCAGAGAGGTTAGAGCCTAGGAGCTGAGCAGCACCAGCAGAGCAGGCAGATCCAGGGGAGTGAACTGAGCCAGCAGAGAGGACGCAAATAACGGTATACAAATGACATAGAGCAGGATCAGGTCATCAACGTAATTCCATGGGTCTGGTTGAAGAGAAGAGAGGGTGAGGGAGGGGATTTGTTGGGAACTAGCTACTTATTTCACATATCAATGAGTCAGAGCAACTGCAGACTCCTAGATGGATCTGGTGATAGGCTCCGGACTCATGACGGAATTGGTCTCTGGCTCTGGGATTGACATGGTGGCTGGCACTGGCTCTGTAGTGGGCTCTAGCTCAGGGTCCGTGGTAGGTACGGGGGGTTGATGAGGTTGCATACGCTGAGGGGAAAACCATGCAAACCATGGGGAACACCCACTCCACATAGCCAGCAAGCGTCCCTCGAGGACCTTCTCTGGGCAGGTGTGCCATGGACCGATCATTGTGGCTGGTATTTAAAAAAAACAGAGTGTGTTTGGCATTGCAGGCTTAAAAATTAATCGACAAGTAGGAGGTGAACGGTCGCTAAGTCTGTCTTTAATAGTTTCTTTCCACTTTTTTAGTTGGTTCTTATCACGGTTGGCTTGCAGGACAAATGAATGGATACAGGAGATACACAACAAAAACAGTCTTTATTATAAATCTGTAACTCACAGGAGATCATATGGGGAAACATAGGAGAATGCCAAACCAGTATAATCCATAAACGAGAAACGAAAAAGAACTGAACGGAAACAGAGGTGTATACACATGAAAACCGAAACTAGGATCAATAGTTTAAATTAGTTTTTCATTTTCAGTTTTCATTTTAGTCATTTTGTTTTATTTGTATTAGTCAATATTGTTTTTAATGGCTATATAGTTTTTTTACATTTTCATTTCAGTTTTATTTTTAGTTATTTTAGTACATCAAGTTAAAAGTGAATAAATAATACATTAGAAGTTTCCCTGGCAACTACAGTAGCTAAAAAAAATACTACCATCAAAGTACCATCAAACAAAACTTTTGTCTTTCCTGACAACACTGCAAATGATTCATGCTCTGCAATAATTATTAGTTAACTACTGAGGGACTGTCACGTCTGTGTCTGTTTTGATCTTCTGTTGTCATTCTTAGGCTATGTTTACACGGAAACGATTCTGAAGAGAAAACGCGAAAGTGACGTTGCGTCATCACTTTTTATTCCGCGTTTAGATGAGTGTTTTGTGTGGGAAATCCGCGTGCAAATGGTGACGCAAAAGTGTGTGATTCAATGTAGAATGCACTTCAGGCGGCTAGGAGTGCATACTACAACAACACCAAGTCCACGCGCCTGCAGACAACCTTCACAGTCAAGTAGACTTTTGCGTTTTTACCGTGTACAAGGGAATGAAAACGCGGCAGTGGAGCGTTTTTAAGATTTCCACTCTGGAGGGTGGTTTCACTTTTTGGGGTTTTTAGCCTCAAAAACGCAGTCGCCGTGTAAACGAAAGGCACAGCCGATAAAATATTTTTACGTTTTCACCCGCAAGCGTTCTCGTATAAACAGGGTGGTTTCACTCTTTTGCGTTTTTAATAGAGGTCGACCGATTCATCGGATTTGCCGATTAATCGGCACCGATAGTTGATTGGTGGAACTATCGTTATCGGCAAAAATCCGCACCGATAGTTATTTCCTGGTTTCGTCCGTTGCTGGGGCGGCTGAGAAGTGCGCGCTGTCATTCATCATTACACAGTACGAGAGAGCTGAGAAGGGTCTGCTGGCATCATGCAGTACATGAGCGGCCTCTAGAGGTGTCATAAAAACTATCAACTGATGCCTCGTGTTGTTTATTTCGACACGTGACACTGCGCGCTAAACTGAGATCGCGTGCTGTGTGGAGAGCGGAGATCGCTGACATCTGATGCACGTGCTAAAGCACGGAGAGCGAAAAGGTACAGGGAATTTTGTCATATCATTATAAACGGATGAATTTGTTGACTAAATGCTGCATTAGTAGAGAAAGGACCGCACAACAGTATGTTTGTTTGCCTTCGTGAGTGGCTGAGAGGACGCACATTAGTAGTACCTCAAGCGGTTAAAACACTGACACAAAAATACACCTAAGTCCGACCCGAATGTTTAATGTCACAAATTGTTACCATCTATTTGCATTAGTTTATATCCAGCTGGTCACTTTGATGCATTCATTATGCAGCAACGTTGCATATAAGCTAGAGACGTATGATAGCAAACTTATATGTTCATACAGCCGACAAAAACAAACGAATCAGAGAAGCATTCGATTTCGGTTCTTTTTTCACCATCACTTTAATACATATTTATTTTTATTAAATATTCTTTAAGTTCTATAAAATACAGGGCTCCAGACTGCGACCAAATAGTCGCATTTTGCGACCAAAATTTGAGAGTGTGCAACTGAATACATCCAGTCGCACATGTGCGACCGGTAAATTTGCCACACGTTAAACGCATGGTAAAGCGTGGAAGGGACGCGTCAATGAATCCGTGACAAGAATAGTGCGATTAAACGTCTGTGGGAACATGAGAGACGGAGTGAGACGGAGACAAATATCACAACCTGATGTGCGTCTGAGCAATAAGCGATCTATCTACACGTTACCTAGCAGCGAATACAAACAAAGTGAAAGTGGAACTAAAATACTCAACTCGTATAGGCTATGCTTCACGGACCGTTGGCGTTTTTATTAGGTTGGACCAATAATAGACATAGCAGCGCATAGTGGAGCCCCCTGAACCACCGACAGTAATAAAGCCCCGAACTTGCCAGTCGCTGGTTAACACATTAATAACATTAACTAAGGTTAATAACTGCTGTTCATTGTTTGTTAATTAACATACTACATTTTTAAATTAAGGTTTTTATTTGTTAACCATAGTTAAAACTCTATGAACTAACATGAATGATCAAGGTGAAATTGTATTGCTCAAATATTAATGCTGTAAACATTTATATTGCATAATGCACATAGTTCATGTAAACTAGCTAATAAATCTTTGTTAACAAATTGGACTTGCAACATGTTATAGCTAAAGAAACACACATTTAACATATTTTAATGTTTAAATTATTTTCAGATGGCAAATTTTGTTATTATTTGAAACGTCTTTTTTATTCATTAGGTTGGCTTGAAAAAGAACTGTTAAACAGTTACATTTGGAATGTTTAATTTGTTATTTAGAGTATTATTTTTTTGTTTGAAAGAATGCCTTTTATGCCAGTTTTTTGTATTTTTATAATAAAGTTCAGCACCGTTTTACTTGGAGTGTTATGTTTGTTTTTATCCAGTATCAATTTTAAAAACTATCGGTTGATTAATCGGTTATCGGCAAGTACAGCCCAACCTAGCTATCTTTATCGGTAAAATCCAATATCGGTCGACCTCTAGTTTTTAAGCCTCAAAAACGTCGTCGCCGTGTAAACGAAAGGCACAGCCGATAAAATATTTTTACGTTTTCACCCGCAAGCGTGCTCGTGTAAACAGGGTGGTTTCACTCTTTTGCGTTTTTAAGCCTCAAAAACGCTGTCGGCGTGTAAACGAAAGGCACAGCCGCTAAAATATTTTTACGTTTTCACCCGCGAGCGTTCTCGTGTAAACAGGGCCTTAGTCGCATGTCTTTTGGTTCACATGTCTCCATGCCCACTGTCATTAGTTCATCTTCATCACGTGTCTTTTTAATTACATTCATCTGTGTCACCTGGTTTATCAGTGTCTGTATTTAGTCCCCTCTGTTCTGTCAGTCTTGTCTGTGTAATGTTGTGGTGCTACCTGCCAGCTTATGTCTCTATGAATAATTGTGATTAAAACAGTTTGTATTTGAACCTTTAGTCTTCTCGTCGTCTTCTGCCTGTACAAACCCTGACAGGGACGTGGCCAGTAATTTAAAAACTGAGTGAACCGTGATCGCTGGGAATTACTCCCACTACATCCTGAATCAGTGTTTACATCACAGACACTGCAGCTTTGCTCATTCTCCGATGTCAGCCCTCAATCACAGCACAATAACACCATCTTATGAACACACAAACATGCTCTGTTGTGGTATGAGCACCAAAAGAGGAGTTTAATTTACAACATGATTATAGATTTGCTCACTTTATTTCATGCAACTTTGTTCATACACACTGATTTCCCAATAATATTGTTTTTTTTTTATTTGTTTTGACCCTATAAAGCCTACTGTATAATATTTAATACCTGAATTTAAAGCCTCTAAATGATCAACACGATCAAAACTTCGCTGAAAAAACAGCTGTACACAATCTTCTGTCGCTGATTGAATCACACTTTTTTAGCAAGTCAAAGGCCTTTTAGTATAATTGTAAAAATGTCCACCTTCAGATCGTGGTGCATGTGTCTTTTTTTACAAAGTGAACGTAAAAATTATTTTCATAGTGTTACTAATATTTCAAGATGAACATTTCCTGGACTGAAACTGCATAGTTTTACTTGATTATCCAGTTTTTGGTGTTTTTTTTGTTTTGTTTTTTTAAATCGTGCAAATATATTAAATATGATCTATCAGGTTTTTGAGGAATGTTTATTCTCTCAATCATCAAATTGCAATGCATTATTGTATTTTGCCTTCCAAAATAAAAAAAACTACAGAGCTTTAATCCTAAAAAGCATTTAAATGATAGGTATATGCATTTTGCATATAAATGCAAACATTCTGTTCATTCAAGATCTCACTGATGTACATCACAAGCTATGATAAATAAACTGCACCAAATTTGATATTTTTGCCCAGTCAGTATTTTATTCGTCCTCGAGTATGAGCTCCATATTTTCACTATGAATCACAAAAGCCTAATATATCAAGTATGATCCAAAACAAAACACTACACAGACTTTTTTTCTATTTCTTTTTATATTTTGTCATAAAGGTTTAATAAACTGTTCAATTAAAAAATATATATTTTCTGACTATTATTTTATATGTCAGATTTACAGGATTAATGACAGCAGCACTTGCACTGCATGAACTCCATATTTGTGTAAAACCTGATGATCAGGTTCCCGTGATAATCCAAAGAAAATCAATGAAAGAACATCAGACTGTCTGTCCACACAATAAATGTCACAAATTTACTCATTTGTTTTGTTGACCTAGAAATAGTGTAGAGTGTGAAATTTAAAATGCTTTCCTTTGCTTTAAATGGTCAAAAAAATCCTAAAACAATCCTAAAACACTTATTTTTGAAGTTCAAATGAAAACCAAAATCCCATATTTTCAATGTGGACTTTTGGACTCCACTGTAAGCACCAAAATAAACAAGTAAGCACTTGAAAACTAGCTTTGTTTTAACCCGTAAAACCTGCTCTGACTGCTGTTGAAGACAATTTAAAAAACTAAAATCTAGCATGTAAAAACATGAACATTTGACATCCTCCAGTGAAAAATGACAGTTACGTCAAATTGAACACAAAACCGCCTATTGAAATGTCTGTGTAATAATTTGACAAACGCTAAGCAAACACAGCTGGCTCTTACTCTGAAGGATTTGGTGCTGGGGGACGGAGAGGAAGGCGGTGAGTCCGACAGGGACTTTCTGGAGCGAGAGGAAAGGTCCTTGCGCGAATAGAGCGATGACATCTCTCTCCTGGATAAAACGGACGATCCCTGACAAACGCAGGCACCGTTTCACACAGCTGTGCAGACGGCCATGACTGCAGGACGTGAAGTAGAAACGCTCAACAGGTGCAAACTTGTGCGTCCAGAGGATCACGCGGAGTACGTGTGTTTCGCGAGACTGACAGGCAATCTGTGTTTCTGTTCCTCCGCAAGGCACGGTGGTCATTAGAGAAAAATGAAAACAATTAGAAGTACCTCTACACTTCGCTATCTCCACTCCCTCTTTCTCTATTTCCGTCTCACTCCCTCTCTCACAAACGCATAAAAACAGTTGTGATCTCCTCCAGCTGATGTTCTCTCTCTGACACTCACTCATTCATGCGGACACACAATGAGAGCTAAATAAGGAGAGGACTTTTCTTTGTTAACTTTACAGACGACTGAAAGCCCTCCCTCTCTGTTCTGTCTACATACAATTACTCCACACAAACTCTGAAAGAACGAAACTGCTCTCACTCGGTCCCACTCAGCTCCGTCGCTCTCTCACAATCTCTCTCTCTCTCTCTCTCACAGTCTTTTCACACAGTTGTTTTCTCATATTCCTTCCCCTCTTACTCTGGCTCAGTATGAGGGGTTTTAAGTGTTTATTATATTTGACTAATTTAAACAAAAAGATTGTAAAAATGTTACTTTAAAAACCTGTTGAACAAACTTCAGAAGATTTAAAATACTGTGCATGTGGCATATTAAACACTTTAATGGGGCTTATTTTAGATTTTGAAAGTCTCAATCCCGGGAGTTAGATTATTAGATTCGCATTGGGGCGGCAGTGGCTCAGTGGTTCATGGTTGTCTACAAACCGAAAGGTTGGTGGTTCAATCCTCGGTTCCACCTGACCAAGTGTCGAGGTGTCCATGAGCAAGACACCTAACCCGAGCTGCTCCCGACGAGCTGGATGGCGCCTTGTATAGCTGACACCGCCGTGAATGTGAGGCAATATGTAAAGCGCTTTGGTGGCCATTAGGTCTATGAAAGCGTTATATAAATGCAGTTCATTTACCATTTACCAATGAAAAACCGCCTCTGTGACACCCACAGACAATTATGAAAATCAGGTTATGTCAAATGGCCTGGTCGACGCCCCCTTTCTATTATAAGGCTTTATGAATGAGGTATTCTGGAAGTACCTCACCACTTTGTCATCATCTACATCCATGTTATCCTTGTGTACACCCAGAATGAGACTGAACATCACCCCCATGTTGCGCTTGTGTTGGAAAGGCTCTGGAAAATCCATCTGGCTCCAGTGTGAGTTCAATCAGATGGCTATCCAGTTCCTGGGATACAACACCAGCCCTGAAGGAATTCAGTTGGATGAGGGGAAGGTGGAAGCAGTTAAATTCAGGCCCCTTTCCACCACTATCAAGGAAATTTTATGCTTTCTATGCTATGCCAACTTCTAACACCACTTCATCTAGAACCATAATTCCATCCCTGCTCTGTTAACATCCTTGCTCAAATCTAATCCTAAGTCTCTGTCCTGGACCCAGCCCACACCTTCCAACAACTCAAGTAAGTGTGCAAGTCGGCTCATCTACTAATCCATTCAGATACAAACAAACTCAAATGAAGGTGATGCCTCTACCTCTGGCATGGAAGCCATTTTGCCTCACCAGCAAGGAAAGCCTCCCATCTATGTGCCATCTCCAATAAGCTTTTCCCGTGGAGCAGAATTACGACAACAGCAACCGGGAACTTTTTTGCCATCAACCTTGTGTTGGAAGAGTGGTGGCATTGGCTGAAGGGAGCCCATCATCCTTTCCTGGTGTTAATGGATCACCTACAGTACATTCGAAAAGCTTTCCTCTTAAATCCCGTTCAAGAACATTGCGCCCTCTTCTTTACCCACTTTAACTACTCCATCTTATTTCATCCAGGGACCAAAAATATCAAGGCTGATGCTTTGTTTTGCCTCTATTTAATTGGCCTCGGAGGAACCTAAAACCATCTTACCTCATCAAATCATCCTCGGTCCAGTGGTGCATAGATGATCACATCACAGAGGCTGCCACCACGAGCCTGCTTCGCGGGTTGTCCTGTGAATAAGACATTTTTCCCATCTCTCAATGTCTTCCACTCATGGGATCAGTGTTACCATCTGGGAAACTGTTTCTGCTCCCCATGGCCCATTGTCACACCTGGTGGGTGTACCTAAGTGCTCGTCTCTGTAGCTCATTTCTCCAAAGAGAATTATTTCTGATTCTTCTCAACCGCTTACCCAAGGCCATGGAAACTGCAGAACTCCTCTTCAATCACATAATGCTTTCAATAATGCTTAAGCTCTGTATGCCATAAATTATGAAGCAAGAACCCCCATAAGGAACCATATCGCCAAAGATTACAAGATAAATTGGGTTTAATAAACTCAAAGTAACTTGCCAAAGTGGTCCTGTCTGAACTAGGTGTAACCATTAACCTGTTATCTAGATATCAACCACAAAGCGACGGACAAACCAAAATCAAAATTCAGAAGATTGGTTGCTTCCACTGTACCCTCTGTCATCACTGCCAGAACAAGTGGAGTCACTTCCTGTCCTGGGCTAAGTATGCATCGAACTGACTCCGCCATTCCTCCAGGAAGCCCACCCTCTTCCGATGCATGCTCAGTTACCAACCTCCTCTATTCCCATGGTCTCGGACAGTTAGAGCGTCTAGGACTTAGCTTACCAACACCTTCAACGGGGTGTGCCGTGCCAGAAGAGCCACACCGATGCCCTGAAATCAATGCTTCCAGCTATCAGCCTGTAGCCTGGATGCCAGCCCGAACTCCACCCATAACATTTTTTTGGTCGGGAAGTTCGGTCAGGACTCGATCCATTGAGGAGAATTTTTGATCTGGCAAAAAACCTTCGGGCCAATCAAATTTCCAGGGCGGGCTTTATACGATGATGGACAGATGATCTGCAAGGACGTAATCGCGTTGTCAAAGATGACTGCAGCTGGAGAATTGAGATGTATAGATTCCACTGTCGTGTCTGTTGTGAAATAAATCGACAGCGCATTTATTTTAATAGACAAACAGAAAACTGCAATCAAGGCATTTGTCGATCGGAAAGATATTTTTGCCGCCCTTCCTACATGATTCGGCAAAAGTGTAACTTATCAGCTGGCTCTGACGGTCGCTAAGAAGATGTGACGTAATGAAAAGCCTGTGGTCATTGTGGTTTCTCCTTTGGTCGCACTCTTGGAGGATCAAGTAAAAGAAGCAACACTCGTTATTTTACTTCTAAAATAAGTAAGTTCTGTTGTTGACAACTGAATGCAAAGAAGTTGACTTACTGCGTTGCTCTGATTGGTTGTAGGTTTACCGACTATCCAATTGAGTGCAGAGTTTTGTTTTTTCATGGTTTGGTTAAGACACGCCTCATAATCAAAGCCCTACGGAGGAGTTTCGGACTCATATTCAGACAAGAATATGAGTATGATGAAGTCAGGCTAATCAGCCTGGGCAGAAAGTGTGGCTCTCCACATTCGGCTCTATCTCCCCTGCAGAAAGTCCCTGTTATATTTGTCCATTGTTAAACAAATCAACCCAATAACTTGCCAGCTCAAGCTCCTTCCACAAAATCATGTTCATCCTACCTTCCACTTATTCCTTCTAAACCTCACCATCCTTCTCCATGATCTCCATCCACAGTACCTAGTACGGTTTTGTGTCTCCGTAACAAAGGCAACACAAGTACTTTTTTCAAAAAAGTCTATTGATGATTTTCAAGTAGGTTGTCATATTAAAAATTATATTTGTAAATTATATAGTACATTCAGTTTTGAAGTATGAAATATAACATCTAAATAATTATGACTATTATTTACAGTGAATTTTTGACAAGATACCATTTTTGACAGCGTTGCAGTGTGTGTAATCTGTAAATGCGTAGGCTACTTTATAGTGAACACACACATACTAAGAAACACACCCAATGAAGAATTCAAGATTTAGTAAAAGATCCAAAAATTGTTTACAGTGGCCCTGCCCCGACTGCCCACTAGCATTTTCCATGCCATATGTGTCATGGAATTGGTTTGAAATTACATTTGAGCTAAATGTCAAAGGCTCTTTAAGTTAACACTCTGTCAGAGTGAAGCAAAGTTCACATCTCTTGTCCTGCACTCTCTTTGTGCTGAATTAAATGTGACCGATTATTGACACTGTTTCCTGATATTTAAAAAAAAAAAAAGTCAACCAAAAAATAAAACCATTTTCACTCAACTTTGTAGAGTATAACTATAGTTTTATCATTATTTTATTATTATTATTATTATTTTATTCTTTGATTGTATAACCACAATCAAACCATTCGCATTCATTAATGTCTCTGGCACAAACGATGCAGGATGAATTATGTGCTGTTTAATATTTTAAAGTAATATTTTAAAGTTTAATATGAAGGTTAAGAGATTTTTTCATATCAAACAAAAGTTTTGGACCTGGTCTGCACTCTAAAAGCAGTTCCCATGCTTTCTTTATGTCTGTTTCTGACTAATAATGCAAAAGAACTCAAAGCCATCTGCAGAGGTGAACCTGAGCCATACAGTGCACCTCATCACATCGGCCACAATAGCTGTGCTTTTCCATTAGCCTGGATGGAGTAAGTCGGTGGAAACGGGCCTTGGGAGACTTGTTTAAGAGAGTGGATTTCAGTCTGGAAGCCAAAGTTTCAATAGCTGCATCTGTGTTTCGGGTTAAGCAGACTTGACCTATTCTTCTTTTTATGACTTTCCAAATGGAACATTCATATCCGCAAGCACTCGGGTTCAGTGCTTGTCCTCTACTTGTCCTCTTGAATCAGGACAAACTAATCTTTTAGATCCACATCCCAACAGTGAGATCAACGAGATGAAAACAAAAAAGCTGCTGAAATTAATTGTTTGGCTTTTTTCCGGTTGAATTCTGATCAAAGATCAGTCATATTTAATATAGCTAAATATTTACAATGGCAATAATTTCTTGTCTCACAGCTTTCATTTGAATGAGTTGTGTTTTTTTTTAAATATATTTTATCTCTGATTTAAACTTGACTTAAGAAATGGCATTTGAGAATACATACCATTCAAAAGTTCAGAGTTGTTGTTCTTTTCTTTTTTTTGGGGGGGGGGGGTTCTTCAGCAAGGATGCTTTAAATTGATCAAAAGTGACAATAAAGACATTTATAATGTTGCAAAAGATCTCTAATTCAAATTAACGGTTCTTTTCAAACTTTCTATTCGTCAAAAAATCATTACTTTTTCACACAAAAATTAAGGAGCACAACCGTTTTCAACAATAATAATAATAAAACATTTCTTTAGCATCAAATAATTACATTACAATGATTTCTGAAGGATTGTGTGACACTGAAGACTGGAGTAATGATACTGGAAATTCAGCTTTGCCATCACAGGAATAAATTACATTTTAAAATATATTTGTTACATTTGTGTCTTGTTTAGATCATAGTTTCATTGTCATGTTTTGTTGTCTGTCTTTGGTTGAGTTTTCGTTTGGTACTATGGTTTCTACTATGGATTCCCTGTCACTTTGTATTTTTCAATTCATTGTTGGGTGGCGTTAACATCTATGTTTGTTGTGTAGTGTTAGGGTACATTTACATGACAACAATATGCTTAAAACAGAGAAGCTTTTCCATTGCGTTTACCCCGTACAGACGACATCATCAAAACGATCTGTGAAAATGACTAAAACACTGTATTCTGCTGCCAGGCCACTAGATGGTGATGAATAGGGGTGTCACGATTCTCCAAATCCTCGATTTGATTACATTTTCGATTCTAAGTTCACGGTTCGAAACGATTCTCGAGTTTTATCAATCGGCCAATCAGGATGCTCTCTGTCTTACATGTGCTTCATGAGGCACACACGCAAGGCCTCTCACTCTCTCTGCCATGCGCACAGTTTTTTCTGTCTCGGCATGCACGCTTTTTCTTGCTCGCTCACTTTAGATTCTGGGAGATTTTAACAGGGAGCCGCTATCAATATGCGGGAGACTCAATTAATTTCGAATTAATTTCGATCCAAAATCGTGACACCCTTATGACACACTGTAGACTTAACACATAATACACATGTGCATGGCGTCATCTCGGCTTTCTTCACAGAACAAGAGCCTGCTAACGTAGCTTCCAAAAAAGATGGATGACACTATGTGTAATCCCAATCCTCCATAATGCATCCATCTGCGTATTAAGTACCTTCATCCTTATTTTCAAAAAGTTTCTGCCGGTGAAATCAAATGCACTGGCTCTGATCTGTGATAGGTCTGTTAGCACATTAGGCCCAACCCCCTATGGGCGGGTTTGAAAGAGTGGGAACTAGTGCTTGTAGTCTCTACATAAATACTCCCTCTCACTAATACAATGACGTAAAATTACGATTTTTGCGTCATTGTAGGAGGAAGTGAAAAAGGTAAATAGCAGATTTCCCTCATCTCAGGGGAAAATGAGAGAGTGTTGCACGACCATTCAATATTATAACTGGGTTTCTAACAATGGAAAGCTTAATGCAAATAGGTGGAGTGTCCCTTTAAGATATAGTGTATAGCTACATCAGCCATAGCCATCATATTCTCACAATAAGAAAACCAAATGTCTGTAAAGAAAGACACATGGTTTTAGGAAAGCTGATTTGTTCAGTATTTCAGCACCAGGTAGAAAGGGTGGTGTAGCGTGTTATTGCTAGCTAAAACAATGTCACACATGGAGGTTCAAAAAAGAAACACAGCACTTACAATGTAAGATTGAGGAGAAGTGTATGTATAAGCACAGCAGGAAACAGCAGGGCTGTGTGGAAAATATGAAAGGAGACATGCAAGTATTGAAATGTTTCTAGCAGAAAGTAAACTTCCATTGCTCTCTTCTGGGGTCACACAGAGGCCATTACACCATAAACACACACACACACACACACAGCAGCACTCACACACACTTAGTTTGTGCCATATATTTCTAGAATCATACAGAGACAGATCCATTATAACACAGAGTCACACTAAACAAATATAGACACACACAATCACAACTGAACAAAATGAATACAAACAAACTCGGCTGCTTGTACACTCACATACATACTGATGTCCACACACACACTGTTCACACTTTAGCTGGTCTGGTCAGATCGTTTAGCTCTTTTATGAGAAGAGGCAGAGTTTTGGTTAAGCACGGGATCTTTCTGGGTCATTGCCAATATCTCAGCATATATTTCATTACATTCCATCACAAACTAGCGTTCCCTTTCAGCTTGGGCCTTTTTATTACACTAAATAACATTATCATAAAAGTGTCCATGTCTTATTATAGAGCAGAAATTGTATTATTTACACTAAGAAAATGTTGAACTGGCATAAATCATTTTTACAGCCATATTATGACTTTGTGTGACATTCAAGATTTAAGTTCAACTTCAAGCTAATCTTTGACTTTTTGTTTTTTTTCTTTTAGACTGCACGAGACCTAATTTATTTGATATAGTACATGGACAATTAAAGGGATAGTTCACCCAAAAATGTAAACTTACTCAATGTCATCACTTACTTTTTTTTTTACATACTATGGAAGTCAAAGTCAGAAATTAAAACAACTTAATTAAAAATTATAATGCTGTTCATTTAAGTTTAACAAGACTCGCTTGTTGTTTGTCAGAATATGCTAAATGACTGGGACTTTCTAACATTTACAGCTAACTACATAACTATAAAATGTAAGTTATGCGCTGAGGAAAACACGTGTCAGAGGCACACTGTAAACACGTCAAGCCACGACAGTGCAAGATGCAGTAACGCTTATGCTTTTGTTTAAAATGCTTGTAAATATAAAGAGAATAATATTCTCGTGTTTCGGACAACTTGGATCATGAACCATTCCAGCAGCAGCTCACTCTGTGTCCTGCGCTATTTTCTATATGTGTTTCTTTTGTCCATAGAAATGTTTGTTTGTTTTTCACTGCTACGAGCAGCACAGCTCGTAGACGCGACTATTGGGGCGACTGTCGATTATTTTCATTTCTGATAATCGATTTTAACAATTAGTTTTTGCAGCGCAAATTTGGTTAGTTGAATGTATGTTTTAAAAGAGTAGTTCACTTTAAAAAAAACTTTTGCTGATAATTTACTCACCCCCATGTCATTCAAGATGTCCACGTCATTCTTTCTTCAGTCGAAAAGAAATTAAGGTTTTTGATTAAAACATTCCAGGATTATCTCCATATAATGCACTTCAATGGGAACCAAACGGTTCAAGGTCCAAAAGACAGTTTCAGTGCAGCTTCAAAGGGCTTTAAACGACACCAGACGATGAATCTTATGAGTCTTATCTAGGACCCTTCGAGTCTTGACTCGAAAAAAGATTTGTTCATTTTGATGAACGAGTTTGAACAGGAGAGTCACGAACACTCATCACAGAACAGAGCAAGGCAAGCATTTGTGCTTATAAAACTTATTTATTATTGAAATGACCGATCGTTTCGCTAGATAAGACCCTTATTCATCATCTGGTGTCATTTAAAGCCCTTTGAAGCTGCCTTTTGGACCTTGAACCGTTTGGTTCCCATTGAAGTCCACTATACGGAGAAAATCCTGGAATGTTTTCATCAAAAACCTTAATTTCTTTTCAACTGAAGAAAGAATGACGTGGACATCTTGGATGACATGGGGTGAGTAAATTATCAGCAAAAGTTTTTTTTTTTGTTTGTTTTTTTTAAAGTGAACTACTCCATTAAGATTTAAATAACTAAAATTGATATCGGCACACATAGAGACACACATAGGTACATTAACTATAATATAATATAGGCTAATATAATAATGTGGTTTGCTGAAGGCATGTTTAAAATAGCTTGATGGCACACACTTTGATAGCGTCACATTGAAACATGTTCCATCAAGCTGGCACTGCTGCCTATAAAGCACATATAAATAGATGCACTAAACATACACACATACATTTACACACAAGCTCAAGGGTAACCATCAACAGTAATATGACCACAACTACATTGACTACATTGATGTGGCATGCTGAAGCAGTGGGCAGCTCCAATCTGATGAGCATCGCTGTTAATTATCAGCGTACATATATAGGCCGCAGCTGCACAGAAGCGTTCTCCTATTACACAGCGGCTTCCCCAGAGTGATTCAGCGCTTCGATATCAGAGGAGAGGCGGCTTACGGAATGAGAGAGAGATTCACTGTACCTTTCCAAGGGATAAGTTCACTGCCGCATATAGGTTTGGTCCTTGGTCTTTCTACTCCACCTATTTCACTGCCTTCTACGTCTCTTTCTTATTGTATTGTACACCATTATTGTCCTTCATTTGATGTGAGGTATTAAGCTTATAGGGTTGAAGGCTTAGAGATGTAGGAAAAGAGTGGGAACCGAGGCAGGAGGAGACGGGTGGTTTTGCCCTACATGGTATGGAATGTCAGGATACCTCACACACTCCTCACGGGTGGACAGCAAGATCGCTTCTTCGAGCTCAGCTCTGCCTTATAGATATTTACCATCTGTACATGAGCAGAAGTGACAGGAAAAAATTAATATTGCAAAAAAAATAATTGTAATGGGGAATATTGTGCAAATTTAAGATGGCGTATAACTTAATAACAGGATTTTTCTACAAGGTAATTTGATACTATTTAGATTACATAGATATATGCAGCAGCACCATCTTGTGGTGCGAAAGCATAATAACCATGCAATAGTTAATACACTAACTTGTTTATACTTTAAGTCCATTTGAATGTAGTTCTTTACATAGGCTAAAGCATAAGTCAAGTTCATCTATCTTCAGCAAGGTCTGTAAATAAATCCTGTTGCTTCAGATCAGAGACTGTGTTGTGGTGACTGATGAGATGTGTCTTCACATGGACAAATTCCCTAGTCCAAAAACGTTTTACATTAAATGTAAAAATTCAGCCTGCATCATAAATTGATGGGCTCTGTAAAAACAGGAAAGATTCAGAAAGAACTATGAAAAATGTAGAGATGGACCAGTTGTCCAGTGTGTTTTTTTTGTTGTTGCTCCAAACACACGATCGACATCCGGACATTTTATTTTGGCCGACCTCTGTTCCGATCTCTGCAATCATTACCCAAAATTTCATTTGTGTGGAAATAGAAAACAGAACACAGGCCAGAGATGGGACACGCTGAAGACAAACGCAAAACTGTATCAGGCACAGCAAGCTCACTGTTCACGATGCTTGAAATAGTGGATGAAAAATATAAATACTGAATTGGGGGTGGGGGTTTATATGAATCCCTTCTCGGAAGGGAACTGACTGTCTCCAGAAAAGTTTAAATGGCATTTTCTCTTCCTTTAGCTCCGTGTTTATAAGCGCCACGCTGCTTTGTGTACAGCGCAACCAAGGATTGGCTATATCACTGCCCTTCCATAAGCGCCACCTACTGTCAGAGAGTGAATTTGCATTTTCATTCGGTCCGTCTGTTGTTTGTTTTGTGCAGGTGTGTTTAATGTAACATCATTTCACAAATATAAAGTCAGGCCATTCTGTTCAGTCCAGGCAGGGGTCAAATAACATGTAAGCAACCCAAACGACATGAACATACAAAGAAACACAAAACGAGATCCAAAGTGTGGGGACATTAAAGTAGGACTCCGTGCCAAACACTAAAACAGACAGGGTATATATACACACACAACTAACAATGTGTGAAATGATTGGATGAGTGGCAGAACAGAATGCTGTGAAATGTAGTCTAATGTAAATGACACCGTGAGAACGAGGACCTCTAGTGAACCCAGGGAAACACAACCAGACACTGTGACAGTGCATCCCTACTAAATGTACTAAAAAACTGTAAACTTAAAAAAATGTAGCAGTAAATGACAAGTAAGTTATTGAATCTTTGATATCAACAACCTTGTGCTTCTCACATGAGCAAAATACATGTGATAATGATAATGCTACCTCAGTGAGCAGGCCGATCAGGTCAGTCCTGAGATCACAGTCTTCAGTCAGCTGCTGTGTTAGAGATGCATCATAGGAACCATATAGGATGTTGTCATTTTCATCTGTCCATTCAGACTCTATGCTCAGAGAAAACACATATTAATATGATGATGATGATGATGATGATACCTATTAAGTACACATTTTCCCAAATAAGGTGTAATAGTACCTATTGAGGTGCTGTGACTCTTCAGACTGCGAGTGAAAGCACACGCTCCATTAACTGATGAGACGCAAAAGGAAGACCTTTCAGGTTTGGTTCCTGGTCTTCTTTTCCAGTTTCCTTGCTTGGAGTCAATCAATCAATCAATCAAATACTACCACAATACATAATTCAAACAAAGTCACAGCAGTATCAATACACATAGTATTCAGTTTCTGAAAAACTGATCCCACTAAAATAAGTAGCTACATTATATGATATATATATATTTATATATATATATTTATATACAGTATGTTACATAATAATAGAACGTAAAAATATCCCAACTAAACGGTCATTGGATAAATGCTGTGATTTTGTCCCACCCATGGATGCTCAGCGTCTCGGGGTGAATGAGGAGGGGGCTGGCCCGGACTCCGGTCTTCCCCATAATAATTGGAGGGTCTTTTGATTGACAGCAATCGCGGATTTTTCAAGTGTTGTCGAAAAGACAAACTATAGACGCACGCAGTGTGTCTCCGGCCAGCGCGCGTGGCGCTGCATCCGAGTATGAACGAATTTAAGCCGAATCGGTCCGAGCTTGTAGCCTACGTCTCACACAATCAGAGCGTAAAAATACGGGATATTTTACGGGAAAATACTAAAACAGGAAGACAGCGGGAACAGAGATAAAATACGTAAGAAACCCGGAAAAAACGGGAGGGTTGACAACTATAGCTCAGCACCTTGATTCAAATAATCATATGTAACGGTATTTAACAGTCCTGACAAGTGGACGGTAGAAAAGAAGACGGAAAATGTTATGTGAACAGTAACGTTAGTGGTAAATTTACTGAAAAAGACACAATTTTATAAGAGGTTTACATGTTCATCAGGTGAAAGCAGCATTTATTTACAAGTGGACGGTAAAAAAAGACGGCAAATCATTATGTGAACAGTAACGTTAGTGGTACATTTTCTGAAAAAGACACAATATAAGAGGTTTATATAGTAGCTTACATATTTTACTTTCTTCTTCTTTTCTTTCTTCTAAATACCATTTACCCAATGGGCTCATACGTTTTAAAAGTAATTTACCTTAAAAGAAGTATAACTTACCTCTGAAAAAGTAGCTGTATGCTGGATGTGCAGGTTTCCACAACAAACGAGCGCTGTGCGCGGTAGTCATGACAACAGCTGCAGCTTGCATGTTCGCGTGCTTGGCACGCGAGTAATAATGTAGCCATATTATGCGAGTCGTCAATGCTGAAATAGCTACTGTAACAACTCTCACAGCCTATTTCTTTTCGTTTGGAATAGTTTAGTATATATAGTATATATATTAGTATATATATATATATATATATATGTATATATATTTCTCATGTCTGCAAGGCATATTTCGGTTAATTTATGATGAGATGCACTCAAGTTCAGGGGCAATGCGAGCCTCCATGTCATTGTTAATATTATCTGCAATTGTCTGTTGTCTGTTCTTATTTATTAAATACAGGCAATTGGTTGATTAATTAAAAAAAATGATTAAGATACAATTTATACAAAACTAAATTCACTTTAAAGAAAGCTTTATACAAAACAGGCTAATAATGAGTCCAAATCAACCCACTTCATGTCTTTAGATATAATTGCTTATCCTATCTCATGCTCAATTTTCATAATCAACATGGGGGGAAAGCATTATAATATTTAAACAAATATGAAACTAAATGTGCTTATTTAATGGCTACATAGGCCTACAGACTTGATTTGTACAATTTGCTGTATATTAATTTAATTCTGAATTTTGCACGTTGAAAGACATTTTTTATGCATAGTAAAACATACCTGGACCATTTATCAAATTCACTAATTGTGCGTGCATTTATTAATCATTATGATACTAAAATCATTATAAAGTAGATTATACTACACAAAATCAGATGAGCCCAGAATATAAACGCAACATGTTTTTTATTTAGTTTCTTTTTTATTATTTAAAGCATTAACAGAAATCATTAACAAAACAGATACACTTAAAGTTAAAGCTTACCCCCATAATAACCCGTTCCATCAAAATAATACATTACAGAGCCTACAAGTGAAAATAATAGTTATAATAATCAAAAAAAAAAAAGAAAAAAAGAAATATACATACATAGCCAATAATGAAATTTTATTCGTGGTCCATAATTAAACATAACCCCAAGTGACAATCTTATGATCATATGATTGACAATGTGTAATCATGGGTTGCCAAGTTATATTTATTAAATCTAGGCAATTTCTTAACGAAACATCATTTAAAATTAATTTAGCTACAATTAGAAATAGCAAATCAGTGTTTGTTTGTTTTTTAGAGCACAGGTTAACGAAAATTTAGGCTAAGTTAACTTTAACAGTCATGTAAGGATGAGATGCTATTCAATGAAGAGTCGTGAATTGAAACTTACCAGAAAAAAGTGTATATCTTCAGACTGGAGAAGCGCGTGTATTTTGCGCATGATTATTATTATTATTATTATCATTATTGATTATTGTCATTATTAATTCAATCTCCGATCATTATTTTACAGGGCATATGTTTAAGATGTCCTCGTTTGGCTGGTTTGGAAGGACCAATTGTACACGAGTGACAGATTTGGAAGATGAATGATACACGAGTGTCATTCATACACTCGTGTATCGGAGGACACCCCCCCCCCCCCCTTCCTTTCCTCTTTTATTGTTCATGCTTTTAATGCCATTTGCGCAGTTATTCATTTTTATAATGCTGTAAAAATATTTGTTCTGTTTTTCCTATTTTAATAAAACTTTTAAAGCCTGTTTGTGCAGTTGCATTGTTTTATTTAGTCATTAGGACAGGACAGGTTGTGAGAACGTCGTGGTAAAGTTCCATTTTTTAAGATCTTTGCTAACGTTCCAGAAACGTTGTGGGCACGTCCTCAAAAGATGTCGCTACTTTATCCTATGGAGAACGTTGTAGAGACGTGGTCAACTGGTCGTTGTAGAGACGTGGTCTACTTGTGTCAAATGGGTCCACGAACAGTGATGTTTAGTATTTGAGTATTTAGGATTTATGTTAAAGCTATACGGTTTCAAAGATTGTTCATTATTAATATCCTCGTTTAGATGCTGTTTATGGTTATATAGTATAATCCTAACAATATAAATAGAAAAAAGAACGAAAAAAATCCATTCACTCTATTGGCTGTAAAGCCACATAAAAGATGACCAATGGAAGCTTTGCAACTGCTCTCATCCAATCACCAGCTACACTTGAAACTCCGCCTGGAGCTCGCGTCTCCACCCCGACCGCGCCCAACCACGCCCGACCGCGCCCCCCTTCTGCGTCATGAGAATCGCGCACGTTAGCAGGTGACCGCACATGGTAGCTACTAGCTAAGTAGCACATCAGACAGCAATGGATAACAACGAAAAATACATCAGCAAGCGTCCCCTGCTTGCCCCTACAAGAAAGTTAGGACGGAAGAGAAAGTCGTTTGAGGAAAAAGCAGAGACGAAAAGAAAATGTGAAGAACGCCGAAAGTTGAGTAGGATAAATATAGGGTTCACCATTGACCGATGGAGGAAACTTCAGCGAGATCTGGGACTGAATACCGATGCTGACACTGCTGACTTTTTGTTGAGCAGGTAAACATTTATTTGTACTCTTATATGGTGTGACGTGTTACATAAATAGCTTTTTATCAGTCTGAAAACTTGCTAATGCTGCCGGTCGGCATTGGAATGTTAGCTGTTTAGCATCACCTGTATCACGGTTCAAAGTAAATATATTTCTTGAAGTGCTTGAATATATTGCAGTATGCCTAGCGGGTTTCTGTTCGAGCCGATCGGAATTTCAAAAAGATGCGCTGTATGCTGCTATAACAATTACTCAAAACCTTAAACAATGCGGCAATGAAACTTCGTATGTGAAACGATAATTGGTATTATGCAATGGAGATAGAAAGACAGTATGCACAGTACTGTTATTTAGAGGTTGTGTGATATTGATGGGTAAAATAATAGTTTAAGTGACGCGAGTTCAGTAACACACGTTGAGTTCGCGGGTGTCCTCCATTTTGCGCAAGTTGCATGCAGCGGGGACATTAGAGTTAAAGGGCAACTCCACCCATTTGCATTAATCTTTCCATTTTTTTTTTTTCCGAGAGATCTTTTTTTTATTAATGCTGAGAACAGGATACATAATAAAACACAATACAAAGGAGAAAGCATACATCACATAATATCAATCAAAACAATAAAGGACAATAACAAAAATAAATAAAATAAAATAATAAAAAAAGAGTAGGGCAATAAAATTACTAAAAGGTTTCACATGAAGAGATTAAAGGCAGTGCAGATTCTAATAGTCCTTATGGCTTTCGTATTAGTAGATGTTGAAATCACACTTAAATAATTTTCTATCTCTTTTAAGAAGACAGAGAAAAAAGGTTTACAGTTTGAAAATTTGCATTTGTGAATGTAAAATTTGCTTAAGAAAAGAATTAAATTAATAACAAAACAGATATTTGCATGTTTGGGTTCTGAGTCAAAATATCCAAATAAAATGTTTCTCATCTGTATTGAAAAGCCTGGCCAAATCTTACACTTGATAAATATATCAATATCCTTCCAAAACTTCTGAGTGTAGTGACATGACCAAAATAAGTGAACCACTGTTTCATCAGACTTCAAGCAAAAAGAGCATGTTAGCTCAATGTCTGATTTAAATCTTTGTATAAATGTCTTAACAGGGTAGAACCTGTGTATGAGCTTGAAGGAAATTTCTTTCACTTTATTTGTGAGAAAGAATTTCTGCTGTAAAGACCAGATTTTTTTCCAATTAAGGTTAACAAACAAATTATTCCAAAAGGAAATAACAGGTGGGACAGAAATCAAATCCTTGACAAATAAAGATCTTATTTTATAGTTTTTTGCTTTCGACTCGGAGAAACAGATTTGACCAATAGGAGTATCACAGGGTTTAGGAAAGTGTGCAGTAGATACTGCGGAGGAGTGATTACAGTTTTTAAAAAGCATACATAAACCTGAGGGAATAGCGCCCATTACTGTAGCAAATTCTTTTGGGGTTATTGGTATTTGATATTCGGAGAGAAATTCTGCATATCTGAACAAAAGACCTTGCTTATCTTGCTGAACAAAAGACCTTGCTTATGAATCTCCGATCATTATTTTACAGGGCATATGTTTAAGATGTCCTCGTTTGGCTGGCTGGTTAACTGCTCTACTAAAAATAAACCATTATTGAACCAACTGTCAAAAAACAGGGATTTATTCTTGAACAAGATGTTCTTATTGTTCCAAATATAACATCTTTGTGGCGAAAAGTTATGTTTATAAATAAGAGCCCAAGCTAAAAGAGCCTGACGATGAAAATTGGATAGTTTGATAGGGAGTTTGGAGATATCATAATTACACTAACAGAAAATTAATGCCACCAAGTTGTGAGAAAACAAGTTGAGGAAAAACATTCCAAATAGAAGAAGGATTGGTTAGGTACTGATTCAGCCAATTAATTTTAAAGGTATTGTTGAGGGAGTCAAAGTCAATAAAATTCAGACCACCATTATTATAAGAGTTTAGAATGACTGATGTTCACATAATGTGGCTTATTTTTCCATAAGAATTTTATTAAAACCTCATTAATTAATTTAGAAGTGGGCTTATCCACAAAGAGAGACTGAGCTGCATAGGCCAAACGGGACAGACCCTCTGCCTTAGTGAGCAGTGTTCTGCCCTTTAAGGACAGATCCCTTTGTAGCCAGCTATTGCATCTTTTTTGATTCTTAGAAATAATAGGTTTGAAGTTTGCTGGACATCTACATTCATCTTTAGTAATTTGTATACCTAGATATGTTACCCTATTTTTAACAGAAATATTCTCAATGGAGGTAAGAGAGCAGTTTTTAATGGGAAGCAATTCACATTTATTAAAATTTAAATTTAATCCAGAAGCTTTAGAGAAGGACTGAAGAATACTCAGAGCCATTGGGACCTGTGAAGAATCATTCAAGAATAAAGCTGTATCATCTGCTAACTGACTCATTTTTATTGTAGTGTTACCAATTGTGATACCCTTTAAAGAACTACTATTGACATGTACACTAAGGAATTGTGTTGCAATTAGGAAAAGGTAAGGGGAAACTGGACATCCTTGCCTAACCCCTCGTTTTAAAAAAAATCTAGGTGAAGTACCATAACTTAACTTAATTGAGCTGTTTCCGTTAACGTAAAGCATTCGGATCATTCTGCAAAAGGAGTCACCAAAGCCAATTTCTCGAAGAGCCTGAAATAAAAATGCGTGTTCTAATGTGTCAAAGGCTTTATGATAATCTAAAAAGAAAACGAAGCCATCATTGTCAATTAATTCTGAGTAGTCTATCATATCTAGTACTAGCCGTATATTATTAGAAATGTGCCTTTTTTGCATAAATCCTGATTGCGTTTCGTCAATTATAGAGTTCAAAACACATTTGAGTCTTTTTGCTAGGACTGCAGCAATTATTTTATAATCATTATTTAATAGTGTAATTGGACGCCAGTTGTCTATTAGGAGGCGATCTTTGTTTGATTTTGGTATAAGCGTTATTAATCCTTGACATAATGTGGCTGGAAGTAATACATTTTCTATACTTTCCTCATACATCTTCAATAAAAAAGGTGCTATACTATGATTAAATAGCTTGTAAAATTCTGAGCTGAGTCCGTCTGTTCCGGGAGATTTGTTGGCTTTTAAACAGTTAATAGCTTCCTCTATTTCCTTCAATGTGAGAGGGGCGTCACAAAAGTGTTTATCTAACTCACTTAACTGGTTTATATTAGGTAATGATTTAAAGAAATCATCCATATTTTGTTGGGAAAATTTAGAAGTATACAAATCACTGTAAAATTTGGCACAGAAATTTGCGATATTTTTAGGGTCATCACTAATATTACCATTGATCATTAGTTTTTGAATTTGGTTGTTTTTAGCTTGCTGTCTTTCCAATCTGAAAAAATATGCAGAGTTTTGCTCACCCTCTTCAATCCATTTTCTGCGCGATCTGATAAATGCCCCTTCAGCTTTATGTTTATATATGTTGTCTAATTTGCACTGTAATTCAACCAATTCTGCTTTTTCACAGTCAAGTAAATCCTCCACATTTTTAGAGAGGAGATTGGTGATTTTGCATATAACTGAGTCTTCATCAATTTTTTTCTTTTTTGCCAAATTAGTACAAAATTTCCTAAGATATATGCCAATTTCATATTTAGCAAATTCCCAGTTGTTGCTGTAACTGTTTTCCTCTCTTGCTTTATTCCAATTTTTGTGAATTATCTTATTAATTTCATTTTCTACTTCACTATAAGATAAAATGGAGTTGTTAAGTTTCCAGTAAGAAGAGAATCTGGGCACATTATCAGATGCAAGAAAATGGGTACGAATGAAGATACTTTTGTGGTCAGAAAATGGCGATGGCAAAATGTCAGAAGAGGTATTGCATAATTCTTTAGAGATAAGCCACATGTCAATTCGGGACTGGGAAGACTGAGAGTTATTACTCCATGTGAACATCTTTTGAGAGGGATGTAACACTCTCCAACTATCGATCAAGGAAAATCTTTGCATAAACGTTTTCAAGTATAAACTAGTATTGTCAGGGAGTTTTGGAGGCCATCTGTCTAAGCTGCCATCTATGGCAACATTAAAATCTCCGCCAAAAATAAGCATGGAATTTGGATATTTAGTTAATAATGTTAACACAAGTTCCTCTAAACGACTAATAAAGTTTTCGTTTTCTTTCTGCTGGTTATAGCCATAAACACAAACTAGAATACATGTCAAGTTTGAAATTTCAGTGACGAGACAGATATAACGCCCATCTATATCACTCACATTAAGTAACACCTTCCCTTTAAACTGATTTTTTAAGATGCACACACCGGCTGAATGTGTCGTACCATGAGCCATCCATATGTCTAGACCCCATTGAGACCTCCAAAAATTACAATCCTCTACAGTTGAGTGACATTCTTGGAGGAAACAAAAATCTGATTTGAATTGTTTGAGATATAAGAAAACAGCCTTACGCTTAATAGGATTTCTTAGCCCTCTAGCATTTAAAGAAACAACAGATAAAGACATGAAATAAAAGAAAGAAAATAGAAGATAAAAAAAAGCGAACAAAACTGAATATACCTAAGCGAAACAAGTAACTTGTTGTAAAAAACTTTAAACGGTCAAAGAGATGAGCATTATGATGAGAACCGCAACTCAAATAATATGAAGATATTGAAATACAGTATGGAATTCCAACTAGGTAATATTTTAAATTACGTTTAGAAAATACATGCATAGTACCAGATCGATTATGTCATTATGAGACTAAACTGAATTATACAGGCCAGACAACACAAATGTCTGAAACAGAACTCTCTCAGTATATACAAACACACATGCACATATAGATATACATGTGTATAAACATATACATATACAAAACTGTAACGCGTCCTAAAATAGAACTATTTAACTCACGTGAGAAGGCAGCATTTTAAATGTCTTACAAAAATAAAGTTGTAGTACCGCCAGATGAATCTATCCTGGAAGAGCTGCAGACAGGTGATGGTTCAGAACATCGAAGTCAACCAGTCAAGAGGATGGAGGCAATATTAAAGTCAAAAGACAACAAGGATAAACGAGAGACCCATTAGTCTGGAGGGAATATTTCAGATCCCTCTACAAAAGCTCTTCCGCCGACAAAGTGAGCTCGCTTGTTCTCTTTTCTCGCCTTTTCCACAACGGGCCATAGCTTGTTTCTTCGCTCTCTATCCGCTGGAGACAAATCCTCGGAAATTTTCAGGTTGTTGTTTTTAAGAAAAGTTGAATCTTTAGCGGCACGCCAGATCGCATCGCGTTGAAACCGGGAGGCAAACTGGACGATGATTCCTCTGGGCTTGCTGTCGTTCGACCGTTTGTGACCCAGGCGATGAACGGTGTCCACGGCATCCGGGAGTTTGTCTTTCGCGTCTGGCAGAAGGTGCTGGCAAACGTCGATGATCTTATTACGGACATCTTCTCGTTCACTTTCAGGAACCCCATGAACTCTGAGACTCCATCGACGTGAGTAAGCCTCAAGATGCAGAAGCCGTTTCTCCTGTTCCTGTGAGTTAGACTCGACTCTTTTGGCTAATGACTCAGTCGCACCGATTTTGATTTTCAAATCTTTTACTTCGGCACTCGTGAAATCAATAACATCTTTAATTCCAGAGATCTGCCTGGTATTTTCATTAATCGATTCTTTCATACTGGCGATAACGCGTGAGTTTTCCCCAACCATCTTTTCCAAAGCATCCGACCGATTGTTAATTAGCCTCGAAAGTTCTCCGAGTTGCGAAAGGATGGCAGTTGTGTCAGCACTCTCGGTCTTGCGTTGTTTTATGGCAGGGGATTTACATGGGGTTTCTGGAAAACAGGGAATTTCTTCACACAGCATGAATTCTGCGGAGACAGTGTCGTGATTCAAGTAGTCATGCATGTTGTCCATCAGAAGTTCTTGGCGGGCTTGAGTCTCATTAACCGTTTTGCTACCATTAGCAGCGGCTTGAGATCCATTCTTACTTTTTCTTTTCTCGGATTTCCCCATTTTGACAGCCAATGCAACAACTAACGTTAAGGCGGGCGTACACGGTGCGATTTTTTGCTGTTTTACGAGCTCGCAGATGATTTTTTTCACTCGGGGGAAATCGCGTGTAAATCGGTTATGCTCGCATGTCGCGGCTCGTATCGTGTGCGAGGAAGATACGAGCCGAGCCGAGCACCTCTCGACCTCCCGATAATTTTTAAGCATGTCGAAAAAGTTCGGGAGCTGTTGGCTTGCATTCGTGAGGTGTATGCGGTTGAATGAGCCGATTTGTCGATCTATCTGAATTTGACCAATCGGGAGCTGAGGAAATCCACAGAAGAAATACGAAAATGGTGTGGACTACTAGAAACACTGCGTGTTCCTACTGGCCAGTATTTGGCATATTTCATTCTGAAACAACTGTAGGCTATGCTATTGTTTTTGATAGTGTTATACATTTCTTACAGATTCTTACACATCACGATGATCATTAGGCTATGTTTGTATCCTCCTAAAAGCAATAACAGTTTGTCTACAGCCTAAGCTTTTTTTTATTAATGCCGACAGAACAATGTTGCCAGATATTGCTACGAAAAACAAGCAAAAACTAACAAAAACAAAGAAATTATATAAAAATCCAAAATAAGTTCAAAGCTTGTGTTTTGAAAATAGGATAAATATATTACGAACCACTTTAATAACTTCCTAAAGCGTGACATTAGTCCAAAAAACAAGTCCAGATACTGGCACCTTTCCATTATGTGGATCTTGCAACACGGGATCTGGCACCCGCGCCCTCACTCTCACAACGCGCTCAAGCTCACTCAAGCCCCGTTCACGGCGATAGCTTCTCGGAGCAAAATGAATTGCAAACGCTCACATGAGGTGGTTTAAACGGCTAATTAATCATTCAGAGAGCTTGAAATTTATTTTTGAATGTGTAGCCTACGGTAACTATGTCCGTCCGGACGTCCGTTTCGCGGTGCTGAAAACGAGCCTATAGCAAAATAACCACGGCTTGTATCAATGTTTTATATGCAGTTATGAGAGTTTTTAGTGCGGAACTTTGTGCTAGTGTTGGGCGATATGCTCCATTTTCATATCGTCCTATCGTCAGCCTGTGAGATCGGCGATACACGATATTATCTTGAGGGGGCGGGGCTAACTTATTTGATTATTAACTTGATTATTTAGCCAACTCATTAATTTGCTTGTTTTATTAGCCAACTTCGTTTTATATACGAGAATCTTTTTTTCTATTTTGCTAGCAAAGGTGGAGTGTTTATTAATAGGATCAGGTTATTTCCTGGTATAGTGAGGTAAAAAAAAAAAAAAAAGAGATCCTAATCCTTTTGTTTGTCAACGGGAAATTTACGGACACATTAGCCTATCCTCATGCCGTTACATGCAGCATTTTGACTAGGGTCTATTTCTGCACGAGATGAAAACACGTTTTAACAATTTCTTGGGTCAGAAAAAGTCGGAGTTTACGATATGTGCCCCCCTACCAGTGCGCTCTCTGCGCACTTCACATGCGCACTTCAGTAAGCACGAAGTACGCGGGTTAATGTGTTTTAAATGCCGATAGAGCAAGGGCCAAACGTCTAGCTGAGTCGATCGGTTTATACTTATAGTTATGACTTGACTCAGATAAAGGAAACGTTTACATGACCACATGCATTGTCAAGTTTATTAAACATAATCAGGTAAAGAACGTCGTCGCATGTAAACGCGCTCAATCTCTGAAAGTGAAAGTAAAAACGGACTGCTTTCGGCATCTGCATTAACGCCGCGTTCCCTCAGAGACGACGATGATAACGGTAACTATAATACTATTTTAGTGATATTATTATTAGATAGATAGAAAATTTATTAATCCCGGTAGGGAAACTGGTTTGCCACCAACCGTACAACCATAAACACAGTACACAACTAACAGACAAATAAATAAATAAATAAATATGCATTAAAAGAATGACAAAAACCTGATAAGACACAACTACAAGAAATATTCAATTTCACAGTGCAAAAATAATCAAACACTAACTCTATTAAAGGCCTGGATGTCACTCAATAATTAACAGTGTTCATTAAAATATCTGACTGCTGCTGGGACAAAAGATCTTCTCATCCGCTCACTAGAACACCGAGGCAGAACCAGTCGCTCACTGAAAGAGCTTCTGAGTCCCCTAAACAAATTGTGTAGTGGATGGCCTTCAAAAAGCAGGACAGTTTTCAATTTTGAATGTATCCTCTTCTCCACAGTAACCTCCAATGCATCTGGGTTAAGACCAATAACTGAACCAGCTCTCTTGATCAGTTTATTTATCCTATTTTTGTCCTCAACAGATATACTGCCCCCCCAGCAAAGTACAGCATAAAAAAGAACACTAGCTAAAATCCCTTGATAAAAAACATTTAAGAGCTTTGTGCTGATATTAAATGATCTTAGTTTTCTCAAAAAGAACAGTCTCGACTGAGCCTTCTTCATCACAACACTAGTGTTCTCTTTCCAGTTTAGTTTTTATATTAATACTATTTAGTAATTGTATTGTTTTTAGTGTTAGTGTCATTAAACGTTTTGTTAATGTGTTACGGAAACAAATACTGACGAACAACGATGCCGTTTTCATCTTGGATCTGTAGGAAATTGAATTTTGCGTCTGTTAAAACGAGCACTTGATAATTTGTGAATGGATCACCTTGCAATTAAATTTTGATGTGGGATGTTTTTTAGTCTGTTTTAAAAACATTCTCTTAGAGGAGTCCTCATTAGTGCGTGTGTTGTTGCAATTGTTATTCATTTAATAACAATACTAGCTTTATAATAATAATAATAGGCCTAATAATAATAATTTAATACATTATGGTAAAACGAGCCAATTATCATATTGATATCGTCAAAGGCATCTGCCATCGGCGATATGTCAGACTATCGTCGATACACGATACTATCGTCTATCGGCACAACCCTACTTTGTGCGATTTCTTCGGAATTCAGCAGGTCGTAAAATCGTGTCGTATATCACTGCCTACGATTTTTGTATAAACGCACTCGTAAAGTGTGCCTGGGCATACGATCTTCCGACCGTCAGAATTCGTACCGTGTACGCCCGCCTTTAGTTAAATATGATCTGGTACAAATTATGAGTTCAAAGTCATTTCTTACTGTATTACATCCAGAATAACAGTCGAGTTTACGGAGCTCCTCAAAACGTGACTGCTCAGAGTGCCATCTTGGAACATTGACCCTTTTAGTCCATGTGTGTTCATTAATCTTTCCATTGTAGAAACCCAGTGGTTTCACGACGCGTCATCAAACCGGAAGTCGGCCATTTTGGAGGCACTCCGCATCACAATAAGCATTCTCAAGGTCGGACATCCGGGACTTTTACTCCTGTGCGCGCATAGCAACGCGGCGAAGGGTAAAACAAACAAGCCCCCGCCATTAAGCTACACGAAAGCGGGAGATAAATACGGGATGGCCACTTAATTTTCTGCTATGTTATGACATTGCTATGCATAATGGTCGGCAGCTCTACACCGATAAGCAACAATGAAATGCACTAGTATTTTTGTGTTAGCCTTTTTTGGCTTTTTTTTAATAAACTGTGTCCCTCACTGACATTGTAGCTACAAGTTGTGCCACTGACAGACTGAGCTCATTACAGCAACGCCACTTTGTAACACAGTGCTTTTGAATGAACAGTTTTTTTAATGAATAAAAAAATCGATAACATAGGGCTGGGCGATATGGCCAAAAAATCATATCTCGATATTTTTTGGTCAAATGGCGATATACGATATATATCTCGGTACTTTCTACGTTTTCTATTTAGATAAAGAAAATCTTTATATTAATATATATATATATATATATATATATACAGTATATTCACATTCGGCCCAATGATATCCTACAAACAATGTTGATATTGAAGGATATGGAAACAAATATAATATAGGCTATGCAATATATTATGTGCAAAAAGCTTTTGTTTTTATATTGACTAAAAGCTAAACTAAAAATGAAAATAAAAACAAAAACAAAAGCACAAACTAATTATATTAGCCTGCATTTGATTACCCCATTATAATCACTTTCACTTTCATTAAAAATATATACTTGTAGGTTTAAAATTCCACATATGGCACATTTATTTTCTCCAACAACAAATATTTTAGCAATATGTTTATTTTAGTCAGAATTATTGCGTACTACGTAGTACTATTCACGCGCATGCGCGCGCCGGCGCTCGTTCAAGGAAGCATGAATTTTAGCGGAGATTCACTTGCAGAAGCTCGTCCTCTTCTGACATGGACATATTTGTTGTGAAATGGACATATTTGCTTTACTTTCTAACATTTACAGATGGAGAATATGTGAAATGTAAGTTGAGCACTGAGGAAAGCACCACATCTCAAATGCATTAAACAGCGCACGTATATCTGTCAGTCAGCAACAGTGTCTGTCAGAGCATTTGACAGGGCGGCAAGCTGCCTTAAACTTGTTAACTATATCAAAGTGATTTTGACGCAATTAATATAAGCTTGTGTGATGTTTAGGACAAATTGTACTACGTAGCCTAGCTACTTTCACTGCAGCAGCTCACACTGCAAACTCCGCTATTTTTCAAATGTGCTCATATCAAACTACTGTATCGATATAAACGGTATTGCCTCATTCCATATCGTTTCAAAAAATATAACGATACATCGTACATATTCGATATATCGCCCAGCCCTACGATAACATAGTTAATATGTAATCGATGCTTGATTGGTATTTAAACATGACTGCAAGTGTAGGACACATGGTATGTACACATGGTGTTCAGGGGATTTGATGAGGTGGGCCATGCTTTTGGGTTGTTGTAGGCCTACCAAGACTCAGCTGGATGCCGATAGGGACAAGATTGTAATGTTAAACCTACAAGCGACAGCTTTCTGTGGTACCTGGTCAATGCAGGCGCTAGGAGACTGTCTATATTGATACGACATTATGTAATAACAGATGAAGAAGATATAAATTCATATAGCTAGCTGCTAGCGCCTTTCACAGACATGTAACGTTAGCAAGTCACAAAGCCTTTTACATTAGTGTTTTATTATTCACTTCTCACCACCGACATACATCCGCATACACAGATATCATTCATTATTAATACAAAGTAGTCCGTTAGTATCCATAACTGACATAATCCACAGCAAAACTTCTGTGAATAGATACCTTTTTGATTTGCCTCGGGCATTGACTTCGGTTTGTTTTACCCTTCGTGGCCGGTTGCTATGCAGGTCACATGATTAGTGACGTAACGCCGACCGCAAGAATAGGCACTGAGCTATATCTCGAACGTCGTCAAGGAAAATGTTTAATTATTGCCGTGTTTCAGGTTGTACCAATAGGAAAAACCGAGAAAAACATTTGGAATATTATCGACTTCCAAAATTTATTAAAAACCAAGGAGAGGAATGCCAGAAGTTATCAGAGGAAAGGATGCGCTTGTGGTTGGCAAAGCACAACAGAACACAGATTTATTAAAGAAAAAAGACTTTTATCAGGACACTTATACACTTTACACTACTATAAATTATACAGTGTAATATAGTGCAATACACTAACTGTAAACACAATTTTGTATGTAACTTGAGTATAACTTTTATTTGTCAAAATAGCTTTACAAAAATATCACCAACTAAAAAACAAATGCCAAAAATATTTAAAGAACATTTCACAATTACAGAAAAGGTGCACAATTCAATATATCAGGATATGCAACTGAAGGAAGAATCACCGGGTTGTCATGGATCTAAGAAGAGGGAGCTAACTCGTAGGGATCTGCACCGCCAATAAATCGTAATTTCTCAAAATATCGCGCCTTTTCTTGTGGCCCAAGTCCTTCCCTATATGCCTTTGCATCTTGGACGCGTTTTGGTGAGCTTTTCAGTTGTTTAGACATGGCTATAATTCACTTAAAGTATCCAAAGCGCACAATACTCCATTGTGCTTCATTCAGTTGTTTACACCGAGTACCTCCAAAATGGCCGCGCATCCGGGTTACCGCCCAGAACGTGACGTCGGTGAAACCCCTCTATACTATTGAATGGTCGTGCAACACTTTCTCATTTTCCCCTGAGACGAGAGAAATCTGCTATTTACCTTTTTCACTTCCTCCTACAAAGGCGCAAAATTCGTCATTTTATGTCATAGTAGGAGGAAGTATAAGAGAGGGGGATTTCTGGAAAAACTACAAGCACAAGATCTCACCCTTTCAAACCCACCCATAGGGGGTTGGACCTAATGTGCTAACAGACCTATCGCAGATCAGTGCCAGTGCGTCTGATTTCACCGCAGAAATGTTTTGAAAATATGGACGAAGGTACTGAATACGCAGACGGATGCATTATGTAGGATTGGCATTACACATCTTTTTTGGAAGCTAAGCTAGCAGGCTGTTGTCCTGTGGAGAAAGCTGAGTTATAGCTTTAGGTGTTACCATCCTCTTTTTCCCGGATATGTCCGGCCATCGATGTCCGGGATTCAGCTTTTGCTTTCTGTAGTTACAGCTTTTGTTTTAATCTAACTGAATTCATTCTGATTGCTGAATCTGAATGTAGTGTTTACATGAACGCTAAACAAGTGATCGGTTGATGTGGGTTTTAACATTGCTAAGAAAATTCCCGCTCCTCCGTGAGCGATACAAGACCAGTAACTTACGTCTCAGTTGCCGCTCATCGGTAATCACGCCACCGGCCTCACGTCGTTCTCCACACAGCTCTCACTTGTCCCGCTCGCCACAGTAAACATGGTGAATGACGACTGTACAACGCAAAAGCCGAATCCCGGGAATATTGGGCGATCTCGAAACGCATTTTCAGGCAGACGCATCACGGAGACTCACTAGCCTAGACTTGTTGTTTACCTACTGTGCGTTTACCGATAGGCGTGGCCTCCAGCGAAGCAAGTGCATTCTGGGAGTTGTTGTTTTTCATCCACATAAGGCAAAAATACATTTTCTGTCTTTTCTCAGTCTAGAAAGCTCTAAATTCAAAAATAATTCCACATTTCTTCTACATAAATTACCCATTTTAAATACACATGAATCTTTCCAGAGGTGGAATGACCCTTTAAGGGAAACTCAAACGAAGTGATTTGCTCGATAATGGTATAAAAGAGTCGTGAAATGTGACCTAAGAGAATGTTAAAGTGTAATGTGTTATTTAGAGTTAACAAGTCATGCTGAGAAAGAGAATGTATGTACTTTGGAAAGTGTTTAATAGACAAAGGGAAATGTATAGGTTCAAATTAAGTTTAACAAGGGTTATTTGTTATTTTTGATATGGGGCGAGATATACTGTATGTTCACATGTTTGATTTGCAAACTGAAGTGAATGTTAATTTAGGTTAGTGAGCAACAGGGAATGTTATAATGAGCAATTATTAAATGTCATACTGAATGTGAGAATGCGCACAATATAGCAGTTAATGCAGAGACGAGCAGATAACACACCAAATTGAGATGCTCCACTGATGATTGACTGTGTACTGTTAAATCTGTCTTGCAGGATTGCATGCAAAGCCCCAATATAAAATGTGTTGCACCAGAAACGACATCTGCTCCTTTCTAGATGTGTAACATAGTTGTAGAAAATGAACTATTGATATCGGCGAATTACAATGTTTGATAAAGATGGGTTTGATTATTCTTTATGTTCCTGCAATTTTACTGTATCATTTGAGAAATAATATTTTAACATTAGACCACTTTTATTCTTTCAGTATACAGTCTGTAACAATCTGTTTCTAGCAGCAAAATGTCAGTGCCATTGTTTGGTCTCAAGATGCACATTAGTAATGTTTTTTAAAGGACCACACTTGCGGTCTTTGCACTTGTGTACTTGCACGATGTAGGTATTTCCTGCATTTAGCCCAAGTGTTCAAGTAGGTGTGATGACTAGATTACCCAATGGGACACACTTATAGTGACTAGGGTTGGGAACCGAGAACCGGTTCTTTTCCAGAACCGGTTGTGTTTTTGAAAAAATACCGGAACCGTGCAAAATTCCTAAGTTTCGGTTCCGAAAACGGTTCTGATGCCGATGCGATATCATCATGTGGGCGAAGTGCTGGGAGTAGAAGACGCCGTCTTATTCCTAAATGACAAGAACTTCAACACTGAAGTTGCGATTTGCTCTCACACGCGCTGCATTTGTCACACACAGACACAGGCACGCTGCGCGCGCCGACCGCCGAGTCACTCTCTAGCCTACATTCAAATCTGTTTGCGCTGAGAGAGAGAGAGCAGTTGTCGATATGAAACTGCTTTACAATCACACAGTCTCAATATTTATTTGTTTCACATATTCAAATGATTTCCGTTACAGAATTAGTGAGATTATAGTTTGAGTAAACATTGACGGTAGTGGTCAAAACAGATGCAGTCCGTATATTTTTTGTGTTCAGAATTTACAAAATATATACAATGAGCGAGTGCATCATAAGGTTTTTTTTTTCAAACCGTGTTTTTGTCTTATCTTGAATCACTACGTAAAGCCTGTAATAAGCGTTAATACTCGGACTTCTTTAGACTGGCCGGCGGATCGCAGCTGCTGCGGAGTAGCCCAATGCCTGCGTCATGGACATAAACAGAGAGAAGTAGCTCCGGCAACAATGTTCTTCCGCAAGACGCATGCCGTTCTGTTTATTAACTGCTAGAGCGCCGATTTATCAAGTAATGAAATAAGTAAAGTCTTTATGAATCAATCATTCAAACCGTTTTAAAAAATAATCTGTTCTACACACATATGTGTGTTAAAGCATATACTATTTCTTCTGAGAGGGTATTCGTCACTGTTGGAGATACAATAAAGGAGAGGTCTAAATTATTATAGAGAATGCAGAATTTTTTAATTTCCTTTATATATAATTTTTTTTTTTTTTTTGCAAAGATTGCTTAATATTTTGAGTTTGTTTACATTACCAGTCTGTTAAACTAATTTGTCATGTACTATAAGAAATAAACACAAAAAGGATTGTGGATTTTTCTCTTACTAATATTTTTAATTGAATGGGAACCGGAATCGTTTGGCGGAACCGGAATCGGAACCGGAACCGGAAAATTTCTCACGATTCCCAACCCTAATAGTGACACAAAAATGCAAGTGTTAACAGAGCTTTATTTAAATTTTCAATTCTTTGCATTTTACAATCAACAATGTCTGGTTAGTAGTCCCAATGTAACAAAAGGCATAATTAAAAAATATGGTGCTTTTAATTAAGTGATGCAAATGTGCAAAATACACATACCATACTCATCTTTGCAACATTATAATGACACTTTAACAATGTGTTTTTCTACCAAATTACATGTAAAATGTAGTTCATTTAACTTACAGTGGAATGTTTTCCTCATCATCTTGTGATTTCAGTGCATGCGAGTTCCCGCACCTAATGCATGATGGGATACGCTCCAATGCGGTCTTCAAGATAGTGTACATTTAGTGCGTGTTCAGGGCGTTGCGCGGATAGTAAAATCGGTTTTGAGTGTAGTTCACCCAAATGAAATTACTGTATGCAAAAAATTCAAGTTTATAGAGTTTTAGTGTCTGTGGTACTACATTAAACTACTGTATTATGTTGAGTATAATAAAGCAATGAGGGGATATTTGTCAGTCCTGATAATGCCAAATGTCCTATGTTACCAATAAAAATCTAAATCTAATTCTGTATTTTCAGCTTCAGAAATCATGAATTCTTTTATTCCGGTGTCTGTGTCCTGTGCATTGGTTTCCAGCACCAAGTCCAAACCTTTTCATTTCCACTCCCAATGTAATAACCAAATTTAGCATTTTAATCAACAGTAAATTTCTTTGTTTACCTTTTACCATATGTCTTGCAGTATCGCAATATCATTCGATATTCGGAGTTCACTATTATGATATATATCGAATCCTAACATGAGGGTATCGTTACACCCCTAGCCCAAAAGCTACTTAAATGCCCTAATTGAACAAAGGCCTATTCCTGGCTTAATCCAATCCCTGTCTGTGAAATCAGACCTTTGAGATTAATTAACTTAAAAGTTACTTTAGATAGAAAAGGTGGGCATAAACATTTAAAATGTGTAAATTAATATAAAAACAAACTCAGTATGTGTTTTCTTATTGATTTTGTCAGATCTCCTCCTTCAGTGATGCTCCTCCTCCAGTGAAGCTCCTCCTTCAGTGAAGCTCCTCCCACTGCAGTTCACCAATAAACGGAATATTCCCCTCAGCTACAAGTGAAGACGAGCATCAAACCATCAGGAAGAGCTAACACAAACACAGAGTTTATTGAAGGACACTGAGAACATGAGATCCAGAACACTGCAGAATGAAACATACTGAAGAACAAAGAGGTTGGTGTTAATTCTTGATTCTGTATTAAAGGCACAGTATGTAAGTTCGCCACTAGAAGTCGCTTATTCTAAACAAAGGCATAGCTTGATGATGCCGTGAATGAGCGTGGAATAATTGGAGGTCTCCAACCGACCACCGCTTCGTCAGGGCGACTGGCCCCCCACCCACTGACCGGTCCCACGAACCCACTATTTGTCCAATAACCCACTATATTTACCAAACGTCCCGTTACCACTCCCGGGCCATGCCCCCGTCCCACAAACCCACTATTTGTCCAATAACCCACTGTATTTTTAAAAAATTTTCCGCAGTTCATTCAATATGCTGCAATTGGACGCGATCCCACCGGCAAGCTATTGAATGGGGATTTGGGGGAGTATTTTTGATAGACATTTTAATTAAAGTTTCTGTCGTGATAACTATTTTCCCGCACTCAGGAGACCACCCCGGGGTCCGTACCACCAAGCGCCATCCCAGAATCCACTGTCCGCGAACCCACTATTTGTCCAATAACCCACTATTCTTAAATGTACTAACCCCGGCCTTCATGCAATAAGCTGCAATTGGACAGAATCCCGCCTGCAATCTATTGAATGGGGATTTCGGTAGTGTTTTTTTTTTTTGGACATTTTAATTAAAGTTCCTGTCATGATAAAAACTATTTTACTGCACTCAGCTAGGGCCCCTGAGTCCGTAGCACCAAGCGCCGTCCCATAATTCCACCGTCCACGAACCCAATGGCATAACTGCTACGTGGGATCTCAATATCCCAGCTCTGGAAGGGTCTAGAGCCTCCATTTTTGCACTCAGGTCTAAGTCCCATGGCCCTCTATCAGAATCCAGAGTTTCAAGAAGATTGGAGAAACTTATTTTTTCGCACCGAAAAAAAAAACGACAGGGGTACCACTGTCGTTTTTTTTTTTTTGAGTCGAAATTTTGAGTTTCTCTGATCTTCTTGAAACTCTGGATTCTGATAGAGGGCCATGGGACTTAGACCTGAGTGCAAAAATGGAGGCTCTAGACCCTTCCAGAGCTGAAATATTGAGATATTTATAATGGCATAAATGCTACGTGGGATCTCAATATCTCAGCTTTGGAAGGGTCTAGAGCCTTCATTTTTGCACTCAGGTCTAAGTCCCATGGCCCTCTATCAGAATCCAGAGTTTCAAGAAGATTGGAGAAACTTATTTTTTCGCCCCGAAAAAAAAAAAACCGACAGGGGTACCACTGTCGTTTTTTTTGGGGTCGAAATTTTGAGTTGCTCTGATATAGGTGTAGCGCCCCCTACCTGATCTTCTCGTAACTAGATAGAGAACAGCGCCCCAAGTTCACTTACTATATGCCTACAGATGTTGACGTTAGGCCCCTCTGGTGTCACTAAGTGAAGTAAATTTGAATTTTAGAACTTAAATGATAAGCTCTTCTCTCCTTGTACTATGTTACTCAAATTAAATGTATCACCCCCCTAAACAATAGCATAAACCGACACTTTCAAGAAATAACACAAGTAAAATTACAGAACAAAATAAGATTTAATTGAAATAGAAATGTTGAATATTAAATGGCTCAAGGAATTAATTTAAATGTGTGAAATATTCACACAATTATCCTCACTTTAACTGGATCACAATTCAGTCCCAGAAGGACAATAACTCTGATGCCAAACGCACAGGAATTAGAATACCGGCCAAAAAAAAAACAATATAAATTAGCCGTATACCCAATAAAGTAAAACCCAAGATAACTTCCTAATTATAAACAGAAATACTCTGAATAGTTCACGTTATCCGTGCAATGTTTAACACAAAATACTCAGATTAAACAGTTGTGGGCCCACACACACACACACACAATCAACCCACCCCGTTGCAGGCCTGAATCGTGGCTTGTGTTCGTGGTGGCCGGGAAAACGACAAATGGCCCCTTCACTCTCCTGAGCACAACTAAAACAAAAAAAATACCTCCAATTCCACGTGAGAACAAATGCGGTATCCGCGATTCCAGCAGCCGGCCGCGCGCAGCTCCTCGTCCTCTCGCTCGCTCGTTGGCCGAACGCACTACACCTCCCGCGGCGCCAGAGGAACCCCAAATATCACGGTTACTTGGGTCCTCAGTTGTCCGGAACCCGCAGCAATAAAACAGTCTTTGATACGGTAACAGTTTGGTTAGGTTACACGTTCCAATGCGCTAATATATGCAGTGATGACTGACCGGAGAAATTCGGATACACGCCCGCACGGCAGGTTAACCACACGGAGAAAAAAACAGGCTATAAACACCAACAAACACACAAGCGATTCATATCTCGGATCTACATTGCAGTTAAAGATGATTTAACTTATAAATCGTCAATTAAAATCACTGTTCACATAAACTCGTCTCTCCTCTCCTTCTCCCGTCTTTCTTTTTTTTTTTTTCAATTTCCCCCGTACCACCACTCAAATCGTTCAAAAACCCTGCGAGGGTGGGACTTAACTCCCTGAAACCAATAAAATAAAAAAGCACCTAACATGATGGTTAATACCACGTTTTACAGGGGGTACCCCTAGATCAAACTTGCATCTCATGCACGCGCATTCTTAAAGGAACAAATACCTTACACTCGCTAACACAGATGAGAAGTTAATTCACATTTTATTTCTCAAGTGAATTAAATTACAAACTAATAAATTGAGAGCGTATTACCAGCATTTTTTATAACCTACTGGGTTACATAGGCAAGGTCTGCTCTCTCCCACGCATGTTTACCGCTTTACCATTAACCGTTTTATACCTCGACGGTTTATTTGCCAGGAGTTATTGTTCGGCTTAAGCAAAATGTGGGTTTCTATTATACTCCAGCGGCAAAGCACAGCTAAAGCCTTTAATATCCATTTATGAAGATATTCATTTCATATTCAGCGAAATTCATGAGGTAGAAAATGTTATTATAGAGCCCATGAAAGCCAAAATGAGCCAATTGAGAAAGAAAGTTTGCATGTGCCTTCTGTGAGCACCGTCTCTCCAACCAAATGCCAAAAGTATTTTTTTCCAAAAGGAAGTCCACTGTTTTCATGACCATTGTCTTTTCACACAAAATGACTTGATTATCAGAAAACCTGATTAGCAAAGCCCAACTCATGCCATAGGTTGCAGTGTAGGGCTGCATTTTCATACCTGTAGGTCATTTTCTTTGTTCTGAAGCACGGATTTAATTTTTTACTCGTTCGGTTTGCTTTCACAAGGCAACATTTCAAAGCGTACCAAAATGTGTTTATGCAAGCCACGTGTATAAAACGATCCTCTTATTGGTCAGAGTTCAACCAAAGAGTTTAGAAGAACAAGAAGCAAAACTCTAGGTGGCGCTTCAGGAGCGCGGCCGCCATTTTGGGGTGAAAATTCCAACTGGAGTTACTGGACAACAGCATAGATAACAGTTTTTTGAGGTAGTTTTTTCTTCTAATGTTTCCCAAGCGGCAAAATTCTAATCTGAAAAATGAAGCCTACCCGGAAGTGGGAAAAACTGCAATACATCGAAAATCCGCTAGAGGCCGGTCCCAAAAGGGGGTGAATATCCATAGACCTCACATTAAAGTGTCCGTTTTCACAGCATCAATTCATATGTTTACAGTTTGACTTTTATTGTATTTTTCGATAGGTTCTGAGTGCCTGACAACTGTGAGGTGAGTGAATTTTTTTCTGACTCGTTAGTTTAGATCGTATTTGGATATAAAATGTATGAAAAATAAGGGCGGTTAACTTTGATTGACAGCTGATAACGGGCTGCGCCGAGTGGAATTGGACGTCTTGGCCATGATCTGACACGACGCATCTCTGTATCCTTTCTGAAACATTTGTATTTCTGAACATTTGTATTTTGTATTTCTCAAGATTTTCTAATATGGCGCCGCCCATACCCCCCATAAACAGCCTCAAACCTGTTCTTCAGAAAGTCTATGAGTGACGTCACAGACGCTTTGTCCATTTTTTTTACAGTCTATGGTATTTCCATTGTATGCAACTTTACACATTTACTACTTATATTAGTTACCAACTCCATTAGGCCTGAAATATATTTTGTACGTTTTAATCCCCTGGATCATGCTACAAACATGATGATCATTGATGCGCTGTGTTCGTTATCCTATAACTTTAATTGCCACTTTGAACAGTGGCTGTGTTTTTTTTGTTTACATAGTTTTGTTTTAACGGTCATTAATATAAGATAATACTGCAAAATACTTGTGTTGCAATGGAGCGTTCACTTTTTGTCAATATACATTCTTTGGTTCAACCGTTTTCATTCCTCAAGATGGACAGAGATAATCGCTCCGCTGGCTTTGTTTATTCGAATGTAGCCTTAATTCCTGCTCTGACTGATAAATTAAATATTAAAAAATATATTACATTTATGAAGCAAGTTAGGCTTCGTCAAGACAGCATTCTTGCAGCACGGAATACTGCACACGTTTCTCTTATGAACTGTCTCAGATTCATTCTTTGGTAACACTTTACTTGAAGGGGTATGCATAAGACTAACATGATGTACGTTATGAATATGAAGGAAGGTTTATGCATGTTTGTGACAACTGTCATTAAGTGTCTTTTGCTCAGTTATGAAAGTTTTAATGCAAATATGACATTGTTTGAGATGTCTTTGTTATGACACCTTGACATTACCACGCAGGGATGGAAATCAACTCTTTCGTCCACCGGCGGCCACTGTGGATTTCAAAATCGACCAGCCACTCGACGTTTTTACTAGCCACTTTCTTGTTTTTAACCGACAATGTGTAACTGGTAACACTTTACAATAAGGTTAATTAGTTAATGTATTTACTAACATGCACTAACCATGAGCAATACATTTGTTACTGCATTTGTTCATCTTTGTTAATGTTAGTTCATGTAAACACAGCTGTTCATTGTTTGTTCATGTTAGTTCACGGTGCATTAACTAATGTTAACAAGATTTTAATCAAGTATTAGTAAATGTTGAAAATAACATTAACAAAGATTAACAAATGCTGTATATGTGCTATTCATTATTAGTTCATATTAACTAATGTAGTTAACTAATGTTAACTAACGAACCTTATTGTAAAGTGTTACCGTGTAACTGCATGTGAAAGTTAATGTGTATCTACATGTGAGTTAATGTGTAACTGCATGTGAGAGTTAATGTGTAACTGCATGTGAGAGTTAATGTGTAACTGCATGTGAAAGTTAATGAGTAACTGTATGTGAGAGTTAATGTGTAACTGCATGTGAAAGTTAATGAGTAACTGCATGTGAAAGTTAATGTGTAACTGCATGCGAAAGTTATTTAGTAACTGCTGTGAAAGTCGATGTGTAACTGCAGTGAAAGTCTATGTGTAACTACAGGTGAAAGTCGATGAGTAAAGTGCATGTTACTGTTAATGAGTATCTGCAGATGAAGTTTATGAGTAGCTGCAAGTGGAAGTTAATGTGTAACTGCTGGTGAAAGTTATTGAGTAAATGCTTGCGAAAGTCATATGTGTAACTGCGTGTGATAATGTGTAACTGCATATGAAAGTACGAGTAACTTGAGGTGAAAGTATGAGTAACTTGCAAGCGAAGTTAACGTGTAACTGCAGTGAAATGGTGAGTAGCTGTACGTGAAGTTAATGAGTAACTTGCAAGCGAAGTTAATGAGTAGCTGCATGCGAAAGGCAACGAGTAACTGCAGTGAAAGTTAATGTGTAACTGCATGCGAAAGCTAATGTGTAACTGCAGTGAAAATCGATATGTAACTGCATCGGAAAATGTCCAGTAGCTGCATGCGAAAGGTAACGAGTAGCTGCATGTGAAAGATATGAGTACTTGCATGTGAAAGACGAGTAGCAAGCATGTGAAAGATAATGAGTAACTGCAAGCGAAGTTAACCGGTAACTGCATGTGAAAGTCTATGTGTAACTGCATGAGAAAGTTGATGTGGAACTGCATCTGAAAGTTGATGAGTAATTTGTAAGCGAAGTTTATGAGTAGCTGCATGTGAAATGATAAGTAACTGCACGTGAAGTTAATGAGTAACTTGCAAGCGAAGTTAATGAGTAACGGCATGCGAAAGGCGACGAGTAACTGCTTGTGAAAGTTAATGTGTAACTGCATGTGAAAGCTAATGTGTAACTGCTGGTGAAAATCGATATGTAACTGCGTGAGAAAGTTGTTGAGTAATTGCAAGCGAAAGTTAACGAGTAGCTTCATGTGAAAGTTAATGAGTACCTGCCTGTGAAAAATGATGAGTACCTGCATGTGAAATGACGAGTAACAGCATGCGAACGATAATGAGTAACTGTATGTGAAAGTTAATGTGTAACTGCATGTGAAAGTTAATGAGTAACTTTATGTGAAAGTTAATGTGTAACTGCATGTGAAAGTTAATGAGTAACTTTATGTGAAAGTTAATGTGTAACTGCATGTGAAAGTTAATACTGGTAGGTTGGTTTGTGTAACTATGTGAAAGTTAATACTGATAGGTTGGTTTATGTGTAACTATGTGAAAGTTAATACTGATAGGTAGGTCAATGTGTAACTGTATGTGAAAGTTAATACTGGTAGGTAGGTTAATGTGTAACTGCATGTGAAAGTTAATACTTGCAGGTAGGTAGGTTGGTTAATGTGTAACTGTATGTGAAAGTTAATACTGGTAGGTAGGTAGGTTAATGTGTAACTGTAAGTGAAAGTTAATACTGGTAGGTAGGTTAATGTGTAACTGTATGTGAAAGTTAATACTTGTAGGTAGGTAGGTAGGTTAATGTGTAACTGTATGTGAAAGTTAATACTGGTAGGTAGGTAGGTTAATGTGTAACTGTATGTGAAAGTTAATACTGGTAGGTAGGTAGGTAGGTTAATGTGTAACTGCATGTGAAAGTTAATACTGGTAGGTTGGTTAATGTGTAACTGCATGTGAAAGTTAATACTGGTAGGTTGGTTAATGTGTAACTGTATGTGAAAGTTAATACTGGTAGGTTGGTTTATGTGTAACTATGTGAAAGTTAATACTGGTTGCTAGGTATGTTTGTTAATGTGTAATGTGGGATCACATTATAAAATAAATGTTTTTCTCCAAAACACGTTGGCCACAATTACTCATACCCTTTTATTAAATACCTTTTTGCAATCTCTTTTTGCCAAGATAACTGCTCTGAGTTTTCTGTTATAATGCCTGATGTGTTTGCACAACACCTGACCTGAGATCAGAGACCATTCCTCCATACAGACTCTCCAGATCCTTCAGATTCCCAGATCCATGTTTGTGCTTCTCTTCAGTTCGGACCACTCATTTTCTATAGGGTTCTGGGACGGTCATGGGCCATGGCAGAAGCTTCATTTTGTGCTCCCTAACAAATTTTTGTGTTGATTTTGATGTTTGTCTTGGATCGTTGTCCAGATGGCAGATCCAACCATGGCCCATAATAAGATTTCTTGCAGAAGGTGTCAGGTTTTGATTTTTTATCTGTTGATGTTTAATAGAATCCACAATGCCATGTATCTGAATAAGAAGTCCAGGACCTCCTGCAGAAAAATAGGTCCCCAACATTAAAGATCCAATGGTTTATTAAATTGTACACATGGGGTACTTTTTATCCTCATGTCCACCAAACTATCTAGTGTGCTTACTGCCAAAAAGCTCTTTTTTTAGTCTCATCTGACCACAGAACCCTGTGCCGTTTGATGATCCAGTCGTGTCTGACACCTGAATATGCTGGAGTTTGTTTTTGGAGGAGTGAGGAGGATCTTTCTTGAAACCCTCTCAAACAACACGTGGGGTTGTTTGATAATTTTTTTTATTTAATACTGGTAGGTAGGTTAATGTGTAACTGCATGTGAAAGTTAATACTGGTAGGTAGGTAAGGCAAGTTTATTTATAGCATATTTCATACACAATGGCAATTCAAAGTGCTTTACATAGAAAACATTAAATAATCAAAAGTAATCAGAATAATTAGAACAGTTTAGAATAAAACATGAAAAATAAAAATTATTATAAAAATAAAATACAGTAAATAATTAAAACAATTTAGAATCAAAAATAAAACGTAGTACGCAGTAACAGTCGGACGAACAGTGGCAAAATGCACAGCTAAACAGATGTGTTTTGAGCCTGGATTTAAATGTGACTACTGTAAGAGCTCACCTGATCTCTTCTGGAAGCTGGTTCCAGTGGCGGCTGTTGGCATAATAGCTAAAAGCAGACTCTCCATGCTTAGAGTGAACCCTTGGTGTTTCTAGCTGATGTGAGTGATCTAGGTAGGTAGGTTTGAATAAGCATCAAAAAATGATTTGTGCACTATCAACATTTCCATTAGTTTTTTTAAAGTGCCTACTAGGCTGTTTTTATTTTGCAGCTCTCCTACAACAGGTTTACATCAACCCAATGTCAAAAGCACTATTTTACTCATGCTGCACATCACTTCATTTCTCAAAGCAGACTGATCTCATGAAGTAGCGTGTGTATGACACGCCAATTCGTATTTCCATTTTTTGGCGTGCTATCAGTAAGGTTTAATGCCCGACGAGGTGTCTATTGTCAGGTTTTAATGGACGACGGCGAGGCGTGAACCGGCCGACGTGCAGCGGAGGACGAAGTCCAACAATGGACACCTCGGAGGGCATTAACCCGCTTATACCATGGTCACTTGCCAAATAAAACATTTTTAAAACATTAGTTTATATTTTAATTAGGCTAAATCTAGTTTTTACAAATAATAACTTGCCTGACGGTTTATTTAGCAACCGGAGATATTTATAGTCCGCTCAGGTTCAAAAATGCATTTTTTTTTTCATGAAACACAGGTAGCCATAGTTATTTTTTTATTACACATAAAACAATTAATCAAACAAAAATCAGAAAAACACACAAAAAACAAACAAACAAACAAACAATTAGTTCTGAGCACCAGCGATTTGCGCTTATATGGCAATAAATTAATCAGATCAAAGAGAGGGTCATTTGCCTAGCTACATTCTAGCTTTTTTTATTTACAATTAATTTCAACGTTTCCATTTATAGTGCAATTTGACAAAGTCGGCCAGTCAGAAGGATCCACAAAAGCTGGGTAACGTTACTGCTGCCCATGGGCACTTGATGTAGACAGTACGTTGCTCCAGCTTCGTCTCTCACGGACAGACGGAGCCGCCCGCAGACTGCTCTCGCATCGATGGCCTGTCACCGTCATTATTTGACGGCTCTCCAGTCCAGCATCGGAGAGTCCACCTACAGCATACCAGTCGTCAAAGTTGCCATATTCTCCATTAATGTTAAAAGAAATAACGAAGTCGCTCATTGTTGTATTAGGCTATAGAATGTAACGTTAGATGTTTGTTTTGATAGAGCGTTTGACTGCCTGTTGCTATGTACTCACAGCTGTTGTAGGCAGCGCATTTATTTATTCATTTCGAATAGTAAACAGGCAGTTTCACCAGAACTACTTTACTAGGTGTCCTCTATCACCTTTTAACGGACACCCTGCAGCCAATCCCCAGATAGCAAACTGACATTGAATCAACGTGGAAATATGACATCGAAACAACGTTGATCTGACATTGTTTTGCTTATCGAATTAACGTTGAACCAACGTCAGATGCGTCATTCTTTCAAAACTAACGGAAAATCAACTTGAAATCAACGCGTTGTTTCAACGTTATGAAAGCAAACCAATTTTCGATTTCATTTAGCTTTGAAGAATGCCGCGTCTGACGTTGGTTCAACGTTAATTCGATGTGCAAATCAACGTTGTTTCAATGTCATGAGAGACGTCGTTTCCACGTTGATTCAATGTCAGTTTGCTATCTGGGTCAGAATCGAGTATTCACCCAGACCATGGTATAAAGACGCATAATCGCCTTTCAGCGTGTTTATAAACGCCGTTGACTTAACGTTATATAAATATATGACTTACATCAACCCCGTCCCTAAACCATAACTGTCACTGGGGTTAATGGCATTTATGACTGTTCCCTTACCATCCTCCTAGGTAAAAAAAAAGATGTGACTTACCTCAACCCCATCCCTAAACTTAACCGTCACTGGGGTTAATGGCATTTATGACTGGAGATTTGACTGCGTGTACTGACACGCGGAATGACGCGGACGTTAATGGCGTAGGCATACACGCAGATACACGCAGATAGCTCAAAATGCGTAGAGATCAGTGGCGGCTGGTGAAAATTATTGTAGGGGGGGCTGAATAAGAGGGGGGTCTGGGGGTTCCCCCCCAGAAAATTTTGAATTTAGTAGATGTGATTTCCTGCATTCTGGTGCATTTTAGGCCTTAGGCCATGCCCTTACCTATACAAATAAAATAACTTAAACCAGTCAATACCAATAGTCAAATAATACAATAATAATAATAACAGTTTGACAGTTAATGATAATGAACAAGTTGCATGTTTATTATGCTCTGTGTGCTGACAGAAAAAGTGCAAACGCATAATATTGATAAATTATAATATAGGTAATACAAAAAAAAAAAAAGGTAATACAAAAATCTAGTTTAATCAATCCCCAGCTGTAGACTATATTTTTGACAAATTGACAATTGGATAATGGATAACAATGTGTTGATACTAGAGAAAGAGAGAGAGAAAAGGCTCTGAAAGAGAGGGTGGGACAACATTCTTGATTGTAACACCCAAGTATGAGAAGAAAGTTGATTTTAACTAGTATGAAACACAGTAATCTAGCTCAGAACTTAAAAACATCAAAAACAAAGCAAACACACAGGTATTAATATTCCTATAACTATTTTAATATCAAATGTGTGTGAAACAGTGTTTATGTGTGTGTGAGTGAGTGAGTGAGTGAGTGAGTGACAGAGCGACTAACTTTACATTATTTCCACTCGACGTCACTGGCGCTGCCATTCTTCTCTCATCTGAGGTAAAAAATGTCCCGTGGTGCGCGTGCACGGTGCACTCCCCTAATCTGATACGGTGGGCGATATTTTCAGCGCCCCCAAACCATAAAATTTGACGGCGCTGATTGGCGAAATATAAACTTTTTTGCATAGCAACCGGGGAACCATTGGCTTAAATTCCAGCACTGTGGGGGTGAGCGAACTGGCGCCCTGAGAAGACAGCCTATTGGCTATACTACTACACCAACATGATAAAAGTAACGAAAGTGAATGCAAATATCATTCTGGTGAGTTCAAAACACTTTTCAAAGTAAAACCATTATTAGCATATAATTAACAAAGATTATTTTTCAAAATGATAAATTATAATATATATTAAAAAAAACAGACAGACAGGTCGGAGGGAGGGCGGCGCCCCAGCGCCCTCTATGGGCGAGCCGCCCCTGGTAGAGATGACACGCCACCTGACTCGAAAGTGGCGTGTATGTTTACGCAAAAGTCATGATGTCATGTTGCTCAAAGAATCTGAAAACATTTGGACCCTCCCAAAAGGGATGAAAATTATAGTTTGGGGGGTTAGTAAAAATAATAATTAGTAATTGAGTTGGCTACACAGATTTGTGTTCACTTCAGTCGTGATAATTCAGTGCGTTCATCTGAGTCTCACTGATCTGTCACTGCTCATCAATGTCAGAATATTTGCGATGACCAATCAAAGTAGGCTGCTTTATGTTTTCAAAAGCATGCAAATTGTTGAGTTGCCAGCATGTTTTGTGATGCTTTCTCCGGTGTGTGTAAAGTCTCAGTGTGGCCGTGTACCATGAGTGATCGCTCTTGTATTCGACCTCGAGCGCTCTTGGAAAAATTGGTTGCAATCTGAAATGTCAACAATAGAGGCTGCTAAAAAATATATAAAGCACCTTTAAATGTATTTTTTTAAAGTGCCTTTTCTTTTATGCAACTTAATAAAGCTTCTACAATACGAGTAACTAAGTCTAAACGTAAGGAAAACTCAAGAAGAAAACATATTTGCTGTGATTCCTCTTCTGTGGAGCTGATCGGTCCTGAATAAATAAATCCTGCCCATTGTCAGACTGCATTTGTGAACTTACAAACCCACATGGCTGGTTTAGAGGGCAAAACGGCAACCTTTCTGAGAAACACAGCCGCTTATCGGCCTGTCATCAGACTATTGTGTGATCCATACGAATAAATCAAAGTCTTGCTCTGGGGCCCAATAGTTAAAGTTAACGAATCAGGTTTGTACGGTGGTTTTCATTTCACAGCTCTGTCTCCTTTATTTAACACACCTGATTCAGATCATCAACTAATAAGACAACAACGAGTTACTGTTGTGGATCTGCACAATTAACCGTTAAAAGATAGCGACTCCCACACGATCTTATTCCTAAACGACAACAATTTGGTTATGTCTATAGTATTGGAATAAAAGTTTGTAAAAAGGGGCCGCGAAGTCGTTCCAAATGGCGGGTTTCGATTCGTGGTGAAGGTTTCAAGCGTGTTCCGTCTCTTCCATGGCAAAGTGAATTTCAATTAAATGTAAACCTTTAATCTTATCAATTAACTCGTTTCATCTGACTCCATAAAATGAAAATTATCTATTATAGTTTATTAATGATATCTGTGCATCATCTAATACGTTAAACATTACTTTACTTTACGTAATCAAAATGTTCTATCTGAATGTAAATTTACCTTAATTGTTTTTAGCAATGCTCTTGCTTTTGGTTGTAGTTTTAGCTCTGTCCTAAATGACAATCTTCTCAATCTATGGTTTCACTGAGACAGTTTAAAAACAGTGCAGTGGTTTACAGTATGTGTGTATTTGAGACTTTATTTGCATTTGAGATTTGAGACAGTGCTCAAAATGGGCCGGTCCGCACCGTACCTTTACTTTTATCGCGTTTCGCCACTTCTGACATTTCGTTGGTGATGCCCCGAATTCTGTGACCCTATAGGCGCTGTATTGAACTAGTCCAACCTGATCCCAATCCTACGGTCACCAATTAGTGTCACAATTTTAAATTAGTGTCAAATTTATGGAAGCTTGTTTTTTCTGTGAAAAAAACTATTCTGGCTTTATATCTAAACTTGGAACTGCGATAAAATAAAGTCACAGCAAGTTATGAACCCGAAAAATAAAGTTTCCCAAATCTTCCCAAAACTCTGGATTCTGATAGAGGGCCGTGAGACTTAGACCTGAGTGCAAAAATGGAGGCTCTAGCCCCTTCCAGAGCTGAGATATCGAAACTCAAAAATTCGGCCCGAAAAAAAAAAAACGACAGTGGTACCCCTTACGTTTTTTTTCTTAACATTTTTTTTTGTTATTTTTTAATCCAGAGTTTTGGGAAGA
>NW_024121366.1:0-21683 GCF_016745375.1 Pimephales promelas | reverse complement strand
AAGACTCAGTTATATGCAAAATCACCAATCTCCTCTCTAAAAATGTGGAGGATTTACTTGACTGTGAAAAAGCAGAATTGGTTGAATTACAGTGCAAATTAGACAACATATATAAACATAAAGCTGAAGGGGCATTTATCAGATCGCGCAGAAAATGGATTGAAGAGGGTGAGCAAACTCTGCATATTTTTTCAGATTGGAAAGACAGCAAGCTAAAAACAACCAAATTCAAAAACTAATGATCAATGGTAATATTAGTGATGACCTAAAAATATCGCAAATTTCTGTGCCAAATTTACAGTGATTTGTATACTTCTAAATTTTCCCAACAAAATATGGATGATTTCTTTAAATCATTACCTAATATAAACCAGTTAAGTGAGTTAGATAAACACTTTTGTGACGCCCCTCTCACATTGAAGGAAATAGAGGAAGCTATTAACTGTTTAAAAGCCAACAAATCTCCCGGAACAGACGGACTCAGCTCAGAATTTTACAAGCTATTTAATCATAGTATAGCACCTTTTTATTGAAGATGTATGAGGAAAGTATAGAAATGTATTACTTCCAGCCACATTATGTCAAGGATTAATAACGCTTATACCAAAATCAAACAAAGATCCCCTCCTAATAGACAACTGGCGTCCAATTACACTATTAAATAATGATTATAAAATAATTGCTGCAGTCCTAGCAAAAAGACTCAAATGTGTTTTGAACTCTATAATTGACGAAACGCAATCAGGATTTATGCAAAAAAGGCACATTTCTAATAATATACGGCTAGTACTAGATATGATAGACTACTCAGAATTAATTGACAATGATGGCTTCGTTTTCTTTTTAGATTATTATAAAGCCTTTGACACATTAGAACACGCATTTTTATTTCAGGCTCTTCGAGAAATTGGCTTTGGTGACTCCTTTTGCAGAATGATCCGAATGCTTTACGTTAACGGAAACAGCTCAATTAAGTTAAGTTATGGTACTTCACCTAGATTTTTTTTAAAACGAGGGGGTTAGGCAAGGATGTCCAGTTTCCCCTTACCTTTTCCTAATTGCAACACAATTCCTTAGTGTACATGTCAATAGTAGTTCTTTAAAGGGTATCACAATTGGTAACACTACAATAAAAATGAGTCAGTTAGCAGATGATACAGCTTTATTCTTGAATGATTCTTCACAGGTTCCAATGGCTCTGAGTATTCTTCAGTCCTTCTCTAAAGCTTCTGGATTAAATTTAAATTTTAATAAATGTGAATTGCTTCCCATTAAAAACTGCTCTCTTACCTCCATTGAGAATATTTCTGTTAAAAATAGGGTAACATATCTAGGTATACAAATTACTAAAGATGAATGTAGATGTCCAGCAAACTTCAAACCTATTATTTCTAAGACTCAAAAAAGATGCAATTGCTGGCTACAAAGGGATCTGTCCTTAAAGGGCAGAACACTGCTCACTAAGGCAGAGGGTCTGTCCTGTTTGGCCTATGCAGCTCAGTCTCTCTTTGTGGATAAGCCCACTTCTAAATTAATTAATGAGGTTTTAATAAAATTCTTATGGAAAAATAAGCCACATTATGTGAGAAAATCAGTCATTCTAAACTCTTATAATAATGGTGGTCTGAATTTTATTGACTTTGACTCCCTCAACAATACCTTTAAAATTAATTGGCTGAATCAGTACCTAACCAATCCTTCTTCTATTTGGAATGTTTTTCCTCAACTTGTTTTCTCACAACTTGGTGGCATTAATTTTCTGTTAATGTGTAATTATGATATCTCCAAACTCCCTATCAAACTATCCAATTTTCATCGTCAGGCTCTTTTAGCTTGGGCTCTTATTTATAAACATAACTTTTCGCCACAAAGATGTTATATTTGGAACAATAAGAACATCTTGTTCAAGAATAAATCCCTGTTTTTTGACAGTTGGTTCAATAATGGTTTATTTTTAGTAGAGCAGTTGTTTGATAAGCAAGGTCTTTTGTTCAGATATGCAGAATTTCTCTCCGAATATCAAATACCAATAACCCCAAAAGAATTTGCTACAGTAATGGGCGCTATTCCCTCTGGTTTATGTATGCTTTTTAAAAACTGTAATCACTCCTCCGCAGTACTGCACCCTTTCCTAAACCCTGTGATACTCCTATTGGTCAAATCTGTTTCTCCGAGTCGAAAGCAAAAAACTATAAAATAAGATCTTTATTTGTCAAGGATTTGATTTCTGTCCCACCTGTTATATCCTTTTGGAATAATTTGTTTGTTAACCTTAATTGGAAAAAAATCTGGTCTTTACAGCAGAAATTCTTTCTCACAAATAAAGTGAAAGAAATTTCCTTCAAGCTCATACACAGGTTCTACCCTGTTAAGACATTTATACAAAGATTTAAATCAGACATTGAGCTAACATGCTCTTTTTGCTTGAAGTCTGATGAAACAGTGGTTCACTTATTTTGGTCATGTCACTACACTCAGAAGTTTTGGAAGGATATTGATATATTTATCAAGTGTAAGATTTGGCCAGGCTTTTCAATACAGATGAGAAACATTTTATTTGGATATTTTGACTCAGAACCCAAACATGCAAATATCTCTTTTGTTATTAATTTAATTCTTTTCTTAAGCAAATTTTACATTCACAAATGCAAATTTTCAAACTGTAAACCTTTTTTCTCTGTCTTCTTAAAAGAGATAGAAAATTATTTAAGTGTGATTTCAACATCTACTAATACAAAAGCCATAAGGACTATTAGAATCTGCACTGCCTTTAATCTCTTCATGTGAAACCTTTTAGTGATTTTATTGCCCTACTCTTTTTTTATTATTTTATTTTATTTATTTTTGTTATTGTCCTTTATTGTTTTGATTGATATTATGTGATGTATGCTTTCTCCTTTGTATTGGGTTTTATTATGTATCCTGTTCTCAGCATTAATAAAAAAAAAGATCTCTCGAAAAAAAAAAAAAAATGGAAAGATTATTGCAAATGGGTGGAGTTGCCCTTTAACTCTAATGTCCCCGCTGCATGCAACTTGCGCAAAATGGCGGACACCCGCGAACTCCACGTGTGTTACTGAACTCGCGTCACTTAAACTATTATTTTACCCATCAATATCACACAACCTCTAAATAACAGTACTGTGCATACTGTCTTTCTATCTCCATTGCATAATACCAATTATCGTTTCACATACGAAGTTTCATTGCCGCATTGTTTCTGATCACGCTCTATCCACGGGTGATAACAATTTCGTGCTCAAAACTTACGTTACTTAAAGCTGTAGTATACGATGTTGAAAATCGGTCGAGAGAGCCTGAAACGGGAGGGAAGTTTTGAAAAACTCATCCCGCCTCTCCACACACACCCCCCTCCCCTCTGCTACCTGATCCCTCCCACAGGGAAACGAATTGAACAACGTCACTCAAGTTGTCATCATCGGAATGACACGTTTGAGATCTTAGTCTTAGAAAATTGGAGACCAATTAGTTTATTAAATAATGATACTAAAATTTTTTCTTTAATTTTTGCAAAAAGACTTAAGAAACATCTTAATACAATAATTGATGAAGAGCAGTCTGGTTTTTTGAAAGGTCGTTACATTGGAAATAATATTAGACTAATTTTAGATTTAATTGATTATAGACACCTTATCCCAGATGATTCTTTTATATTATTTATTGATTTCTATAAAGCGTTTGATACTGTTGAACACTCATTTATGTTTAAAGTTATTGATTTTTTTGGTTTTGGTAATTTTTTTCAAAATGCAATCCGTACGCTTTATAAAGGTTCGAATAGTTCAGTCCAGCTATCTCACGGTACCTGTCAGAGATTTGATATGGGCCGTGGGATAAGACAGGGATGTCCTATATCACCTTTTCTCTTCACATTGGTTACTCAGGTCATGGCTGCTCATATAAAAAAAGCAAGTTTTCAAGGAATATCAGTGTTTGGAAAAGAAATTAAACTTAGCCAATTGGCGGATGATACCACAATTTTTCTCAAAAACAGTGACGAATTAGATGAAGTTATTAATTGTATAGAAACATTTTCTGGAGTCTCTGGTTTAAAGATGAATAAGAATAAATCTACTTTATTCTCTCTTAAAGATTGTGCACTTAAAGAAATTTGTGGGATACCAATAAAAGATAATACCACATACCTTGGGATAATGGTATGTAAAGATTTGAATCAAAGAAGCCGGCTAAATTTTGAACCTATTATTGAGAAAATTAAAAACAGATTCAATTTGTGGCTTATGCGAGATCTTTCCCTAAACGGACGTATTCTACTTTCGAAAGCAGAAGGGATCTCAAGGTCTGTCTATATATCTATGTCAGCAGATGTTCCAAATAATGTTCTCAAGGAATTAGATAAGAACCTTTATGATTTTATTTGGAGGAAGAAAATACACTATTTACGGAAAGAAATTCTAAATAATAATAGAGACTTTGGTGGTCTTGAAGTTTTAAATTGTACAGATTTAAATAATGTGTTTAAAATAAAATGGATAATCGAATTTATTAAAAATAAAGATAGTATATGGAATGTTTTCCCAAATTACATATTTAACTCTTTAGGTGGCATTAATTTTCTATTAAAGTGTAATTTCTCAGTAGATAAAATCCCTGTTAAATTGGCAAACTTTCATAAGCAGGCACTGCTGGCTTGGCAATTAATATACAAACACAATTTTTCACCGCATCGATACGTCATATGGAACAACAAAGATATCTTGTACAAAAAAAAGTCAATCTTTAATCAGACATGGTACGACAATGGAATTCTTAATGTTAATCAGTTGCTTAATGAACAAGGTTTACTTTTAACATATCCTGAATTTCTCAATAAATTCATGATTCCTGTGAGGCCAAAAGAATATGCTATTGTTTTAGATGCAATCCCTGGCAGAGTAATTTCACTTTTACGAAATCCTGGATTATGCCCTATAGATCGTCAAATCAGTTCTTGTTTTGACACAATATTTATTGGGGATATTAATATAGTAATAGATAAATGCAGTAACAAATATATTAGAAATACTTTAAAAACAAACTTTTTGCCTTGCTCAACAGGTTTTTGGTCATCTAAATTTGAAAATATTAATTGGAAAAGAGTTTGGTCTATAACTAGTAAGTTTTGTATTAATAATAAAATTAGAGAGGTTTCATATAAAATTGTACACAGAATTTACCCTGTCAAGGAATTACTTTCTGAACGTTTCCATTTGAATATTGAAAACTTGTGCGAATTTTGTGGCAATGCCAATGAATCTGTAACTCATCTTTTTTTTAATTGTATTTATTCAAAAATGTTTTGGTTGGATGTTTCAAATTTCATTTCTAAGTTGTTTGAAACATGTCTACGAATTGAGCTTTTTGATGTTGTATTTTTTTTTGTACAGGACAATATTGACTCCAAAAGTACCATGTGTTTCCTTATACAACTTTTCATATTACTTGGAAAATATCACATTCATGTGAAAAAATGGGCTAAAGCTAAGCCAAGCTTTGAACACTTTATGAAAGAGATTAAACTATATGGTAATTCATTAGATAAAATTAAGAACAAAAAAGCAAGAAAGACCTATGAAGTGTTTTGTAACTTTAAATTATTGCAACTTTACCCCTGGCATGATTTTTTCTCCTTTTTTTATTTTTTTATTTTCTATTTGTTGTGAGCTGTATTGTCATGTAAATCTCTTTGTATATTCTATGTTGCAATAAAAAATAAAAAATAATAAAAAAGACGTTTGAGATCACGCCAACGCAACGCAAGATTAGCAACACATGAAATGTTCTACACTACCCACCACCATAAGTATGATATCAATAGTATTGCTAAGGTTTTGAGTAATTGTTATAGCAGCATACAGCGCATCTTTTTGAAATTCCGATCGGCTCGAACAGAAACCCGCTAGGCATACTGCAATATTCAAGCACTTCAATAAATATATTTACTTTGAACCGTGATACAGGTGATGCTAAACAGCTAACATTCCAATGCCGACCGGCAGCATTAGCAAGTTTTCAGACTGATAAAAGCTATTTATGTAACACGTCACACCATATAAGAGTACAAATAAATGTTTACCTGCTCAACAAAAAGTCAGCAGTGTCCGCATCGGTATTCAGTCCCAGATCTCGCTGAAGTTTCCTCCATCGGTCAATGGTGAACCCTATATTTATCCTACTCAACTTTCGGCGTTCTTCACATTTTCTTTTCGTCTCTGCTTTTTCCTCAAACGACTTTCTCTTCCGTCCTAACTTTCTTGTAGGGGCAAGCAGGGGACGCTTGCTGATGTATTTTTCGTTGTTATCCATTGCTGTCTGATGTGCTACTTAGCTAGCTACCATGTGCGGTCACCTGCTAACGTGCGCGATTCTCATCTCATGACGCAGAAGGGGGGCGCGGTCGGGCGTGGTTGGGCGCGGTCGGGTGCGGTCGGGGTGGAGACGCGAGCTCCAGGCGGAGTTTCAAGTGTAGCTGGTGATTGGATGAGAGCAGTTGACCAATGTAGCTTTGCGCTCGCAAAGCTTCCATTGGTCATCTTTTATGTGGCTTTACAGCCAATAGAGTGAATGGATTTTTTTCGTTCTTTTTTCTATTTATATTGTTAGGATTATACTATATAACCATAAACAGCATCTAAACGAGGATATTAATAATGAACAATCTTTGAAATCGTATACCCTAGCTTTAACATAAATCCTAAATACTCAAATACTAAACATCACTGTTCGTGGACCCATTTGACTTATAATAGACACAAGTAATCTTACCTGCAAAAAAGATATAACAGTAGCAACACAGTCAATCATCAGTGGAGCATCTCCGCTAGTTGCACGTGGCCGCCATTTTGGATTTCTGATCCTGATCAAGTATTTCTGAACTATGACTGTTGCTGGCCAATGTCTCTTCCTAATTTCTACAAATGAGGCAAAATAATTTAAACTCAAATAAATATTTCATGTACTCTACATGAATTTATTAATAAGTAGCTGTAGGGTAGGGATAATGACGTTTATTTTGTGATAATGTATATTATCCCTTATTTAAATGCATCTTAAAATATGCTCTCGTTTCTATTAATTTAGCTTCAAATAAAAATCAACTATGGAAATCTCAGTACCTACGCATCATTTTATTTAATGATTGTTTTGATGAATGAATATGTATTAGCCATCAGTCCGAAGAATTTCAATTGAGTTGAGACGGTTCCCTTGACGGAAATCTTACCTTTAGATGAATATTTTCTGATGTGCGTTTAATATTTAATTCATGTGACTTAATTCGAATCAGGGTAAACATCCTGAAACAAAAACAAAAACAAAGGGAGAAAGAAGTGAAAAAAGCATGGCCTCAGCCGAATCTCGACTGAGGTCTCGCCACAATTACCCTGAGGAGAACTTCACCTGCGAGTTTCCCGCGCTTTTCCATTCTCAGCCACGCGCACACCAGCACCGCCTCGCGCCGCATGCTCTTCTGCTCACAAGGGAGGAATCCGACGCACTTCTCCTGGCCCTCATTGCAAAGGTGTTAATTGGCCTCCTGAGTTTGCAGAATTGTCAGGGTAAAAGGTGGTATCCTTGATGTATCAGCACACTTGCCACCGGTGACTGATCCTGTCAAGTCAAACATGCTTCGTGCATATCGTATGTCTCATTAAAAAAGCAGACCATCGATTAAAAAGGAAAAGAAAGAAGAAAAATGCTCAAACAATAGCTTTGCCTTCCACCTGAAAGAATGTCTGTTTATGCAATTAATGTTTGTCTAGTAGGTACATTCACTTTTTCTTATTCCTCATATACACACTTTGACTTTAGGCTACCTTTTCCGGAAAGCCTATGTTATGTGACCCACAACAACCGCAAACATGATCTCCTTTATGGTTGTTAAAGTTCAATCATGAGAAACTAATTTATTGGTAGGCCTACTTTAAAAAGCCTCTGTAAAAAAAGTTGCCCCCTTAAGCGGCACTATATTTCATTTCAACTTTTAAATTGCATTAAACTGACTTAAAGAAATAGCTGAAAATTACTTAACTTATTTTGATGAGTCAAAGCATGCAATGCAAAAAAATACATAAATGTTGGGATAACTTTTTTGGGATAATGAATATATATCACTTTTTACAGTTCAAACACTTTATCTTCAGGTTACTTTACAGCCACTGTGTTTTTGTGTGCTTTTTGTACAATTTTACCGCTTTCGGTACAATCACAATCAAGGGTTGAACCCCACAATGGAGGACAAAAGAAAAAGGTGTGGTATTCGAATTTTTAAAAAAAAGGGCACAAGCCAGATTATAGCCAAACGTTCACTCTCATGAACACAGTAGTTTTAAGAAACAGAAAATACAAAGACATTTTCCATAGGGTGAAAACTTTTTAAATGAAATCATTTTAAAGTGAAAAAATACAGTGAAGGGTCCCACTTACGCAAAAACAGGTTGTTGTTGTTGTTTTCTTCTCTGGAGATTTGCTATAATACGAGTGATTTCCTGCTTTATATGTGGCATGTTTGTGTTATTGATTGTGAAAGCTTCCAGTAAACCTTAATGTGAAAGGATTACAACTCCTAACCTTGTGTTAAATGTGTTTCATGATGATTATTTAAATCCTGCTTAAAAACTAGGCAGCCTAAGGGAGCCTATTTCTTTCATAACTTTCAGAAAGTTAATAATCGCACTTAGCAATCTTACTATAGCTGCTTTATTTTTAAAAGGAATAAGGGTTTCGACACATCAGTGACAACTGACACATGTCTTTGAAAATGATAATGACTGCTTGCAAAACATAACAAATGTTTGCTGAATTTGTTTCCCAGGACGAAAGTCAAATATTAACCACCTCTTCACCTGCAGTCCTGTTTGCAGTTTCCAGTACTGTCAGATATTTCTCATCTGAATTTTGCATTTTTTTTTTTTTCCGAGGCAGGGGACTTCATTTGGAGCTGCTGCGTTTCATTTTTAATTTCATGCATGCATTTTGGATGCTTCCTTCGTATACATGTCTCGGCCCGTCAAAAGTGTAAACAAGAAGACGATGATTATTTCATTGAGAATACCTGTCAGACAGAGAGAGCAACACAACATTCGGTTCAGGCCGTGTTGAGACACTGTAAATCAATGGATCAAAATTTACGAGTCATAGCAGCACAGAATTCAATCAAACCAAACACTCGTGAAGAGATGCTATGGGTTATGTATTATTTATTCACCTCTCTTTGCTCAACTTCTCAAATGTTACATTAATAATTTAGCTTTGCAATTAAAGCATTAATAAAGACAAATCAAAAATGCATCAGAGCTTTGAAGGATGATCCATCTAATGACCATTTGCTGAGACAGATCTGGGGCCGGAGACTCTGACAGTGCCAGGTGGATGGATATTTCTCTTTTGTTCATCCCTCCTTCATTCATACCTCCTAAATAAAGCTGTGGGTCAAAGGGCAGCTTCAGACTTCACTGTGTCAGATGCATAAAGGAATCCAGTGACCTTTCCATACGAGTCTCGGTGGTCAGGGATTTTGTTGGACTTTATCACATATAAGCATCTTCCTTTTTCGCTCTCTGTCGGCAATATGTTTTTTGGTTGTAAATGATTCAACCTTGGTAAAATTCATGAAAAGTTCATTGTTACTACAGATGAATTAGAAATAGTGTTTTCCCTTGAATATTTCTTTGCCAAACAGAGATTGTAGTTCAAATTAGAGCGTTTACTGACAATTTACAACTTTTGTGCATTATATTTCTAGTAAAATATTAATAAATCAGAAAGTTGTAATATTTTATACCAGTTTTAGTAACAACTATGTAAGGAACATTTATTTAAACTGATTTTGACTGATAACAGTGCACATACAGTGTGTTATTAAAAATATATGAACATTGTCTTGGTAAAGCGATGAGGCCTACAACTATAGGTCTACATATGAATGAATATATATATATATATATATATATATATATATATATACAGTATATATAGGCTATAAAGAAAACTGAAATAAAAAAATCATAAAAAAAGAGGCAATATTGACATTTACAAAACAATAACTAGCCAAATAAAAATGACAAAATCACACAATAAAATTACAAAATTTTTAAGGTAAATGAAAATGAAAAAAAAAAAAACTAAATATATAAAACAAATCAATAATAGTATCTATAATAATCTATAATAGTAATGATAAACACTGGAAATATACATGTTAGGATTAATAAATAATTGTATTAATCAATTTGACAGCACTAATATGGGTACAATGGGGCTAAAGGCACACCTTAAGAAAAATTTGCTTTTCATTAGCCTACCATATAGTCTGATTGCAGCAAAATATATATGTTTGTATTGAACGTTTATGGAGCAATAGATTGTGTTTGAATATAAATCATAAACGTGGTTTATTAAGTTTAAACATCTTATAAATATGCAAGGTGGGCCTTTTACCCCACACACAAGGTAAAGGCACAAAGAATTGATATATAATATACTAATATAGCCTAGGCTACTAAAACAAATTGTTTTTTAATAATGTCTAAATTAATTCTTGTTCAAAACAACCACTTTAGCAATTCTTGGTTTACTTTTCCAATAAATACTGTCATTAAAATGTATGGCTGTTTATGATGTTAATCATTGTGCCTTTGGCCCTAACAGCACTTTACATATTCCTCTGTTGTTGAAAAACTGTTGCTTTAATTACCTTGAAAATCATTAACAAGACTATTTTCTCAAAATATATTCAATAATTTCACCGATTCTCATTGCCTACTTAAATGTACTACATTTTGAAACATTTGTGTGCCATCTAGTGGTTTACAAATCAAATCTAAGGAGCCTTCTACCCTGTGGAGCCTTTAGCCCTGTTGTACCATATATATTGTTAAATTAGCGATTTACAAAAACAATATATATATATATATATATATAAACATAAAAACAAAACAATATATTGTTAAATTAGCCATAGTAAATAAAAAAAAACAATACAACTACTTTATTTGGTTACCTATATATGTCTACTGAACACTCTCATAGTTTGTTCTATGACGGTTTTATTACAAAGTCACGCATTAGAAGTATTCATTTTCTAATGTCAATAATGCCTCCCATCCCGTCATCCAAAACATGAAAGACAGACAAAGGAGAAGGACAGAGAACAGAATATGAGTGAAAGCCCTCAATCTTTCAGCACTGAGTGCTTCTGCATGGCCCTGTAAATCAGCTTTGGAACAGGGAGATTGTCCCCTCTGCATCATTAGGGCTAATAAGACACAAACACACACACACACACAGTCTACAAATGAGGAACCTGACACGACTGACCTCGGGATGGGGGTCATCATCAGGTCAACGCCCCTCAAACAATCACATCCCGACCGCTATGCTGATAAAATCATTGTGACAAAATACCACATTATAGGCTACCAACCCATATCAAATTGCTAGCAGAATTTTAGCTTCAGACATTTCTTCCTTTTGACAGTATTCAAAATTAGGCCTATCTCTCGTAAAAAAAAAATAAAAAATAAAAAAAAATCTGCCTTAATATTAGGCGGCATTACGTCAGATTTAATTATTTATATAATAAAAAATTATAATCATGTTAAAGAAGGACATCTTTATACAGTCGAATTGTGAACTATGCAACAAACTCTTTGAATGTTTTACAAATCACCAGTCATGACGTCACTCACCGAGGTCACAGTATAACCACTAGGTGGCAGCGTTTGTTTAGTTTTAATCAACTGTTCATATTCACACACTATCATAATATAGGCCTATTTTATATTTATTTAAAATATGTTTATTTCTGAATTTATTAGATAACAAATATGAAGAGCCATTATTAGAGGCATTATTATTATTTCAAATAAATAATATATAATTCAAATGTATCATATAGGCCTAGGCCTATATACTGCGAAATATGAAGTATTTCAGAAAATCTCTACTAACATTCAAAAAATAAATTAGGTGTCAAACTATAGTGGATTTAAATAAAAATAGTAGGCTAAGGACTGAAATGAAGTTGTGAAAACTAAAGGTTTTTTTTTTCTACTAATCTATCTTACATTAAATAAACCATAGCCATAAGGTAGGATGTTTAGCCTATATTGGCCTACATATATAATTGAATACACTCAACTAATAAAGCTCCACGTGGAATTACTAATATTAAAAATTGGGCCTAAACTAAATATTTAATATTTAGGAGAAATTCAAGACTTCCCACAGTGTTATTTTTCTCCCAAAAAAACACCAGACATTTTTTCGCCTTCACAACACGTGGTGCAATTTAAATCTAATTCTTTATTTACTCATTTTGCTGTTGGTATACATTGTTCCTGTAGGACCCCGCTGAACCTTAACGTTGTCCAACTCAAATGTTGACACATGCTAATAACACCTGACAAATGTTAACGTTGGCAGAAAGTGAACAGGGACCTTTTAATTTCCACTGAGCTTTCGCTAGCATAACGATTTAGCAAACACGGCCATTTTCGTCAAACCGTAGTGCAATAACTCGGTAATTCATCTGAGGGAGGTTGATATTTTAGTTGAACGTCAACTTTAATGTAATTTACGTGGTGATAGGTGTCACGATTATTTTCAGTTCCTCAACTCCACAAAAGGAAGCCATTGAAGCAGGAGGAAAATATAAAAGCACTGCGGTATTTCTCAAAATAGTGTCATATTTGAGGGAAACGGCCGAGTATGTACACAGGTCGAAACGTCTAACCGCCAATATTCGCTTGAGTTAATCCTCTTGTCTTGACTGATGCTCGGCTCTCTTCTTCTCAAACACCTGCAGTCTTCTTCGCCTTTCCTGTTGCCAGTTAGGAAACCACAGTGACATTCAGAAGTCGGAAAACCCAGAACACGGTATGTCCAAAAATACTGCTGAGGTCTGTAACTTTGAATTGGCGCTTTGAAAACAAGAGCTGAAAAGCTTCAGGCTTTAATTATAGATACCCACACAATGAGCGAATGAGGGGCTTCAAAGGAGGCCACGGTAAAACAGAATTACAATTTCTGCGTTTATTAGGCCTATACAAAAGCCAACAAGCTTGTGATGGGAACAGGGGCCCGAGGAGAACAAGAAACAGGAATTGTAGGCCTACAGTAATGTTCTTTGATTGTGATTTCATGGACGCTAACTATTTTTAACTAAACATAAAACCATGGAATGGGAATCAAATAACATTAGGGGCACTAGAATTAGTCAACACTCGTGAAATTTAGTTACCCCTTTTTATTGTTTTTATGATTATTTAATTTGGCCAGTTACATTAACATGGCCATTTTATGAGGGGCAAATGAGCCTATTCAAAGTGCCCGTAAACCAACAGCCTCCATTAAGTCTCACAATATATATTTTCATGATTTATCTCTTCTTTTGTCAAATCAACTTATAATGTGGTAAAACAATATTTTGAGTTTCTATTTATTAAACCAGTCTCCTTTGTTGTATTAACTTAATAAATGTATTTCAATGAACTCATAATTAAGGCAACCATGCAACTTTTTAAGTTAAACCAACAATAATTAAAACACCACAATGAGTTAGAACAAATACAATTTAAATGAAACATTTTAAACTTTTTTAGGCAATTGCATGTTTTGTTACCTTATATAGGCCCTATAGCCTTGTTCATTGTTACAAAAGTTAGATACTTAAAAATAAATGTAATTCTGTTTGTTTTTCTATATAATTTTCTGCGATTAGGTTTGCCTTGAACTGCTTAAACATTTAAAATAAATCAAATATTTTCTTTTTATATTTTGTACACCTTTCGAGAAATGAAAAAGTTTTAAACTCTTACATAGATTTTGTCTACTGTTTTAGTAGCCCACTTTGTACTGTTTCTGTGCAAACTGAAGTGATTGGCCTACCCATTTACACTAAGGAGCAGATATAATTCTTATATAATAGCCTACTATAGTTATATTAATATTTTGAAAAGCAGAAATGTGCACTAATAGCTGCCAAACAAGTTTCTCTTGACTTCTTAGACAACATGGTTAATAGTCCTGCACAGATTTTTGTCCAATCAAAGCTCACTTTGGTGAGAATGCCCCGCCCCTTAATCAACGCCTGGTGCAACCAACTAGCAAGTAGAAAATCATGTTAAATCACTAAAGTCGGGCTATTCAAAAATGGAATTCGCTAGATATAAAAGTGCATTCCCAACAGTATCTGTAAAAAAAAAAAAGTTTGGTTTAACTTAGTGTATACCATTGTTGCCTTGAAATTTTTGTGTTCATTTAAATAAAAAAAATGTGAGTTAATAAAATGAAGGATATTGGTTTAATAAATAGAAACTCAAAATATTATGTTATCTGAAACAAATTTGACAAAAGATATACATTTGTGACAACAAATCATGAATATATATATATATTTACAATGCTAATGTTTTTTAAGGTTATCCTATTACATTTGATGTCATTTATATGCCTGATGAAATGGGAAAATGTTTATTACAGCAATCAAATGAATCACAACTGTCTTCACAACATGACGGCCATCAGCATTACTTTACAAGCTTGCTTCGCATTTGTTAATGCAGCCTCCAGATATCTTTCATGTGACAGATTTCATCAAATAATTCTTAAGAGTAGGCCTATATAATCATCCCCAGGACCATGTGTCCTCACCGCCACAGAAAGTAAAGTAGACCAGCCTTAAGAAATCACACACAGCAGGTCTCTGATGGAACCGTAATCTGATGTTAATTAATCCCGCGAATTGACTGTCATTAAAAAAAAATAAAAAATAAATCAACGGCGAGGAGCAGTCAATAATCTCTGTCAGCAATGTCACCGAGGTGCCGAGGGGCTCTCACCCACACCGACACGATAAGCCACTGCAGCTTCTTGACAAATTTAATTTGGATTAATTTTTCATAAACTACCAGCAATGTGACATAATCTTGGATTGGCCTAGAAACGGACAGTAAAACCGTTAGCCTCTAATTAAGATACGGCCTCCAGATGCAGCATCCTTCTCTGATTTCACCGTGATCGGTTTAGTTCAGCTCAAACGCGACGTGGAGCCTATGTGATCTCACAAGCCTTGGATATATTGGTGAATTGCAAAAACTCTTTAATAAGATGGTTTCATAATAACCTTGTTTACTTAGTTCCTAACCATATAGTCTCAGTTGCATCAGGCATATAGACAGGATATTGGGTCATTGTGTAAAAAAAATGTCTGTAAACGAAAATTTTAAAATTCTGTGAGTCACACTTTTATGTCATTGATTGTACCATAAGTATAATCATATTTATAGCTATGGCTGTAGTTATATAATAGACCTAGGCCTACAATTACAGCAGATAGAAAACATTTAGGTATCAAGTCATAATATTGTTGGTTTAACTTAAAAAAAGCAAGTTATCAGGTTGCCTTAAAATTTTTGAGTTCATTGAATTAAAAAAATTGAGGTTTTACAACTAAGGAGTTTGATTTAATAAACAGAACCTCAAAATATTATGTTATCTGAGCCACATTAATGATCTAAGTTGATTTGACCAAAAAAATAAACATTTGTGATAAATCATGAAAGTAATTTAACAACCGTACCACAGCTCCGGTTAATAAATTTTAGACTCACAGGATTAGACTGGGTTTGGATAGGTCTTGTCTTTATTTATTATACAAAGGAAACATTCATCAGCCTTAAAGGGGCCTTTGACATGGTGTTCTCAGTCCACTTGCGTTTTTGCCACGAAGAGCCACAAACAAACTCAAGAGAGGCGAGCAAATGAGTATCCAGCTCTGTCAGTCAATATTTATCGCCGGTCCCACTTTGCGAGACGCAAATCTGGGACACAGTTGCATTCATTGTTCAGTGAGCTTTCTTTTACAGTCCAACCCACCGACAGCAATGAATGTTGATTGTGACCTTTGTTGCAGTTTTCAAAGTCAAACTTTTCAGGCGTCGTTCGAGGCTAGCATCGGAAGACCGTGCCGTCATGTCTCCAGGAGTCCATGCTCAAATTTCCTCTTTAGCCGGTGGTGGGGAGAGGCAAGGCTCGGTAGGGCTCGGCCACAGGGTACAATCAACGGTCGATGGTTTTTTTCTATTTAGCTCAAACTCACCGACAGCGTTGAATGTTCACTGAGGCAAACATGGCCTGATGGTGAGTCGACTTGACAGTCTGTGCAGAGGTCGCTGTGGAGACAAGGCAAGCAGCGGGCGGGTGCATCCCACCTCTCAATGCTGAAAGGACATCTCACAGGTCACCTACTCCAAAAATACAACTTATTGAATTCTGCACTCAAACTTTATGACCTTTTGATGGTTTGGACATTTTTACAAAATTGACTATTTATTTTTTCCATGTTTGCCCCTTATTGTGCATCAATTTCTTGCTGATGTAATCAAGGCCATGTGGGCGGGGCAAAAATATTAACCAATTACTTCTAGATGAATGTTCTTTTTCACTTGAAAATACGATACACAAGTTATCAATTCATGTACAAATAATTAAAAATACAATTAACATACAAAATGTAAAAGTGTTTCTTTTGATGGCCTAATAAAAAGCATTCTCTATTAATCACGCAAAGTCTTGCTAACAAAAGGTGATTGGATTCAGTATCCACAAATCTTAAGACAGTAACCTGGCCTTAATCCAAGTGCAAGCAAGCATAACACAATAAACAGAAACAGAAATAAATAAAAGGAAACAAGAAAAGAGAACAGATGTTATATGTAAGAGCTATAGTATAATCATATGAAATGTGTAATTTATAATAATATAAAAATGGAACAGGACTCATTTTAGGGCATTATACGATTTATTTCCTTGTAAATCTTATTTAAAAGATGCACTTTAAAAGGAGCACTTTGTATTTTTTTGGTTTATATTGTGCTGGTTGCAATGCCTAACATGACATACTGACACCTAGTGGTGTGGATGCAGAATGATGCAAAACCAAAAGCATTTAGTTAGAAAAAAAATGATTGAAATGAAATTTTTGTGCTGTCCTATTGAATAATATATTTAGCAAGGAAAGGTTTTTAATAATAGGACGTAAGTGAGTTGGACATAAGTGAATAGTAAATAGGACATAAGCGAGTAGTTTTCAGAAATGGTGGCGACCCATTTCATGTTAACTTTTAAAATTACATTTACTTTTGTTTAGTAGTACTATTTCTGTTTCTGTAAAACTTAACATGGAAACATTCCTGAGTGCACCTTTAAGGCCGAAAACAAAACGCTCACCCTTTACCGTGGTGCAGGACTGGGTCAGCCGCCCAGGAGGAATTTGGCCTCCAACCTCATCCAGTGTCTCTATTATCCCAACTTTGGAAACTGCAAAGACACACACACATACACACAACAAGAAAGAGATTGAGAGTTGTATAAACGAATCCGTACATTAAACAGATGATGGATGTGAATCGAACAGCAAACCGCACCCCTACCCCCACGCAAATGATACACACACACACACACTAAGCCAGACTTTGACTTGACTGCTGCTCTCTTCTCTTCAACACCCTCCCTTTGATCATCGTGATTACAGTAATTGGGTCTGTAAGATCTTCACACAAGGGGCCTCTATCAGGACGGAGGAGGAGGACATCGCACACACACATATGCCACCGTTTCTAATTGCATGCTTTGGTGATACCGAAAAACATAGCTTCCTCACATATCAGGCAAATTAAAGTATCTGTGCTGATGTGCACCAGCCATGCAGCCTTTTAAAACCCTTGAGGACCAAAAAAATGGTATGTCTGTGTGTTTGGATGAGTGGTCCAACTAAAGCTTATGGCGCTTTTCCACTGCATAGTACGGTACGGTTCGGTTCGGTACGGCTCACTTGTGGTGCTTTTCCACTGCATGGTACGGTACAGTACGGTTGGCTTCAGGTCGCTTTAAATGTTACCTGGTCTGTTGAGGTTCCAAGCGTACCGTACCGGTACTAGAATGTGACGTGAAACACTGCAGATCACTGATTGGTCAGACAGAATCGTCACTACCAGCGTCACTACTAGCGTCATTGGATTTGCGACACGAGACACTTTTTTAGCAGTATTTTGTTTTGCTGCCATCAGCCTCATTTTAAACACATTTTTCCGTCTAGCAGTTAAAAACAACCACATACCGAGAATCAGGAACCCCATCCCCTCGATAGTCTCCATTGTTCCTGTGTTGTGGGTTTGAAAATGTGGCGCTTTTAAGATGATGTCATGGCAGTAGAGGCGCGCGCAAATAACGATCAGTCCCACACACTTTGAAAGGGTACTACTGCAGTGGAAGTCGAAGTCGAAGCGTACTGGGCCGAACCGTACCGTACTATGCAGTGGAAAAGCGCCTTTACTGACCGGCAGGAAGACCGTAGGCCTGCATGTGAGGTTAGCCTCTCAATAACCATGAAAATCAGTCCATAGTGGACATCTGAAGTCATTAATGTCATTACAGACCATGACGTTTATGTGTTTTTGGGATTGTGAAATATGACGAGACAATGCGGTTGCTACCTTAAAAAAAAAACATTGCTAAATGTCAGCATGTGCACAAAAAAAAAAAAAAAAAAAAAAACGTGAACTGATAATATGGCAGCTTTACTGTACGAATAGAACTTTTAACATTACGAAAAAAACTTTGAAAACCGTCCTATTGAGAATTGAGGTTTACATCAAAAAAGTGATAAAACCCATTCTCAAAATGTTAAGTGCAACAGACATATTGCTTGTCGCTAATGAACTTAAATCTAAAAAATCGTCATAAATCTCAAAATGAAGTAGTCACGCAGAAAGCATATGGAAAAATAAAAAGAATCATAATGGATCGAATGTTTTCGAAGATTAGCTGCTATGCTAATTGTCCAATAAGACAGCTATACTGTAGGAATATTATGTTAACAGCCTTTTTGATGCGAAAAAGCGATAAAACCTATGTTCTAAAAGCTGGAAGACAAACTGCTTGTTTGCTCATCACAAAAAGTAGTCATGGAAACAAATGTTCGAAGATCGTAAAGAAAACCACAAGAAGTATCATGCTAGATCCAACATGTTGCAGCAGTCATGCTATTTAAATGCAAGGTTTACATAAGTTACAGGCTATTCGTTTAACCATTAAGCCCACTACCTTTAAGGAGTCTACTTCTTGTGCTTGCATCACCAATTAGCCTTGGCTATAAAGCTAAGATTACAACACAACATTAGCGGCTTAGCTAGCAAAGCAGCAGGCGCACTAGTATATGTGTTCTGTGTTACTAGCATTTAAATTTCCCTCAAGTGAGGTGTGGGTGGGGCTTAGAGAGCAGGAAGTTAATGACAGTGTGAGTAACAGCGGGCTCGTTAGTTTCCCACCTCTTCTGCCGTAGACACGATCATTTTTCTGGAATATTTATTGCTGTGCACTGAAAGAGAACATCCATTTGCCGAGGGTTTCCTCAGAGGCCTGCACCGCATGGCTCGACAGTCCCTACCGCTGCGATCCTAACATCTCAGATGAGAGATATTATACACACTAGTGCTTTTTTGGCTATTTTTATTCATACAGTATGTTATGTGGAGAGAGAGAGAGAGAGAGAGAGAGAGAGCATGTGGGCAACCCGCTAGGCTTAAATAAAACCTACGTTTTCAGGGTGATTTCATACATTTGGACATGTCCTAAGACGTACTACATCAAATTTTATTGTGTTTTTATAAGATTTCACAAAGTCTAATAATGGTGCTAATAATAATTTGTTGTGACTTCAACAGTGACAATAAAATCCAATTCTTTAATTCTAAAACAAAATGTTCTCCCTCAACGTATAAATGAGTCAGAAATAAAGTAAAACCATAGTCAAGTTTGTATTTTTTTATTTTTTTTTTTACTATGGTTTACTACAAACTCCATTGTTAAGATTCAGATGCTGTAGATTTTTCTATACACACACAAAAACACCATGGTACTGTAGCAAAACCATAGTGTTGTGATTATTGTGGTTTTACTGCAAATGCTGTAGTAGTTATCATGGTTTTAATGCAATACATACATATTTTTGTAGTTACACTGTAAAAATATTGTTGGTTTAACTTAAAAAAATGAAGTAACCTTGTTTGCCTTAAAATTTTAAGTTCATTGAAATGGAAAAATTGAGTTAATACAATGAAGGAGATTGATTTAATATTCAGAAACTCAAAATATTGTTATCTGAACCACATTAATTAGGTTGAGTTGACAAATGAAAAAATGTTGAGAGCATTTTTTTTCACAGTGTACACTTTTTCAACAAAAAGCAGTTGAACTATGGCTACTGCAGCAAAACCTTTGTTAGGCCAGTCATTTCTCTGCATGTTGCACTGGTCGATCTAGCAAGCCATTATATTCATAGAGCATTCAAGTGCCTCAATACATCGGTTCCTGTTGTGATTTCCTCCTCCATTTCTTTCTACAATCTCTACTACCCTACTATCACCGACTCACAATTAACTGTTAGCCTGCGGGCATAAAATAACCAGGAACGCAATATCAACAAATACCCCTTTCAGTGTAAAATTGCACTATTTTCCAACCCCCTCTGACTTCATAACAAAAAAGGCGAGCCAACCTGGCCTCTAATTGGACATTATAATTGCAGATGTGAATTAATGGGGCAAACACTGATAGTGTAAGCACATAAAACCCCGATCCCAGACCGGCGGGGTGAATGAAAAACAGATCCAGGAGAAGGGAGGTTCTTTCCCATGGCAACCCCTGGCCGGGGCCGGCATGTTCTAATCCCGCCACTTCAGCAGAGCTGTTGTTATGGAGAAAAGCAGGATATTTTTCTATTGTTTGGATGGAACGGTCACTGTCGAGTGTATTGGGCCAAGGGCTTCAGGGTAGACGACACACACACACACACACACGATACGGTTTCACAAGCGTTAGCACATCATTATCCTGACGGTCTAAACACAACTGAATGTTATAGCTGGCTGGGAATGTGATGTTGGGATATTATGCTGACACATAACTCGGGTAAATTCCCCCCCAAATATGTTGAGACAATGTTTGAGCATCTCACAAGCATGCTTCTTCATCTCTCTGACATAATTACAATAAACAGCTTTCGCCCTCCTCCCTCAAGGAGAGTAATTACCTCGCGACACGCTGAAAGCTCTTCTCATTGTGAGATGCCACAGACAAGACGCGGTCTCCTTCATGTCTGGACCTGAGAGAGACAGGGAGAGAGAACCAAAAACATAAATAAAATGCCTAACTTTATTTCAAATCTCCTTCATAAATGTTTAGCCCCATATCTGTAGTTTAAAGGGAAAGGTGTGGAGTTTGCAGAGCTGGAACATTCTGGGTCATCTCTCTCTTTTTTTTAAACAAATTATTTAAGGGTGTGTGGGACGTAAAGGATTTCTCCAAGCACTTTGGAAGGAAGTTAAACGATTTCTGGACTTCCTTTAGCAAACACTCACAGAGTGTACAAATTCTACACTTGGAGGGGTCAGTGTGAGGGTAGCCCGTGATTCCCGTCTCTTGGCAGGAGATCTGCTTTACTAAATTGTTACGTTTTGTTAGAGTTATGCTTAAACAATTTGCCAATGGGATGAGAAAAGTAAACTTCATTCAAAAGGATATAATCTCTGAAAACAAGTCTTATCTCTGGTTCTTATGCAAATTTTCAGATAATATTTGTTAAAAAAATAAAGTTTGAACAA
>NW_024121365.1:61556-111860 GCF_016745375.1 Pimephales promelas | reverse complement strand
TACAGGTTCTCATAAAGCCTCTATTGGATTTTAAATGGACTCTCCAGAGGGACTTTCGGGATCACAGTCGCCAGCTCATGCAGCGCCGGTAAAGTGATGCTGTGTAATGTAAAACCCTGAGCGTCTCCTCAGGTTTGTGCTGTGGTGTCGGCGCCCTCCGCTGCTCTCTGGGGATCTAGATCCAGCCATGGAGGCAGTCTGTGACCCCAACTGGCAGCCCAAGCTACCACATGGGATTTATCTCCTAGCTGAGTGGGTGGGCGGCCAGGGAGGATACTGATTTTAGCCCAGTGTCTAAAGCTGTCAACACCATCAGAAGCAACAAAACTTCATCCCCTTTTCTTCCCTAAACACTTCACTTTACCATTACTAATGGCTAAAGTAAATATGCATCCATACACTACAGTTCAAAAGAGGTCAATATGTGCTCAGCTCTCCAATGCTGCATTTACTTGATCAAAAATACAGTAAAACAGTAACAAAAGTTTGTTACAATTTTAAAATGTAATTTATTCCTATGATGAAATAGCTGATATTTTTTAGCACCATTCCTCCAGTCTTCAGTGTCACAAGATTATACATTTTTCTGCTCAAGAAACATTTCTTATTATTATCAATGTTGAAAACCATTTTATTTTTGTGGAAATCATGATTAAATGCTGATCCTTTCAACTTTCTATTTATCAAAGAATCCTGAAAAACTTTTTTATTTTAAAGAGAAATCTTTAATAGCATTATAATTGTCTTTACTGCCACTTTTAATCAATTTAATACATACTTACTGATATATAAATATCCTATACTGACTATTGAACGGTATTATACATGCATACCAAACACCAGTTTTGTTTTCAAGGACGCTAGGACTATTATTGTCTAATTCTACCATTACTATATGCATGACATCACATTATGCAAACATGGTCTGTACTTGTGACTTATTTAAAAGTACTCACAGATAATGTCATGACTTTCATTCGGTCAGTGATAGCCAAATGTTCACCTGCATAGCTTGAATACATCCCTGCCATGATAACCATACTGTAAATAGAAAGAAAAAAAAAGAGTTTGCGTTATTGACAACAGTGCCATTCTGTTTATGCCAAACTGTGAAAGGAACATACATTTTTCTTTATCTCATCTGCAATCCATTTTACAAAAGGCCCCACAATATGTGGAGGGCATCAAAGAAAGCGAACAGTTAGCCCTCCACAAAATTGCATTTATAGGCCATTTTTTTAGGCCACACCAACAGCTGAAATGTGCAGGATTATTTTGAGATAACCAATAAGACTTAAGATAAATCTGCTGTTTCAAAAGTGGTTTCATATAACACACAAAAGCATTGCATTATTTAAATCAAGATTCAAGAAAGTACAATATATACTATTATGATTTATAAAGATATTTAAGATTTATATTCTGCAGAACAGAAATATTTCTTGAACGAAGAACTAAAAAGTCTCCACATTGTTCAGATAGGACTATTCTTTTACCGGTATACAGCAAGAGTTAAACCGGCAAAGAGTAGTTCCTGATCTCTCAGGCCATATTGATTTTTCCCTCCATGATCTGAAACCAGCAATCAGCATTGTGGTTTGAAATAGCCCTGAAACAAGAGCCTAGACGTCAATGAGTCGCCGACACGTTTCAATTAGCGCGCCGCCCAGGCCGATTTGTCCCCCGGGGCACATCGGCTCCACAGGCTGGTCACGCCAGGAGAGATGGTCCATATTACGTGATATTGGGAAATTATTATATCAGTAAGGGCAATGCAGGTAAACCTGTGCATTAACTCACAATATGTACGAGATGTTTTGGTCTTGCCACACAGATGACAGTGAGGTAATTCGGTTTCTAGTAAACTCAATCACTTCTCCCTCTTTAATTAAATTGCTGAAGAGGGTAATGGAGGAATAGCAGACTCCACAATACAGAGTCGTAACGTCTGGACATAAGGTCTATCACACATAGTGACTTCTTAACTGAATATCTATCATATTAATGCAATTCTCGATGTGTTAGAGCATCTGCGCAAACTAAGGGATGCACGATATAACAGTACTATATTGGTCATTGGACAATATTATTATAAGAGAGTTTTTAGCGGTCTTGATTAGTATTGAATTCCAGCATTAAATTATATACGGTAATTTCCTTTATTTTTACATTAAAATTGGCATGAATGTAATGTTTAGCTCCCAAAATGAATATTGATTTTTCATACATTATGTTTTTACAATTATTTTACGGATTATCTCAATTGTATAAGACATAACGTCAATAATTGTGAGCCCCAATCTTTATAGTCTTAAACATAAACTAACATCTATATTAACTTTAAAGACTTAAAAAAAAATTAAATGTGTCAAAATATGTTATGTTTTTGATTGGGGAATTAAGTCATTAGATTATCATTGACCTGTGAAAAAAGGTGAAATTCATCAAAACAAACATTAGCCCATAGCTTTTGGATAATAGCTTTAACTTTTGCTCAATGGTCCCATATTGAGTGAACTTATGAAATAAAGTGAGTCATATTTCAAGACTTTTACCCAACTTGGGTTCTGGCTAGTGTGTGTTTTGAATATGTGGGCACAGCATCCCTAAAGTCAGCGGTTTCTCTGACCTTCAGCCGCTAAGCTCCGCTCCAACAGTTCTCATCAGCAACACTACACTGCACACTCTGAAGCCCTGTGGAAGTAAACTAGAGTGGTAGAGAGAGAAAGAGAGAGAGAAGAAAGGGTTTGATGCCCCCCACATACCTCCTCATCTGCCCTCAGAGGTCCTAAGAACCCTTCCAGTTCTCCTTTCACTCTTCAGCAGCTCAGCCTCACTTCCACCGCAGGTCATCCTCCCCCAGAACCCGATCGATAGCGCTCTTCTGCTTTCATCGGACCAGCATTGTGGAGAAGCTGCACTTCCTGAAAAAACACCAATCCAGCCTTGAGTGAGCTGCATACGGATCGCTCACAGACAGGCCGGGCCCGCCAGACTCCACTCATTAGAGGCAGTCTGCTTTTTTTGGCTGCTTTAATAGATGCAGATAGAGAATGACACAAAATGAGGAAATGTCACTGATTTATACTTGGGTTGCCAGCACAGATCAGCACAGATCCATGTGTTAGAGAATCTGCGCAAATCACAATATATCTTTATAGTACGGGGCAGTTGAATCCGATTAGTTTACAAACATTCTAAGGCGTGCAATTGACCTTTCGCCGATCCCTCCCCCTAAACGGCCATTGTCCGATTACACATCATAGCAACTGTCACTATGTGATCAGGTCCGTCAAACATTGACTCCAAGCAAGATGGTGAAGCGATGCGCCCACGGCCGATAGATGGTTTGGAGTACCTCGATAGATACCCCTATAGATTGTCTGGAGTTGTGTTCTTTCCATTTCCAAAGCCGAAAACACAACGTGAGCGGTGCCTACAATGGATAAAACAGTGTGGACGGCCCCACTCCCAGTTAAATGTGTCGAACATGGTTAACTCGTGTGCACCGTACGTGAGACTGAGACACTGAGATTAGTCAAAGAAACATGGAGAAAGCAGATCTAGAGGATCCACAAAGGAATTACATAAAGAATTGTTGTAAACATGATACATGGGGGGTGGGGGGGGATGAGCAGTAGTCACCTAGAGCAGTGCTACACTCGTAGACTACAGTTTAGAGGAGTGCACGCTCGCAATGGGTAAAGCATGAAGCTTACTTAAAACATCAGTTCATATATCAATATCGTAAGGAATAGAAATAACCTTAAATAGCGTTAGTTATATATTTCTAACTCCAAACAATTAGCCACTGATCCAGCTTGTAAAATCTTCTTCAAGGCTGTGTTTGGTTGCATTTGAGGTACATGTCATGGGGTTTCTCAGATTTCACTTGAGACGGGTATAAGCATTCGCCACGATAGTAGTCGTGCCTCCTTCATTGCGTATTTTTATTATATGAATATATCAATCCACTGCATACTGTAACCCCTTGTGCCTCAATCTGGACGATATCGCAGAGGTATTGCTCCAAAAAAGGTCACTGACACACGCACAGACACCTCATGGGAATTTGTCGGGCAGTTTCACAATTCGTTTGACGGGCGAAGTAACAATACCTAGGGGGTGTGGCTTTTGCGAACAGTCAATTATTTTCTGGGAAACACACGGCTAAAGTAGTTCAAGGCAGGTCTTGACCCCATTACAGTTCTATCAAAAAGAATCGGGAGGACTCTCATACGAATGAATTTTATTTTGTAAACTGATTTTACAGACAAAATAAATAAGTAAACCCTTGACAAGCTCCGTCTCAAAGTTCTTTGGCGTAGGCCCCGTCCTTCGTCCAGGTCTGGAAGTAAGGTCCTGCCTTATGAATGAAAATGTCTTTTTGGAATTAGCAACAGAGGCATGGGATGAGATGCGTAAGTCCAATACACAAGAGATTTTTAAGGACAAAAACCTGACAAATGTTGTGAAAAACACAACCGTAGAATAAGTGGAATAATTGACAGCAGGCCCTGACTTATTGAAAAACAATTACCCCCTCAGGTACGCATTATTTTTCTAATAATTCAACGGTCCGTTGTCAATTATTCCTCGTGTACTATTGGTTACCGGCCGATATTAAAGATCTTTTATTTATTTATCGGTATTGATCAGTATTTAACATTTAATTGTGAATGCGCATTTTCTTTTTTTTTCAATGCTTAGTTAATCTTTAAACACAAATAATTTGATAACAGTTAAATATTGATATTTCATCATCAAGATGATATTTCAATCATCAAGAATGAAGAGACATGATCATACCATCTTAAAATACTAGATAATAATCTTACCTTATAACTAAGGCTGCAGAAAGACAATCATTGTTTGAGACGTTCAGCTCATATTTAGATCTTATTCACTTCTATACCCCTCACTCAGATGACACCAAATCCAACTGTACATTTTCCATCATCTTTAGCCAAAGTAAGAAAAACCAGGTGTCCGTAACTAAAAGTTCACTGGAATCTATTTTGTTGATTTAAGATGACAAGGAAGTAATATATCGGAAAGGAAGTGTCATTTTGGCAAGTTAGTTAACAGATCCTTCCAGGAAGACATTCTTTTGAGTATTTACCATTTAACTTAATTTTGGAAGATGATCCAAAGTCTTTGTAACCATAAATTAATTGAGCTTCTCTTTCTCCAGCCTGCGAATAGGCTAACGTTAGCATGCTAGAATTAACCTTTAAGGACTCTCATAACTTTATCCAGAGTAAATCTGCCCTGTGACAAATTACTCCAGTTACACTTTTAATGCGTAGTTTCCAATGTTGGTTGAAACCCAGTCTGTTTCCCACAACACCCAAAACAGGACAATCAAAATGTTGTCCAAACAGACTTTCAATCTGTCCAGGCTGAACCACAGCATCTCGTTTTATTGGATTGGAGGCCTGAATCACAGCCTTTTCTGGAAACTGTCGGGGTGCCTGCGAATGTGTACGTATTTTCCACTCTTCACGTGACGTTTGAGACAGGATGACCGCGGGAGAGCACGGCAGGATCCGGCGGCAGCTGCCAAGCCAAGGGGACAAATCTGAACAGTGCAAACACAGTCATGTCAGCGGCAGCTACGCTTGCCCTGGAATGGCACCCTATATTACATATTTAGACGACGTCTGAGCCTCTGACTCACCCTGAAATACAGAGGAGGAAGCACTGACAAAACGAGAGACAGTGTCTTTAACATTTCCAGACGATCCAAAATAGTTACAGCTTTTACAAGACTGATTGTAACCAAATGGTGAATTGAGAGAGGGTAGCACGTCACAGAACACTTTCAGTCTTGTGTCTCTAAAATAACATGACCTATACAGCATTTATGAGGATATGACATGGCCAAACCTCATAAATATGTAATGAGGTTGTTTACTGGAAGCCTGTTGAATTAGGAAATGGGAAAATTAAACATTTGTAAATGAATAGTAACAGTGAATGTACATGTAACAACCAAAGATTTGAAGCAATACTGACACAAACAATATTTTGTTTGTGTCAATAAACAATGCATTTGTTTTGGAGTGGCTTATTAACATATTTAAATATATATATATATATATATATATATATATATTTAAAAAATGCAATTCATACATAAAACCAAAAATTATATCATAGAATGGACACTTGCAGATGCTCATGACTGTGTGTCAAGGTCAATGAGCCTCTCAAAATATCAGATAATTTGACATTAATGTCAAGATAAGATCCAATTGTAAAATGTCATGTGGTAATATTTATAAAATAGTAACTCTTAAAAAACTTAAAAAATAGGATGTGTGCACTTGTATTCAAGGTGTACGGATTTTTTTTGGTCACACACCACGACATTTTTGGAGTTTTAAATGTAGCCTGCACTTTTGTAAATAGTATAAAAGTTTTTCAAAACCATATGAAAACAAAATGAAAACCAAGAGTACATCCTAAGAACTTGACACAGGTTTAAAACTAGATTTTTAAAAGATTACTTTACTTTATTATTGTATATGTCATTACCTCTTTTATAAGAATGAGTTTAACAAGATCTACTGAGTGAGTAACGAGAGAAGCAAAGAACCACGTCACGTTTGCATTCCTGTAAGTTAGCATTGTTGAGAGTAAATGTGGAAAGATGGAGTGTGAATTAAGGACACTAATATTCCCTGTGGTCTCTGACGGGGGGTGATGCGGAGCAATGCTCAGCGGAGCAATCCCGCTTGGCAGGTAGATGAACTGCAGATCATACGGGCAGGCAAGTGGTGATTAATGGGAGCGGGAAGGCGCTGGAAAGAAAACAACGCTATAAATCAACGTCGCGACGATGGTAATTGTAATTGAAATGAATTTGTCTGCCCGGAGCCAGGCATTGCAATTGATATTGACCAAAGCCCTGGTGGTCCATAGAAAAATGAAATTGAGAAAATGTATTCAGAGTATCCACTGTAAGATCTATACATCACTGTATGAACCATTTACTGTAGGCCAATTAGAAGAGGGAGAAAAGCTAAGCCCGGTGTGCGTGTCAGATGCTACTGAGCCATCGTATCCTAAAGGTGACTAATGTTGTAGATTTATGAGAAAAGAGCCACAATAAAATTAAATTGAATGTGAGGTCAATGAAAAATACCATTCAGCTGTTTTAGTGACCTCCTCGGAATGGAAAAAAGTGTTATCGCAAAAGAATGGCTATTACAGATGAAAGCTATTCTTTTTTACTAAATATAAAAAACAAACTGTTCAAAAGTTCAGATTTTTCTTTTTAGATTTTTGAAAGTCTCTTACAGTATGCTCAACAAGGTTGCATTTACTTGATCCAAAATACAGTAACAACAGCAATATTTTTCAATATAATTCAAAATAGTTACAATTAAAAAATATATATATTTGAACATTTTAGCCTAAATAGTAATTTATTCCTGTGAAGGATTTACTCGTCTTCAGTGCCACATGATCCTTTATTCTGATATGTTGATTTGGTGATCAAGAAACATTTCTTATTATCAATATAATAAGAAATTAATATTAATAATGCCTAATATTTTTGTGGAAATCTTACGGACCTGAAACTTTTCAACGTTAGTGTAAATACCAAGTCTCATTACATACTTTCTTAATTTTGAAAATGTTGAAATGGTAAAGTGCTACATTATGCTATTTTAAAGGTTCCTTGTTTTGTTTTGAAGGTATCCCAGCAATAGCTTTCCATGCATCCAAAACCTTCCTGCAAAGCTACCTGAAAAAATACGTTTTTTTCTGGATACATATTTAAACGACATTTTGGAAAAATGTTTTATATAGTAATTACATAGGGTTTTCTTTTTACTTTTATTATGAGAGCCAGTAATAGCAGATCTGGTGATCGATGGCGGTCCTTCTCCAGTTTGAATACGATTTTTCAGAAGTGAACAAATTCGTTTTTTGCTGTCAAGATTAATGTCAAACCATTTTCTTCTCACTTCTGGGACTGTTCGATTAACAGATGAAACTCCATTAACTGCATATGTAATATGCTGCCAAGCTTCCTTTTTTTTAGGACCTGAAACACCACTATGCACGCTTGAAAATAAAATGTGGTGTTTTGAATGAACTTCTGATAATAAAACTTCAATTTCTGCATCCGAGAAATCTTTCTTTTTCATTCGCATTCATGTTATTATATGCCTATTAGATGTCAGTCGGATATAATGGGCGGGATTTATGGTAATTGAGAATGAACGTGCACGCGCATCCCATTTACGACTGATTGGAATTCATTAACACACACACTTCATTATCACTATCTGACATTTATGAAGTACTTGTGATTTAGGAGAAGAGTTTTCAGGAAGGTCTCTTTACGCGCAAATCACTCTCATATTTATTCGTATATTTACGAATGTTTCATGAATGAGGCCCAATGACTGTGAAACTGTATAACAGTGTTTGGCATCCTGCAGGAGCTTTTATAGCCAAATTACGTTGGCTTCTGGAGTTTGCCTTACCAGCACATTACATTGGTATACTGTAATTTGAACAGAGCCAGTGGTGGTTCAGTTCCCAGGTCTATGGAGAAGCTCAGAGGAATAGCTCGGCTGGAGGGGCCCATGCAGGAAGAACACACAGCTGAACACAATGTGGGATCGGCTTCGAGCTAATTGTACCACAAAACCCTGACGCTACTTTACAATAAACTCTGTATTGTTTCGGTTTTGCAATCTTGCCCTTCTGTTAAGCAGAATTATGAGCAAGTAAAGTGCATAATGCAGGGGGGCTTTTTTCTAACGTTAACCTCAGACTAATAGTTCCGGGAGGTTTTCATGTGCACTTTTTGCACAGATATAGAAGAAATCTATATTTCATAAATGTGCTGTGTAGCTGCAGCACCCAATTATCAGCAGATAAGACGGAGGGATGCCCCAGAGCATCAAGCCAGATATTTAGACCAAGGGAATCAGGCTTGCAGGGACTAAAACCCCAGGGGCACTACAGCCCCCCCTCCTCTCTTTTTCTTTCCTTCGACTGCCTCCCTCCATCCTTACTTCACCTACGGGGTTCAATTAGTGGTGACAGCAGCTCGCACCATGAGCCTGTAGCAGGAAACAGGGCAAGTCTAAATCACCACACCACACTAGAGAGTCCTACTGCACACACATAAACATGACAAAACACTCATCCGATCACATCACTGGTGCTCGGGTCCTAACAAATGTCCTTGTGTCCTTGAAACAGATTTTTCCCCCAATTGTTTGGCTTTGCACCATAACATGCAGCCTTCTGTGGGTAAGCACACTCACCATACTCCACCAGTCAGAATTAGTGCACTTTTACCCACACAAGAATGTATTTTTACACTGACCTCAGCCAACAAATACTGTTCTGCATCATCTATGTAATAGATGCAGCTTCAACACATGGTAAGGTCACTTACAGGTCAAGCATAGCTCATGGTAGGCAGATGAATATCGATCTAGAGGGACCAGGGACTGTTCACAGGGCAGGCGGCCCACAGATCAGCCTTGGGCAGGGGAAATAGAGGTCACGAGCAAGAGCGAGCACAGTTCATACACACTGAGCTTTTAACACCTCAAAAAACTCTAGGGTTAGCCACTTACTGACCAAAATTTTACTATACACTAACTAGTATAGAGTAAAGCTGTACAAATGCCACAAATATCAGTATAATTATTTCCAGTAGAGGAGTCTTTAGAAAATGTCCTTCAAAAGAAATGTATTAAATATTTTATAAATGAATACAGAACATTTTACTCCAAAATACAAAATAGTTACTGCTGTTTATATAAAAAAAAAATCCTTTAAAATAGTCGGTATAATAAAATAAAAAATTAAAAAAAAAATACAACATTTTTTATAAAAAAATAAAAAATAGTCGGTAATCCTTTAGGAAAACCCTTAGAAAATAAAATACCAAAATATTTTTTAAATTTATATTAAAAAAGAGAAGAGACACATTGAGGAATGCCTTCAGTGTGATGCGTCTGAAGCCTGCATGGAACTAGTCCAATCTCGACTGGTGTTACGTCATTGCGTGTCTCGTGAAGTTGCATGTGAAGGTGATGCGGAAGCTATAAAAGGACTGGACGCCGGATCAGCTTCAGCTTTCTGGTCTTCAGCAAGCGTTCTGCATGACTGCACTGTCTTATTTGGTGTTGTCTGTCTGAAATCACATTTATCATCTCTCTATCTATATATAATGGCAAATAAGGAGAAACAATACAGGCAGTGTGCATCCCATTGCCCATGCTTTTTGAGCAAGGGTGACAAACTCATTTTGTGTTGTTTCTCCATGAGTGGAGCATGCATGGGCAACACTCGATCAACACTCGAGCAACACATTTGTGAACCCCATCACTCATGGGGTTCACAAATGCAGGTGGTGGATGATGTATGGAGGATCTCCTGCCTTCAATGAGCTGCTGGAGGTTGTGACCAGAGCAGTGGCCAAATTAAATATGAAATGGCAATCAGAAAAGCAGGAACCGGCCATAAAAAACAAACTCGATGAACGAGGTGTCGAGGTCGTAGAGTAAACCGTTCATGTCACGATTACTGTGCACCAAAATATTAATATATATTCATCTCTTGTGGGCTAGAAAGAGAACGGTTATGGGGTGATGCCGGAGGTGGAAGAAACTCTCGCTTCATATCTTTCAACCAACGCTGCATCATACCTAAGAGCTCCGGTGCTCCCCTCCAAGCCCTGCCGTACTACATCGGCTTTGGTGGGCAAGGCATATATGGCAGCGGGACGGGCTGGTGCATGCCTGAATACAATGGGGTTTTTGCAGGCATACCAGGCCGACCTCCTCAAATAGGTGGATGACAGCGGGGAGGTCGCCCCCAACGATATTACTTACATATTGCATCTGATCAGTAGCTGCTTATATGTATCTTTAATGTATCGTATCATTGGCCATGCATCGAGATGTGTATTGCATCGGCCTCAGCTATGGAAATGCACATCCCTAATGTTTTGGGTCACCTAAGAAGGGTTTTCCCTGCCTCTAAACAAACTATTAGCAGATGGATAGTAGAGGCCATTTCTTCATCTTACGAGGAACCCAATTTGCATTCGCCTCTCCAGATAAGAGCCCACTCAAGAGGAGTGGCATCCTCTAAAGCCCTGCTAGCGGGGGCCGGCTGGGCCTCCCCACACAACTTCATAAAACATTAAAGTCTGGATCTGCCCTCTACACTGGGTTCACAAGTTCTCTCATCTTGAGTATGCCAGATTGCGTCACACCAGGGTGGGTACTTGTGAGTGTGGCGCAGTGGGCATTTCTTTCCCCAATGTTTCGATTCTTGACGCAGCGTGAGTTCCCTCGAAAGGGAGAGTCTCGGGTTACGGCTGTAACCCTGGTTCCCAGAGAATGGAATGAGACACTGCATCCCTCGTCCACACTTCCTGCGCTCCTGAGAACGACTTGCTTCGACCCGTCAGAAGCTGATGCTGTTGTGATCCGGCGTCCTTTTATAGCTTCCACATCATCGTCACAAGTGACGTAATGTTGCAACACTAAGCGAGATTGGACTAGTTCCATACAGGCTTCAGGCACATCCCACTGAAGGTGCTCCCCAATGTGTCCTTCTCAGGGAACAAGGGTTACAGTCGTAACCCAAGACAATTTTCTTAAATAATACAAAAAGTTTTTTTTATTTTGATGGTGGCTAATTAAACCTCCAAGAAATCACATTTTATGTCCCTCCCATGTTTACATTTTCTAAATAAGAAGTTGGAATAAAATATGAATGTCTCTTTAGATGGTAAACAAGCTATTTATATGACAGCCATGAAGCATGATTTGCTACTTGCAAATCTGTAAAAATGTAATTAAAACGTATTTTTTTAAAGGGGATTCAAAAAATAAAAGATGTTATTAGTGGGAAAGACATTTTTCAGTGTTTTTAATGTTTTAACAAATGTAGTAACTATACTATCTTGTTGGTAACTATGGTCACCATGGTAAATTCTTGAATGGTTAACTAATTTAAGATTGTATAGTAATATTGTATTAAAACTTGCCTCTTGTATAAAGTAGAGTTTTACATATTGCCTCAACATTTAATCATGGCTGTGCCGAAATGCAAAGCTTCCTGGTGGCCTTAATTCTGAGAAACTGCATTGCAGGACATTAGAGAAGCTAAGGGAGGTTGGCAGAATGGAGAGGCTGAAAGCAAGGACACAGTTGGCAGCATGCCTGTGCTCGGCTGTGCATGCAGTCAGGCGGAGTGGAGGCAGGCCATGCCTTGGGGCATTGAGAGGAGGCCAATTCACTGCACAACTAGCCAGGTCCACAGAGAGAGAAAGCGATAGAGAAATTAATACTGTAAGAATATGTAGAAACTTCCAAAAATGACAGAAAAGGAAATGGCAGTGCTGGGCAAACTGAATTATTAAAAATCAGAAACGCTCTCAAAAGTGTGGGAGGGGTAAACTATAAACCTTTTCAGCGCATGACTTGAATATTAATTAGGATGCAAAAGCATTTATGGGTAAGTGGGTGTAGCCATTTTAGGATTACCGTTTTCCGATTACACAAACTCTACTTCCCCTAATTAATATTCATAAACCAGGACTGAATCTAGCCATCAACTGAATTCTATCAAAAGATTAGAAGAAGCTTCTGCATGATCCTAAAAATGTTGTTTGACAAAGCCCATGGCACTACATTTAGTTTCTTCACTCTCTCACAAAAAGACTTATATAACGATTTATGCTTAAAGTGTCCCTATTATGGTTTTACCATATGTAACAATCGGCGGGCCTAATTGGTAGAGTTACAAAATATTCCGATTCATGCAGTGTGTAAAATAGCTTTTTGTAAACGTAAACGTTCTGCAAAGTTGTAAAATCGAAAGTGCACAATAAATAAAGTTATAAAGTTCTCCCAAAAAAAAAAAATCAACTCTGAACTGCCTAAACAAGTCGTTTTTATTCAAATCCCACTGCTTTACGGTTCTATGTCGCTATTTGCATTAAACCTGCCCATGTTGTACTTTGTCCGCCTGCGAACAACTTGACCCGCCATCAAACACCTCATTTTACTGACGACTGCTTATTAAAGGAGCATTGCGTTTTTTTAACGTACGAGGAGTTTACGTGGGTATCTGGATTGTGCTGGAGGCTGATCGCTTCTTTTCGTCCACAGAGTCCATTTTAAAAACTACTGCTAGCGATTGTTGCTACTTACTAATGGCTGCCGCACAGATGCAAGCCCAAGTAGACAAGAACGTGCAAGAGGACACATTTTGTGAATTTTCACATTAATTCGGACCCAACGACTCCACACACAATTGAGCCTCCAGGCTGATAGAGGCAACCGTGGTGGACAGTCAAGGTGTCATTCCCTCTATTACATTATGGTTGGCTCATAAATGTACACATGAAGACTCTATCTTAAAGATTTTTTTTAGTAAATACCTACACATAGACCCTTTAAATCTTGGGAGTTTTATGTGGGATTCACAAAATGCTTGGCCGTGTAAGTTGAGTCAGTACCTAGTTTATTTGAACCAGCTTGCTTCTCAGAATCACAACCTGTATGTATAGTCTTACTGAAATACTTCTGCTGTCTGTTGTTCTGACTACTTTGAGTAAAGATAAAGGATGGAGTAAGATTTGTTTTACAAGCATTTGTTACATCAGTCATTCACATAGTTCTTAGCTAACATATGCACTGTTATCGATACAGTTCCTGCATGTTCACTGCAATAAATTAGAAAGATACACATCAGTATGTTTGAGAACATACACTTGTTAAAACTGATTATGAGAAATTGCAACATCATAATGTACCTCAAACTGAGTAACGTTAGTGTATCACTGAGAAATGTCCTGCTCAAGTCGTCCTTGCGATGGAGGTTCGGTTAAATAACTAGTTCTTCCAATGTTTAATCTTCAGACTCGCGCTCGGATTGATATGGTAAAATCAACGTCATTGTTCGTTACTGTCTTTAGTGTACAATCGCAGAGCTGTAGGAAGTCTCCGGATGGAGCTGAAGTTATTATGGTAATGGCCGTTTTTGTTTCTGACAGGTGCTGTAAGACTGGGCCATCACAACAGATTGCGCCATCTGGCCAATCAGAGCAGAGTAGCTCTCAGAAAGAAGGGATTTAGAGAGATTGATTTATCCTTTGAGCCGTTTGAGTATCACTGAAAAATGTGGTGATGTGCAGTGCAATGTATATTATGAGGGAATTAAATGATACATGATCTTTGATTCATGTAAATCTCTTGTAGGAGACCTCCAAAACAATTAGGAGACTTTAAAATAGCATAACGGGGCACTTTAAAAATTTGAGTGGATGAACTTGTACAGGTATGAGTTTAATGATCCCTGTTCAAAAAATAAATAAATCATGTCTGATGTATTTCTCCAGCTGGCCCCTATCAACTTCTCCTGTCTGGTGTGTTTTCAAATTATACAAGTAAATAATTAAAATCAAGTGCCAGGTGCTTGGTGGCCATGGTCCATCAGAAGCCAGGCACATTCCCCAGTTTCCGAGTTAACAAAGGTACTTTAACAGACTGGTACTTTAACAGTCAGTTCCTGGTTTGGTTCTCCCTTACCCCATCTTGCTTTTTCTCTTTCCTTCCTGCTGAATCTAGATGTGTTAGCGTCTGTCATCTTCTAGTGATCAATCAGCACCCAAACAAGCAGGGTCTTTGATGATTGCAGAGAAAAAAAAAGAAAAGAAATAGAGAGCGAGAGAGAGAGGAGGAGAAAAAAAAAAAGTTTCCTTTTGACGAGCATGTTCCATTGTGAGAATCCCCAACAGCCTCTGACATCTGGTTCCAGTTAGCACCATGACGCGTTTCCTGCCCGCCTGGGCCACGGTTCACAAGTCAAACGCTACACAGAAGATTGAGGAGAAAAGCAGACACGCACGGTTACGCCAATATCATCTACGTGTGTGTGGAAGTCCTGAACCACCTGTGAAGATTCATCTTATTAATTCTCATTAAATACATTAAAAACATGTATTTTATTTTTACATATTTTACTATTACATGTTTATTTATTTTTCTATACAATTACAAAATAGAATACATATAAATATACACATTTTATCTGACATTTTTAATTTAGCTGCATTTTTAATATATACATATATTAGTGAATCTCCTTATATTTATGTTATGGCATTACATTTTACATACTATGAGCATTTCAAATGTTTTAAACTGGTAAAGTAAAATGGCTTTTATTATGCGTTTAAATTGTAGTGAATGTGAAGCCGCTTTTCATATCCCTCTTCTTATCTGAACGCATTCACATTTGCACTGAATGTTGCAGCTACAGTTGTCATTATTGAGCAATCACGGTTCTGTGCAAAGAGGTATCCGAGCGATAAGCAATGGAAAAGTGTGACCCTCGAGAACGTGGGGCGTGGAATGCAAAATGTGCGCTGCACCTACACACACTCTGGAGGGAAACCCTACTGTCAGTGGGTGCATTTACAGACACAAAAAAACATGCATATACACACACACACACATACATGCATGCACCATGACTGGGGCTTGTGGGTAACGAAAGTGAGAATGAGGAGGAGCGATGAGCGTAAAAGTGAAAATGTCAGAAGTGTAGATATAGAACACGAGCCGACCACAGAAGGGCTTGCCTGCGTCGGTGGCGACGTTAAACGCCCCCATGTATGTGCTGCACTCGGCTTTGATCGCTCAGGAGCCAGTTTTCTGCCCCACTGCTCACTGAGGCCTGCTGCTGAAGCGAGGAGTTGTTTTATCATACACACAGAGATCTTCATCAGTACATGGAAAATCAGGTTGCAACCCACACCTACATCGTAAAGGACAAAACAAAGAATGCAAACAGAAATGACTCAATGGCCACACAGACCACTCCTCCCACAGATCCACATGATTTCCACAATCAATATTTTTTATTTTATTTGCCATAGACCGCTATTCAAAAAGCACTCCGTGGGCCGCATACGACCCTCTTGTTTTTTCTATGGCCCGTGTGGTGTTGTCATCGTCTTGGCAACCAGAAACTGCAATAAACAATTGTGTCTACTTACCAATTTTATAAGAAAAATGGTATTATCATAAATAATTTTAATCAACCGGTATAGTTTTTCCTATGCTGCTTACACTACAGAATATTAGCACACACATATATTTAGGGCCCAAGCCCTGAAAGGGCGAAGGCCCTATTGTTAGGGCCCAAGCCCTGAAAGGGCGAAGGCCCTATTGTTTTCCTTGGGATTATTAGGGCCCAAGCCCTGAAAGGGCGAAGGCCCTATTGTTTTCCTTGGGATTATTATTCTTTAGTATTATTATTATTTTGCTACCTTTTGGGCACTTTTGGGGCCCTTAACGTGCTCGAAAACTCTTGAAACTTTGCACACGGGTCAGAACCCGCGGCCATCAGAGCCGGGCTGAAGATGGTACCCGGGCGTGGCAGGGCAGCTCGTCAGCGCCCCCTGGAACGGGGTCCGAACACTTGGTCCATAACTCAAACACGCTTGTATGTAATAATATGAAACTCGGTACACACGTTGATCTCATCGTTTCATCTATACCTCGCGCTCTTACTTTTTACCCCAGCCCAACAGGAATTTGGCTATTGAGGTTTGTTTGTAAAACGCTCGCAATGGAATGTCAAATACTCCTCCTAGAGCTTTGATCCACATTCGACGAAACTCGGTCAGCGTGAAGTCAAGACATTGAGGATGAAAGTTTGCGAGGGGATTTTTTATATCTCGAACGGTTTGTCCGTGGCGAGGAAACGAAATCATGGCGAGAAACGTGAAACAGGAAGTGTGTTATAACTTCAGCATACATTAACTGATCTTGATGAAACTTCAGCAGTGTGTTCGCTGTAAGAGGACGATCACATGGATGTGACTATTGTGAGTCAAAGTTATAGCGCCACCAACTGGCAGCAGGAAGTGTGTCACTTTCAAAATGCTTAGATATCACCCTTTTATTTTTACCCGATTTGCTTCAAACTTCATATGTATAATGTAAACATACGGCAGATGTAGACCTGTGAATGGATTCTTGATATCTTTGAAACTGTTGCCGTGGCGACGCATCAAACTTTACCCTTCTTTTAGGATGCTTTTAGGATGCTTTTGAGACCCTTAGCATGCTTCAAATTGCATGAAACTCGACAGACACATCACATTTATTAGCCAGTAGACATGTGCAAAGTTGCAGAAACGGGCGTGGTGAGGGCTCAGTAGCGCCACCTTTTGACAAAAGTGGGGTGGTTAGTTTTAACTAGAGTTACAAAAATTGGTATGTATATTGTACTCCTCGAGCCGGACAACTTTCTAATTGACACTTATTAGCTAGGACCCACAGAAACTCAGATATTTTTGTTTGAATATGGCCACTCTGAGCCTTTGGCTGGCTGGCTGGCTGGCTGGCTGTCTGTGTGTGTGTGTGTGTGTGTGTGCAGGGGGAGGGGGCTTAACCATTTCACTGCTGTGTGTATGACCTGCATAAAGAAAATACATTTCTCAAGCCTGGTATTTTTTAAATAAGTTTTTATTTTTATTTTTTATAAGTAAAGGCATATAACTAGTTTAATTGTAGTGAATTGACAATAGTTTTATATAATTAGTTTATTAATCAGATTAACTTGGTCAATAAACTTGGTCTGAAAATTTGGTCCATAAATCAAACACACTTGCATGTAATAATATGAAACTTGGTACACATATAGATCTCATCGTTTCATATATACTTCACACTCTTACTTTTTACCCCAGCCCAACAGGAAGTTGGCTATTTAGGGTTGTGTTTAAAACACATGCAATGTAATTTAAATTATTGCTCCTAGAGCACTGAACCAAATTCGACGAAACTCGATCAGCGTGAAGTCAAGACATTAAGGATGAAAAAGTGCCACGGGATTTTTGATATCTCGAACGGTTTGGCCGTGGCGAGGAAACGAAATTATGGCGAGAAACATGGAACAGGATGTGTGTTATAACTTCAGCATACATTAACTGATCTTGATGAAACTTCAGCAGTGTTTTCGCTGTAAGAGACCGATCACATGGATGTGACTATTGTGAGTCAAAGTTATAGCGCCACCAACTGGCAGCAGGAAGTGTGTCACTTTCAAAATGCCGTGGCAACGAAACAAACTTTAACATTATTTTTTGATGCTTTTGGGACTCTTAGCTTGCTTGAAATTGCTTGAAACTCAACAGATACATCACATTTATTAGCCAGTAGACATGTGCAACTATGGCAAAAGATTAAAGTAATGTCAAAAAAGTAAACACTAAAAGCCTCATATCTTCTAAAAATGTAATTATACATCATTTGTTTCTAAATTAAATTATACAAATATTATAACTTCCCCAATTTTTCCTTTTTTTCATTTAAGAATTATGTTTACGTTCAAAAACAGCCAGAATTGTTGTAAAATTCATAAAAAAATAATAATCTGAGTCATACGTAGTGCTATACTGCCCTCTTGTGTTCAATATCAGGTAGGCCTATTGTGTATATTCCCACCGGTTAATCAACGTGTGACTCCGCTGGGACTTGGGAGCTTTTAAATCGCTTACTTAAAACCGAAAGTCAAAATACGGATGTCCGCACAAGACATTAATGGTGTGGAGTAGAGCGAGCATTTTAAATAAATTCCTATTAAGTAGGATTGAACTAAACAGAAAGAATGTTCACTCTGTTCTGCTGGTTCCTCGCTGGTGGATCATATGATTACTTTGTCATAATCTATGACAAAAATGCTATTATAAACCATATTAATAATAGATAATACACATTGCTCTTATTTTTGAAAAATACATTCATGAAAAACAAGATAACAAAAATCATAAAAAATATAGCCATGGCTGCTATAAATGTTTGAAATGCATAGGACAGATGTTTAATGACGCAGCAACATATAATTGAAAGGCAATTAATAATCTGTCATTACGTCACTGCATTATGATATTACGGCTCCAATACGGTGCAGCACAAAGCACTTATGTGCATCCCGAGCGGAGAATGATGTGCTTGAAGCCACATGAAGTTACAGCGCATTGAGTCCGTATTGAAAAGTTCAAAGCACAAAGGAAATACATATTTATGAACAGTGTATTATACATTATCTATCTATGCAATAGTTTATTGAGCCTTTTCTTTTAAAGGTTTTAAATTTCAGTTACTGTGTGCGTGAAGAACAATTATAGTGCTCTGACTCTAGTGTTGTGATCTAACCGACAGCGTCCGACACCCGGTAGAAAGTAACACGATTAAGTTACAGCAATAAAGTCCAGCAAGAAAAAGTTTCTTCATTCGAAAATATAGACCTTTAGACCTTTATCTTAAAGATCCAGTATAATAGGATTAACATTCAATCATCTTGAAGATCGTTTCATCATTGACTGTAACCGAATGTGACGTGCTGTTTGAATGCTGAATGGAGAATGACTGACAGGCGCAGAGAGGGAAAAGTTTGTGTTCTTGAATTTAATGACTTAAATATTAATTTCTATATCACATAATAGCTTCAGAACACTAATAATACAGTACACAAAAACTTTATGGTACTTTAGAAAGTTTTTGTGCCTTTGTGCCTAACATAGAATAGTATATATGCACAATATAGAATTTGAATCAGCCTCGTCAAAGATGGCAGTGTCAGAGCCGATACCGATCCTGAGTATCTAATCGGCGCACTTCTTTTCAACAGTCAAATTGAAATTGAAATTGAAATTGCTTGAAACTCAACAGATACATCACATTTATTAGCCAGTAGACATGTGCAAAGTTTCAGAAACGGGCATAGTGCAAGGACTAAATAGCGCCACCTTTTGACAAAAGTGGGGTTGTTAGTTTTATCTACAGTTACAAAAATCGGTATATACATTGTACTCCTCAAGCCGGACAACTTTCTAATACATAGTCATTAGCTCGGACCAAGAGGAAGTCAGATATTTTGGTTTGAATATGGTGAGCCTCTCTCTGAGCCTACGTCCCTGTATGGCAAGCCCTTTTAACATTTAAAAGCTAAGTTTGCCTGTCCGGAATTAACATTGTAGATATCAACAACGTCTTTCTGTCTATTCGTAATTACATTTTGGATAGTTTGTATTATCATTTAAGATATCTGTAACATAATTGTGACTAGTCGAAATGACAGAGTATGGCAAGCCGTTTTAACATTTAATCATAAAAGGGCCAAAGCCTTCGGCACCGCCACCCGGGTGCCTTTAGGTAACTAAAGGAACCGGGGTTGCGGTGCCACCGGCTTGGGCCCGCCATCGCTGCTCGCAGCTATATTTATTCTTTATATTATTATTATTTTGCTACCTTTTGGGCACTTTTGGGGCCCTTAACGTGCTCGAAAACTCTTGAAACTTTGCACACGGGTCAGAACCCGCGGCCATCAGAGCCGGGCTGAAGATGGTACCCGGGCGTGGCAGGGCGGCTCGTCAGCGCCCCCTGGAACGGGGTCCGAACACTTGGTCCATAACTCAAACACGCTTGTATGTAATAATATGAAACTCGGTACACATGTTGATCTCATCGTTTCATCTATACCTCGCGCTCTTACTTTTTACCCCAGCCCAACAGGAAGTCGGCTATTGAGGTTTGTTTGTAAAACGCTCGCAATGGAATGTCAAATACTCCTCCTAGAGCTTTGATCCACATTCGACGAAACTCGGTCAGCGTGAAGTCAAGACATTGAGGATGAAAGTTTGCGAGGGGATTTTTTATATCTCGAACGGTTTGTCCGTGGCGAGGAAACGAAATCATGGCGAGAAACGTGAAACAGGAAGTGTGTTATAACTTCAGCATACATTAACTGATCTTGATGAAACTTCAGCAGTGTGTTCGCTGTAAGAGGACGATCACATGGATGTGACTATTGTGAGTCAAAGTTATAGCGCCACCAACTGGCAGCAGGAAGTGTGTCACTTTCAAAATGCTTTGATATCACCCTTTTATTTTTACCCGATTTGCTTCAAACTTCATATGTATAATGTAAACATACGGCAGATGTAGACCTGTGAATGGATTCTTGATATCTTTGAAACTGTTGCCGTGGCGACGCATCAAACTTTACCCTTCTTTTAGGATGCTTTTAGGATGCTTTTGAGACCCTTAGCATGCTTCAAATTGCATGAAACTCGACAGACACATCACATTTATTAGCCAGTAGACATGTGCAAAGTTGCAGAAACGGGCGTGGTGAGGGCTCAGTAGCGCCACCTTTTGACAAAAGTGGGGTGGTTAGTTTTAACTAGAGTTACAAAAATTGGTATGTATATTGTACTCCTCGAGCCGGACAACTTTCTAATTGACACTTATTAGCTAGGACCCACAGAAAGTCAGATATTTTTGTTTGAATATGGCCACTCTGAGCCTTTGGCTGGCTGGCTGGCTGGCTGTCTGTGTGTGTGTGTGTGTGTGCAGGGGGAGGGGGCTTAACCATTTCACTGCTGTGTGTATGACCTGCATAAAGAAAATACATTTCTCAAGCCTGGTATTTTTTAAATAAGTTTTTATTTTTATTTTTTATAAGTAAAGGCATATAACTAGTTTAATTGTAGTGAATTGACAATAGTTTTATATAATTAGTTTATTAATCAGATTAACTTGGTCAATAAACTTGGTCTGAAAATTTGGTCCATAAATCAAACACACTTGCATGTAATAATATGAAACTTGGTACACATATAGATCTCATCGTTTCATATATACTTCACACTCTTACTTTTTACCCCAGCCCAACAGGAAGTTGGCTATTTAGGGTTGTGTTTAAAACACATGCAATGTAATTTAAATTATTGCTCCTAGAGCACTGAACCAAATTCGACGAAACTCGATCAGCGTGAAGTCAAGACATTAAGGATGAAAAAGTGCCACGGGATTTTTGATATCTCGAACGGTTTGGCCGTGGCGAGGAAACGAAATTATGGCGAGAAACATGGAACAGGATGTGTGTTATAACTTCAGCATACATTAACTGATCTTGATGAAACTTCAGCAGTGTTTTCGCTGTAAGAGACCGATCACATGGATGTGACTATTGTGAGTCAAAGTTATAGCGCCACCAACTGGCAGCAGGAAGTGTGTCACTTTCAAAATGCCGTGGCAACGAAACAAACTTTAACATTATTTTTTGATGCTTTTGGGACTCTTAGCTTGCTTGAAATTGCTTGAAACTCAACAGATACATCACATTTATTAGCCAATAGACATGTGCAACTATGGCAAAAGATTAAAGTAATGTCAAAAAAGTAAACACTAAAAGCCTCATATCTTCTAAAAATGTAATTATACATCATTTGTTTCTAAATTAAATTATACAAATATTATAACTTCCCCAATTTTTCCTTTTTTTTCATTTAAGAATTGTGTTTACGTTCAAAAACAGCCAGAATTGTTGTAAAATTCATAAAAAAATAATAATCTGAGTCATACGTAGTGCTATACTGCCCTCTTGTGTTCAATATCAGGTAGGCCTATTGTGTATATTCCCACCGGTTAATCAACGTGTGACTCCGCTGGGACTTGGGAGCTTTTAAATCGCTTACTTAAAACCGAAAGTCAAAATACGGATGTCCGCACAAGACATTAATGGTGTGGAGTAGAGCGAGCATTTTAAATAAATTCCTATTAAGTAGGATTGAACTAAACAGAAAGAATGTTCACTCTGTTCTGCTGGTTCCTCGCTGGTGGATCATATGATTACTTTGTCATAATCTATGACAAAAATGCTATTATAAACCATATTAATAATAGATAATACACATTGCTCTTATTTTTGAAAAATACATTCATGAAAAACAAGATAACAAAAATCATTAAAAAAAATATAGCCATGGCTGCTATAAAGCAACATATAATTGAAAGGCAATTAATAATCTGTCATTACGTCACTGCATTATGATATTACGGCTCCAATACGGTGCAGCACAAAGCACTTATGTGCATCCCGAGCGGAGAATGATGTGCTTGAAGCCACATGAAGTTACAGCGCATTGAGTCCGTATTGAAAAGTTCAAAGCACAAAGGAAATACATATTTATGAACAGTGTATTATACATTATCTATCTATGCAATAGTTTATTGAGCCTTTTCTTTTAAAGGTTTTAAATTTCAGTTACTGTGTGCGTGAAGAACAATTATAGTGCTCTGACTCTAGTGTTGTGATCTAACCGACAGCGTCCGACACCCGGTAGAAAGTAACACGATTAAGTTACAGCAATAAAGTCCAGCAAGAAAAAGTTTCTTCATTCGAAAATATAGACCTTTAGACCTTTATCTTAAAGATCCAGTATAATAGGATTAACATTGAATCATTGAAGATCGTTTCATCATTGACTGTAACCGAATGTGACGTGCTGTTTGAATGCTGAATGGAGAATGACTGACAGGCGCAGAGAGGGAAAAGTTTGTGTTCTTGAATTTAATGACTTAAATATTAATTTCTATATCACATAATAGCTTCAGAACACTAATAATACAGTACACAAAAACTTTATGGTACTTTAGAAAGTTTTTGTGCCTTTGTGCCTAACAGAATAGTATATGCACAATATAGAATTTGAATCAGCCTCGTCAAAGATGGCAGTGTCAGAGCCGATACCGATCCTGAGTATCTAATCGGCGCACTTCTTTTCAACAGTCAAATTGAAATTGAAATTGCTTGAAACTCAACAGATACATCACATTTATTAGCCAGTAGACGTGCAAAGTTTCAGAAACGGGCATGTGCAAGGACTAAATAGCGCCACCTTTTGACAAAAGTGGGGTTGTTAGTTTTATCTACAGTTACAAAAATCGGTATATACATTGTACTCCTCAAGCCGGACAACTTTCTAATACATAGTCATTAGCTCGGACCAAGAGGAAGTCAGATATTTTGGTTTGAATATGGTGAGCCTCTCTCTGAGCCTACGTCCCTGTATGGCAAGCCCTTTTAACATTTAAAAGCTAAGTTTGCCTGTCCGGAATTAACATTGTAGATATCAACAACGTCTTTCTGTCTATTCGTAATTACATTTTGGATAGTTTGTATTATCATTTAAGATATCTGTAACATAATTGTGACTAGTCGAAATGACAGAGTATGGCAAGCCGTTTTAACATTTAATCATAAAAGGGCCAAAGCCTTCGGCACCGCCACCCGGGTGCCTTTAGGTAACTAAAGGAACCGGGGTTGCGGTGCCACCGGCTTGGGCCCGCCATCGCTGCTCGCAGCTATATTTATTTATTATTATTATTATTATTACTACCTTTTGGGCACTTTTGGGGCCCTTAACGTGCTCGAAAACTCTTGAAACTTTGCACACGGGTCAGAACCCGCGGCCATCAGAGCCGGGCTGAAGATGGTACCCGGGCGTGGCAGGGCGGCTCGTCAGCGCCCCCTGGAACGGGGTCCGAACACTTGGTCCATAACTCAAACACGCTTGTATGTAATAATATGAAACTCGGTACACATGTTGATCTCATCGTTTCATCTATACCTCGCGCTCTTACTTTTTACCCCAGCCCAACAGGAAGTTGGCTATTGAGGTTTGTTTGTAAAACGCTCGCAATGGAATGTCAAATACTCCTCCTAGAGCTTTGATCCACATTCGACGAAACTCGGTCAGCGTGAAGTCAAGACATTGAGGATGAAAGTTTGCGAGGGGATTTTTTATATCTCGAACGGTTTGTCCGTGGCGAGGAAACGAAATCATGGCGAGAAACGTGAAACAGGAAGTGTGTTATAACTTCAGCATACATTAACTGATCTTGATGAAACTTCAGCAGTGTGTTCGCTGTAAGAGGACGATCACATGGATGTGACTATTGTGAGTCAAAGTTATAGCGCCACCAACTGGCAGCAGGAAGTGTGTCACTTTCAAAATGCTTAGATATCACCCTTTTATTTTTACCCGATTTGCTTCAAACTTCATATGTATAATGTAAACATACGGCAGATGTAGACCTGTGAATGGATTCTTGATATCTTTGAAACTGTTGCCGTGGCGACGCATCAAACTTTACCCTTCTTTTAGGATGCTTTTAGGATGCTTTTGAGACCCTTAGCATGCTTCAAATTGCATGAAACTCGACAGACACATCACATTTATTAGCCAGTAGACATGTGCAAAGTTGCAGAAACGGGCGTGGTGAGGGCTCAGTAGCGCCACCTTTTGACAAAAGTGGGGTGGTTAGTTTTAACTAGAGTTACAAAAATTGGTATGTATATTGTACTCCTCGAGCCGGACAACTTTTTAATTGACACTTATTAGCTAGGACCCACAGAAACTCAGATATTTTTGTTTGAATATGGCCACTCTGAGCCTTTGGCTGGCTGGCTGGCTGTCTGTGTGTGTGTGTGTGTGTGTGCAGGGGGAGGGGGCTTAACCATTTCACTGCTGTGTGTATGACCTGCATAAAGAAAATACATTTCTCAAGCCTGGTATTTTTTAAATAAGTTTTTATTTTTATTTTTTATAAGTAAAGGCATATAACTAGTTTAATTGTAGTGAATTGACAATAGTTTTATATAATTAGTTTATTAATCAGATTAACTTGGTCAATAAACTTGGTCTGAAAATTTGGTCCATAAATTAAACACACTTGCATGTAATAATATGAAACTTGGTACACATATAGATCTCATCGTTTCATATATACTTCACACTCTTACTTTTTACCCCAGCCCAACAGGAAGTTGGCTATTTAGGGTTGTGTTTAAAACACATGCAATGTAATTTAAATTATTGCTCCTAGAGCACTGAACCAAATTCGACGAAACTCGATCAGCGTGAAGTCAAGACATTAAGGATGAAAAAGTGCCACGGGATTTTTGATATCTCGAACGGTTTGGCCGTGGCGAGGAAACGAAATTATGGCGAGAAACATGGAACAGGATGTGTGTTATAACTTCAGCATACATTAACTGATCTTGATGAAACTTCAGCAGTGTTTTCGCTGTAAGAGACCGATCACATGGATGTGACTATTGTGAGTCAAAGTTATAGCGCCACCAACTGGCAGCAGGAAGTGTGTCACTTTCAAAATGCCGTGGCAACGAAACAAACTTTAACATTATTTTTTGATGCTTTTGGGACTCTTAGCTTGCTTGAAATTGCTTGAAACTCAACAGATACATCACATTTATTAGCCAATAGACATGTGCAACTATGGCAAAAGATTAAAGTAATGTCAAAAAAGTAAACACTAAAAGCCTCATATCTTCTAAAAATGTAATTATACATCATTTGTTTCTAAATTAAATTATACAAATATTATAACTTGGTCTTGCTCAATCTGAGCCTGCTGTCTTTGCCTGTCTGTGTATGTGTGTGTGTTTGTAGGGGGAGGGGTATTAACCATTTCACTCCTGTGTGTATGGCCTGCATAAAAAATAAATGCCTTAAGCCTGGTATTTTTTTAAATAAGTTTTTTATTTTTTTATAAGTAAAGGCATATAACCAGTTTAATTGTAGTGCATTAATAGTTTTATATAATTAGTTTATTAATTAAATTAACTTGGTCCATAAACTTGATCTGAAAATTTGGTCCATAAATCAAACACACTTGCATGTAATAATATGACTTGAGTGTTAATCACATCATGTTTTCAGTTTGAATATAAAATATATAAATTATGTAAAAAAAAATAAAGTTGATCCAGCTGGAGCGCAGGCTGAGAATAGCGCTGTCATGACTGGATCAGAGATCATCAGTCATGCCTTCTCATACCTTACGCGCACACCACGCCCACTTACATCAGATCACATCAACATGTCAGCCGGAGGGATAACGAGGGTCGTCGTCGCTTTTGGATTCAAGAATTTCTTACAACAAGATGGCAAAAGAACAGCGCTTTGCAAGACATGCAACGTTAAGATCGACAGTCAGATGACAACCTCCAATTTCGTCCGTCATTTGAAGAGCCATATTCTGCCCAGTAAGTGCTTGTCAATTTGTTAATGTTATCTGGTTAGCTCGTTCGTAGTTAGCTAGCTAATGTAAGTTAAAGGAGAACTCCGGCGCAAAATTACACATTGTTACCTAGTCAACCGTTATCTGAGATTTGTTTTCATGACTGCCGAATGTAAATAGTTTTATCTATAAAAACAGTTTAGCCTATAAGTGACGTCCGACATTCTGCATATTGTGTTATTTTGTTAAGCCCCACTAAAGGCATAAAAAACTGTAAAGCACAATCAAGTTTTCACACTATATTCCAAGACTTCTAAAGTCATTCAATAGCTTAATGTGTGGTAAAATTAATATTTTAGTCTCTAAGTTAAAGTTAACGGAAAGTCATCTCGCCTCAGTCATTCTCCATGCATCAGCATTAGCGCGTCGCGTTCGGTTGCGACAGTAACACGACGACACTCTCTTCAAGATCAATGTTCCCAATATTATACTTTATTTGTAGATAAGGCATAAAGGTCTATGATTTGCATAAAATGACTATCTTGCTGGAGTGGAGTTTATTGCCCTTTAGAATACACTAAGCATTAGTGCTGCACGATTAATTATATCGCAGTCGTAATAGCGATCTCAAACCTATGCAATTATATAACGCAAAATGCCGCGATTTTAAATGAAATAAACAAAGTAGGGCTATTAGCGCAGCATCTCTTCTTTTTTGTCATCCTTTGACTAGTGTTACAAGATCCCCCTCTTATTGGTTCAAATGCCTTTTCGCATTTTGCACGACAAGAAGTGAAAAGCTGCCTGTGAGTGCCCTAGATTAGAATAGATGAGACTCGCATAATGCGCATGCACTGACCGTGTGCCAGCCCAGAATAAACAGTTCTCTTTCGAGCTTGAACGAACAATAGCACACACAATTATGCCAAAATGTGAGAGTTGTGAGTTGTGCTATGAGGCGCGTGTGAGATCCGCGTCTCGGCAACGGGTGCTCTTAAAGGGCCAGCAGCGAATAAAGCGTTCTTTCAGTAAAGTTAAAAGAACAAAGGGAAATTAGAAAATTACTCACTGATCTTGAGTAAAGAACTTTTGTAGCTTTAATAAGGATTATTATATATATAATTTATGATTCAGGCAGCGCAGACTGTTTGATAACTTTATTCAATTTCTGTACCTGTTAAGACAGGAAGGGCACAGGTAAATATGTTTTTTATTATGGGTTTATGTGGGGATTGTTTGAAGTTCACTTAATTTAAAAGCTGTTATATATTTTTTTTAAGCCTAATAATTTTTTAAAAAGTTGATGGCTTTCAATTGATGGAATCACTGTAATGTTGGTTTGGTTGATGGTTTATTGATCATTATAGGTGTTATCAATCATTTATTGTTGTTGTTGTTTTTAGTTTGAGTTGAGAAATAAACATTAATCTGTGTGTGCATTTTACTTTAGAACCAAGCAAGTTGGACTCATGAAACCATTTTATTATATCGGAGTCGCAAATCGCAATTGCAATATTGGCTCAATAATGGCAATATGACATTTTCCCAAATCGTGCAGCCCTACTAAGCATAGATTATAGATACCATCCCTTCGCTATGTTCTTTTCAATGTGAAGCGTTGCGTGCTGTGACTTGGTGTTGCTTCAAGTGCATCATTCTGCACACGGGATGCGCATGATTGCTTATAATACTTTGGGGAGACAAGGGGGCGTGGCCTAAGGGAATATCACTCGTGATGTTAAGTGATGTTACCCCGCCATCGCTGATACAACCTTTAGCAGTCATGTTTTTGCTTCTTGAGAGAGAGAGAAAGTGTGTGTGTGTGTGAGCAGTGGCGGTTCTAGGCGGGGGCCTGGGGGGGCCAGTGCCCCTGCGACAACAAGCTTGGACCCCCTTGTGGCCCCCCTAAATGTGGAGTCAGTGTGAAATATTTTTTTTATAGTGTGTCACGCATTGAGCATGACAGTCACTCGTTTCAGTCTTTTGTCTCACACTCCCGTCACACATTGTATTTCTCATGCGGAAAAACTTAATAATATATTTAATATACGCAATTTCTCTGGCCGCGCCGCTCTCACGTGAGAATCAAGCGCGTCTCGCCTGGAGTTCAGCAGTCGACCCTGCTACGCATCAGCCAATCAAAAAAAGAGAAGTGCTACTTAATAGCCAATCAGAAAAGGGCACTATTGTATCTGGGTAAAATTTAACGCAACAACCAATGAAAAAAAGCATATCCTGGAATTGTTCATATGATTCTGTTACAACATCTTCCGAAAGTTTCTTCACCCGTCCCACAGATGAAACTAATCACTGGAGCTCCGAACATCACTTGGAGCACGGAGTAAGTCATGATCTCCTGTTTTAATGTTACAACAAATTCACAACTTGTTTGACAAAAACTATGACAACTTGACTGATGTAAGATGAATCTTTCCCGTAGCGTAAGCTAGCTTACGCAATGCTCGTTCCCTCATCTAGAGAGAACCGAGGTTACGTTAGGTAATCGATTCGTTTCCCATTTAATTAGTATCAGTCTGTAACTTAGACAACAGTTTTACAGCCTGTTCACTGACAACACCTGCTCAGAACAAGTAGTCTAGGCCTAGTCATCTTATTACACGAATCACGATGACTGACATATTGTCACATTATAAACATCTCTCTCTCCAAATAGGCTTAATAATTTTATTAGCACTAGATAAATTAAAGTGTATTGCATAGTCGATATTATAGGTCACTTTTAAAATCATGTCATATTTTATAATTATATCCTGGCCAAGGATGCATTAATTATTGCTTCTGTCTTTCAAAGATGTCAGGAAAAAAACAATTATAAAAAAGCTCATTCACCCTGAGAGGAAAGCCCCCTAAAAAGGCCAGTTTAGAGGATAATTTGCTGATCTTTTTGCAAAAAAAAAAAAAAAAAAACCCACAAAAATCGTAGATTAATTTGTAAAAATTATATATATATATATATATATATATATATATATACATACTGTATATTCAATGTAAAAAAATAAAATGGAAATTCAAATACAGACTGATATATGTAATGCAAATGTAAAAATATAATGCAAATGCAAATTGTTGGATAATTATAAACATGGTATTTTGCTTATTTATGCATTCAGTGCAGTGCAGAAAATGATAAGGTCTAAATGTAACTGGCCCCTCTAACAGTACAACTGGCCCCAGCTTGGCCCCCCAGTTGAAATGGTCTAGAACCGCCACTGTGTGTGTGTGTGAGAGAGAGAGAGAGAGAGAGAGAGAGAGAGAGAGAGAGAGAGAGAGAGATGTAACAAAGTTTAATATTGTTTGTAAACTGTGTTTGAGAGAGAGGAAGGTGTTCAGAGAGTCTGTAGGATGTTAAGCTGTTATTTGTTTTATGGACTCAATGTTGAAAATTTAAAACATTTCAAACACACTGTTGGCAGAAGTGAAAAATAAATAATTTTATGAAGTTACAATTTTGTTTGATTCCATGGTGTATTTTACTGAACATGAGTATTTACAATGCAAATTATTGTAATTTACTGGCAAATACTTATCTTGTCTTTTCATTTTATTAAGATCAGATTCTGCATGTAAAATTAAAATAATAAGGTGACTTGACTTGCACTTGACTTAACCTACTACAAGACTTGACTTGACTTGACATAGCCTGTGACTTGACTTGACTTGCCCCCCCCCAAAAAAATACTTGGGACTTACTTGAGACTTGACGGTTAAGACTTGAGACTTACTTGAGACTTGCGTGACCTGCGCCCATCTCTGCTCTAAGTTTTAAGACAGTTCAAATGGAAGTTGGGAATTATGTGTTGTTTGAATAAATCTCCTAGGAGAAATACATCAAATTACAACGCATGTGTTTACCAATCACCACCATACTCGGTGTGCATGAAGTCAAGACATTGAGGATGCTCAATTCCGGACGGATTTTTGATATCTCGAACGGTTTGGCCGTGGCGAGGAAAATAATTTTATGACTAAAAAAGGACACATAAAATGTGTTAACTTTGCTCGTTTTACCTACAGTTACAAAACATGCCACGTATATTGTTCTTGTCAAGCCGATCAACTTTCTAATTAACAGTAAGAAGCTCAGACCAAAAGAAAGTCAGATATTGCAGTTTGGATGTGTATCTTGTCTCTATCAGTGTCTGTATGGGGAAGAGGGAGGGGGGGGGGGTTGCTGGTGTCTGCGTTTATGTGTGTGTGTGTGTGGCTGACTGTAGATTTTTTCTGCAAGTCCTTATCTTTTTGCATAACAATTTTGTATTTTTTTAAATGACAAAATATGCATATAACCCTAATCTTTTAAATGTATAGTTTGCTTTAAATAAAAGTAAGATAAATTGGTAAACTACAAATTGGTAATTGAAGCTGAATGAATTTAAAATTAATGTGCTATATTTCAATACATTTGCTTTCCTTAATATTGTAAAACACTAACCTCATTTATATGTGTGTGTGTGTGTGTGTTTGTATGTATATATATTTTGCAAAGCCCTCACTGATGCAAGCTCTTCTGCACACTTCTCTTCGACAGTCAATGCGGAGGTTAAGTTTTTGCACGTCGTGCAGAATAACCCTCTTTATATATATATATATATATATATATATATATATATACTTAAAAAAGCGGGGGTTAAGTTTTTGCACGTCGTGCAGAATAACACTAAAGGCACCATATATATACTTAAAAGTGGGGTTGTTAGTTTTATCTACAGTTACAAAAATCGGTATATACATTGTACTCCTCAAGCCGTACAACTTTCTAATACATAGTCATTAGCTCGGACCAAGAGGAAGTCAGATATTTTGGTCTGAATATGGTGAGCCTCTCTCTGAGCCTACGTCCCTGTATGGCAAGCCCTTTTAACATTTAAAAGCTAAGTTTGCCTGTCCGGAATTAACATTGTAGATATCAACAAAGTCTTTCTGTCTAGTCGTTACACTTTGGATAGTTTGTATTATCATTTAAGATATCTGTAACATAATTGTGACTAGTCGAAATGACAGAGTATGGCAAGCCGTTTTAACATTTAATCATGAAAGGGCCAAAGCCTTCGGCACCGCCACCCGGGTGCCTTTAGGTAACTAAAGGAACCGGGGTTGCGGTGCCTCCGGCTTGGGCCCGCCATCGCTGCTCGCAGCTATATTTATAATTATTATTTTGCTACCTTTTGGGCACTTTTGGGGCCCTTAACGTGCTCGAAAACTCTTGAAACTTTGCACACGGCTCAGAACCCGCGGCCATCAGAGCCAGGCTGAAGATGGTACCCGGGCGTGGCAGGGCGGCTCGTCAGTGCCCCCTGGAACGGGGTCCGAACACTTGGTCCATAACTCAAACACGCTTGTATGTAATAATATGAAACTCGGTACACATGTTGATCTCATCGTTTCATCTATACCTCGCGCTCTTACTTTTTACCCCAGCCCAACAGGAAGTCGGCTATTGAGGTTTGTTTGTAAAACGCTCGCAATGGAATGTCAAATACTCCTCCTAGAGCTTTGATCCAAATTCGACGAAACTCGGTCAGCGTGAAGTCAAGACATTGAGGATGAAAGTTTGCGAGGGGATTTTTGATATCTCGAACGGTTTGTCCGTGGCGAGGAAACGAAATCATGGCGAGAAACGTGAAACAGGAAGTGTGTTATAACTTCAGCATACATTAACTGATCTTGATGAAACTTCAGCAGTGTGTTCGCTGTAAGAGGACGATCACATGGATGTGACTATTGTGAGTCAAAGTTATAGCGCCACCAACTGGCAGCAGGAAGTGTGTCACTTTCAAAATGCTTTGATATCACCCTTTTATTTTTACCCGATTTGCTTCAAACTTCATATGTATAATGTAAACATACGGCAGATGTAGACCTGTGAATGGATTCTTGATATCTTTGAAACTGTTGCCGTGGCGACGCATCAAACTTTACCCTTCTTTTAGGATGCTTTTAGGATGCTTTTGAGACCCTTAGCATGCTTCAAAATGCATGAAACTCGACAGACACATCACATTTATTAGCCAGTAGACATGTGCAAAGTTTCAGAAACGGGCGTGGTGAGGGCTCAGTAGCGCCACCTTTTGACAAAAGTGGGGTTGTTAGTTTTAACTAGAGTTACAAAAATTGGTATGTATATTGTACTCCTCGAGCCGGACAACTTTCTAATTTACACTTATTAGCTAGGACCCACAGAAACTCAGATATTTTTGTTTGAATATGGTCACTCTGAGCCTACATGTCTCTGTGTCTTTGGCTGGCTGGCTGGCTGTCTGTGTGTGTGTGTGTGTGTGTGTGGGGGGAGGGGCTTAACCATTTCACTGCTGTGTGTATGACCTGCATAAAGAAAATACATTTCTCAAGCCTGGTATTTTTTAAATAAGTTTTTATTTTTATTTTTTATAAGTAAAGACATATAACTAGTTTAATTGTAGTGCATTGACAATAGTTTTATATAATTAGTTTATTAATCAGATTAACTTGGTCAATAAACTTGGTCTGAAAATTTGGTCCATAAATCAAACACACTTGCATGTAATAATATGAAACTTGGTACACATATAGATCTCATCGTTTCATATATACTACTTCACACTCTTACTTTTTACCCCAGCCCAACAGGAAGACGGCTATTTAGGGTTGTGTTTAAAACACATGCAATGGAATTTAAAGTATTGCTCCTAGAGCACTGAACCAAATTCGACAAAACTCGATCAGCGTGAAGTCAAGACATTAAGGATGAAAAGGTGCCAAGGAATTTTTTATATCTCGAACGGTTTGGCCGTGGCGAGGAAACGAAATTATGGCGAGAAACATGAAACAGGATGTGTGTTATAACTTCAGCATACATTAACTGATCTTGATGAAACTTCAGCAGTGTTTTCGCTGTAAGAGACCGATCACATGGATGTGACTATTGTGAGTCAAAATTATAGCGCCACCAACTGGCAGCAGGAAGTGTGTCACTTTCAAAATGCTTTGAAACCAATCTCTTATTTTTAACCGATTTGCTTCAAACTTCATCTGTATAATGTAAATACACGGCAGATGTAGACCTGTGAATGAATTTTTGATATCTTTGATACTGTTGCCGTGGCAACGAATCAAACTTTAACATTCTTTTTTGATGCTTTTGGGACTCTTAGCATGCTTGAAATTGCTTGAAACTCAACAGATACATCACATTTATTAGCCAGTAGACATGTGCAACTATGGCAAAAGATTAAAGTAATGTCAAAAAAGTAAACACTAAAAGCCTCATATCTTCTAAAAATGTAATTATACATCATTTGTTTCTAAATTAAATTATACAAATATTATAACTTCCCCAATTTTTCCTTTTTTTCATTTAAGAATTATGTTTACGTTCAAAAACAGCCAGAATTGTTGTAAAATTCATAAAAAAATAATAATCTGAGTCATACGTAGTGCTATACTGCCCTCTTGTGTTCAATATCAGGTAGGCCTATTGTGTATATTCCCACCGGTTAATCAACGTGTGACTCCGCTGGGACTTGGGAGCTTTTAAATCGCTTACTTAAAACCGAAAGTCGAAATACGGATGTCCGCACAAGACATTAATGGTGTGGAGTAGAGCGAGCATTTTAAATAAATTCCTATTAAGTAGGATTGAACTAAACAGAAAGAATGTTCACTCTGTTCTGCTGGTTCCTCGCTGGTGGATCATATGATTACTTTGTCATAATCTATGACAAAAATGCTATTATAAACCATATTAATAATAGATAATACACATTGCTCTTATTTTTGAAAAATACATTCATGAAAAACAAGATAACAAAAATCATAAAAAAAATATAGCCATGGCTGCTATAAATGTTTGAAATGCATAGGACAGATGTTTAATGACGCAGCAACATATAATTGAAAGGCAATTAATAATCTGTCATTACGTCACTGCATTATGATATTACGGCTCCAATACGGTGCAGCACAAAGCACTTATGTGCATCCCGAGCGGAGAATGATGTGCTTGAAGCCACATGAAGTTACAGCGCAGTGAGTCCGTATTGAAAAGTTCAAAGCACAAAGGAAATACATATTTATGAACAGTGTATTATACATTATCTATCTATGCAATAGTTTATTGAGCCTTTTCTTTTAAAGGTTTTAAATTTCAGTTACTGTGTGCGTGAAGAACAATTATAGTGCTCTGACTCTAGTGTTGTGATCTAACCGACAGCGTCCGACACCCGGTAGAAAGTAACACGGTTAAGTTACAGCAATAAAGTCCAGCAAGAAAAAGTTTCTTCATTCGAAAATATAGACCTTTAGACCTTTATCTTAAAGATCCAGTATAATAGGATTAACATTCAATCATCTTGAAGATCGTTTCATCATTGACTGTAACCGAATGTGACGTGCTGTTTGAATGCTGAATGGAGAATGACTGACAGGCGCAGAGAGGGAAAAGTTTGTGTTCTTGAATTTAATGACTTAAATATTAATTTCTATATCACATAATAGCTTCAGAACACTAATAATACAGTACACAAAAACTTTATGGTACTTTAGAAAGTTTTTGTGCCTTTGTGCCTAACATAGAATAGTATATATGCACAATATAGAATTTGAATCAGCCTCGTCAAAGATGGCAGTGTCAGAGCCGATACCGATCCTGAGTATCTAATCGGCGCACTTCTTTTCAACAGTCAAATTGAAATTGAAATTGAAATTGCTTGAAACTCAACAGATACATCACATTTATTAGCCAGTAGACATGTGCAACGTTTCAGAAACGGGCATAGTGCAAGGACTAAATAGCGCCACCTTTTGACAAAAGTGGGGTTGTTAGTTTTATCTACAGTTACAAAAATCGCTATATACATTGTACTCCTCAAGCCGGACAACTTTCTAATACATAGTCATTAGCTCGGACCAAGAGGAAGTCAGATATTTTGGTTTGAATATGGTGAGCCTCTCTCTGAGCCTACATCCCTGTATGGCAAGCCCTTTTAACATTTAAAAGCTAAGTTTGCCTGTCCGGAATTAACATTGTAGATATCAACAACGTCTTTCGGTCTATTCGTAATTACATTTTGGATAGTTTGTATTATCATTTAAGATATCTGTAACATAATTGTGACTAGTCGAAATGACAGAGTATGGCAAGCCGTTTTAACATTTAATCATAAAAGGGCCAAAGCCTTCGGCACCGCCACCCGGGTGCATTTAGGTAACTAAAGGAACCGGGGTTGCGGTGCCACCGGCTTGGGCCCGCCATCGCTGCTCGCAGCTATATTTTCAATTGTATTTTCCCATTGCCATTTTATTTTTTCTGAACTAGGGTGACTATTATTGACTGCAGTCGAACTTCAAACCACAATTTGTGTTTAAAGATCTATTGAAGTAAAATAATGCCAAATGTTTTTGAAACAAACAAAAAAAACTGTTGAATTGCATTACTTGGAAAAAATAGGCATTGCATTAACCCTGCTTCCATTCTAATACATTGTATTTTTATGACTTGCATTTTTATGGGGTGAAATTCAACATGAATATTTCACTTCAAAACATTTCAAACACTTTTCAATATTAAAAATCCAATAATCCCTTTTCAACTTTCATATTTCACTTCCAAAATAGTCCGACTGTTTAAAAAAACAACCTATAATATTCAACAGGCAATTTTCAGTCCATTTTGATGGCTTTGCAAATTCGCTTCCACAAATTCAGTGGTTCAAATTCAACAGTAAATTCAATGTTGACATCCAGGAACTGCAGGAAAAGCAGTAGCTTACCAAGCATAACCTCTTCTATTCTATATATTTATGTATGCCTACATGTACTGAATTAGATTAAACTGGGAAAGGTCATAGCACTTGCATATTGTTGTCCTATTGTTAGTTTAAATGTAAGTCGCTTTGGAAAAAAGCATCTGCTAAATGTAAATGTAAAATTGACATTCGCACATTGGTATACATGTTTCTAACTTCAATGGCAAACTTCAATCTATTTGAATAAATGTGTGCTTCATGCCCGACACCTACATGCACACTTTACAGTTGTTTTTATGACTGTAAGTTGTTCTCTTCAAATAATATTGAAGTTAGAAACGTGTGTACCAATGTCGTATGTAATCTTAGAGACGATCCCTAAATGTGCAACTGTCTAATGTCAAGCCAACTTTATGTCAGTATATCACTGTGAAATGCTCAGCATGAACTTAACGCGTTCAAATTTCAAGCAAGTGTCCTTCTGCTTGCCTGCGAGTTTGGTTCATTTTATCTGAAGTATTGAGAGAAACCCTAGTAGCCTACTGCATGCAGCACATCTCTGCAATATAAAGTTAAGGCAACTAAACAAGCAAGAGAAATATATGTCAACTTCAAATGTAACATTGTATCTGTATATCTGCATTGGGGAATAGCATTATAATCTCAGTCACGATAGAGAAACATGCATGTAGGCTACACAGGAAAAGTAACTGTGAAGACACTGAATTTAACATAAACAGTCTTCATAATAATTACAAATATACTTAAATTGCTGCAAATGGGTATTTATGAATAAGGCCTCGTTTACACTGCAAGGTTCAAGTGACCCAAATCCGATTTTTTTCCTCTCATGTGGCACAGATCGGATATGACCGGTGAACGTGTAAGCAGGAAAAAAACGCATGGATTCCGATTTTCTCAGATCGGATTCAGGCCTCATTCATATGTGGTAATAAATCGGATATGAATCAGATACGTGCGTATGCGTGTGTCATGTAAGCAGACAAATCGGATGGTCCCCAGGAAATGCGAGTCATGCGTCATTAAAAACTGCGCGATTATAGGCGCGAGCCGCGCGATGGAAGAAAGGATACACACAGTGGAGCAATGCGGAGGTTTCATGTCTTTTGAGTGTTTGGGGTGAAGTGTGCAGGCAAAAATGCAGGATTGTTACAGAAATAAATCCGTTTTTGAAGACATTTCACGAGATATGAGGCATCGTTTTAAGTGCTCATGGCCAGAGCCTCTCCTCTTTTTTTCTCCGCCGTACGACACCAATGTTTTGATGACTTGAAATATTGTGGAAAGAAAACACTGGATAATTTTATTCGCATCTGCATGCATTGAATTTCGTGCTGTTTTGCTTAATTTCCCGGTTCAGAACCATCAGAACGTCTGCATTTGGTAGTTTGGTAGTCAAAAAAATGGGATATAGTCAGAAAATCGGATTTGGGCATCAAGACCTGCAGTGTAAATGCAGCCTAAATGGCTTTCTCTAACTGTTGCTCTGGTCTTCAACAACACACGCTTGCACCCCCTGCTGGTGAGGATGGAGATTATGCTGGGTAATCTACTGCTTTTTCAAGTTGGTTCTCACCGCGGAACATGAAATCCATGGGGAGGAGTCGGATCCAGATCCAACTCCTCCCACCTTACATAAACCTAAACCTACCCAACTCCGCCCCCTAATCCCTAAACCCAACCCTAATCCTACCCATCTCCACCCCTTGGATCGTGATCCGACTCCTCCCCGTGGATCTCATGTACTGCATTGAGGTGCTACTGGCTTTTTCTGCAGTTCCAGGATCAACATTGAATTTATTGTCGAATTTGAACCACTAAATTGTGGAAGCGAATTTGCAAAGCGATCAAAATAGACTGAAATTGCCTGTTGAATATTATAGGTTGTATTTTTTAACAGTTTGAATATTTTGGAAGTGAAATATAAAAGGTGAATGTGGATTATTGCATTTTTAATAATGAAAATGTGTTTAAAAATGTTTTGAATTGAAATATTTAACCATGATGAATTTCAGCCCATTAAAATGCAAGCCCTAAAAATACAATGTATTAAAATGCAAGCATGGTTAATGCAATACATTTGCCATTATTTTACTTTCATAAAGATCTGAAATTGAGTGTTAATGTAGGAGCATAATGATTATTATTGACTCAGCTTCCTCATCTGTAAAGCTCTGTGCACAATAAAATATCACATACTCTATAACATTTTCATGGTTTTATGCTTTAATTATGAAAAATACAGAGTAAGATAAAAAAAAAAACAATTGTACTGTAAAAACTGTAGTTTTGTAGTGTTTTGTAGTTGTAGTGCAGTGTTTTGTTAACAGACCAATGCTTGTTGGTAAAATTACCTTGTCAATGAAAAAGCTATCCTGGTTCTCTGTTTTTCTGTAGTGTATGTAAAGTTAGTTGGGTTGCTCTGTTTAGTTACTCCCCAACACTGGACATCATAAATGCCACTATTTGTCATCACTCACTTTTGTCATCTCTCGAGTTTAATGACATTTTTTTGGTTTGATGAAAATTTCTCCAGCTTCCCCAGTGATGATTTGTCTTGTGTGTTTCGACACAGGCGATGTTGCTGGTATAGGTTGGGAGCGTTTGGAAGGCACTCCACCTCCACCCGGTCAGCCTCCTAAAGGGAGGGTTTACTTCACTTACTGTGGTCAACGTCTCGCCCCTTATCTGGAGGACGTGGCTGGAGGGATGTGGCCCGTAGTCCACATTCAGAAGAAGGTTTGCAAACAAATGATAAATAAAAAGCATACCAATGGTGCACTTAAACTTCAACATGATACATAATGCTTTAAGTCCACTTATAGGTTTACTGGATACATTTTTGAGAGGACGTTTCTTGTTATTTGAGCAACGTTTTCTTGTTATTGTGACATTACGCAAATAAATGTAGTTGTGAATAATGTATTATTATTTTCTGTATAACCAGAAATCATAGAGTATTTTAAGTTGATTCCACTGTTGATGGGAAAATGAAAGTGTTCACGGCGTGCCTGCGCCTGTCTGCCATCCAGTGCGTGCTCCAAACTCCGCACACACTCTTGGATATTGGTCAAAATGTTGTTTATTTGTGATAATCTTAGCCCTATTATTATTATTGTCCAACTTGTAGTATGAATGAGATGTGAAGAATTGCTTTGTTCCTTTTTTGGATAAAAGCGTCTTCTACATAAATGTTATAATAGGCTAATGATGATTATTATTATTATTATTATTTGCGGACACGGACCTAAAACACACTCCGTCTTCTAAGTCAGGTGACTGTAAATGCGCAAAATCAGTTTCCATTGCAGTTTTGCGAAAAAATCTTGCGAAAAAATTTTGCGATAAACGGGAGTTTTTGCGAAATTGACGTGTTTCCATTGAGCGTATTTTCATTTCGCAATTTCAATTTGCGCAAATTCACCTTTGGCTAAGCCCCCCCCCCCCCCTTAGTTACTGTTGCTACATCCGTCAAACTTCATCTGCGCTCTGCGTGGCTTATGCTGTAACAGCTTCCTGCTGAAATGTTATCAAACTTTTAAAGCAGCAAATAAAGTGTCCGATAGAAGTAGGCAAAAGGGGCTGCAATATGCGTTCGTTACAGGTGAAACGCAAGAAAAAACAAGGCATCCAAAATAGAGGCAAAAGCATAACGTTACTGGTCACAGTCAAAAAATGAACCGCCGCATTTCCTACTAATCGAGACGGAGGCTGGGACTAACAATATCAGGGAGCAACACTGTTCATGCAAGCTGGGTAGGTCTCTATTCACTTCTATAATCGTTATTACAAAGCAAACAGACTACACGAGTATAACGTTGTATTTATTAGCAGCGTGTGCTAGTGTATCAACAACCGGTATGAGAACCGAAAACATAACCTAACCTCATAACCTAAAACATTATAAAATGGTCTAACTAATGTAACTTCACACTCACAGTGAGGTTAGAAGTAAAAAAAGATGTGCTTGTTGATCTTTGCGGGGTTTAGCTGACTGAGGACATCCACACAGTTTAACGTTAATCCAAAGACGACACTTGGATTTTACTTCGGCTTTTGGGAAGGGAAAAAACGGACACGAGGGACGACGTTTAACCATATTTTTGATAAAATTATGACGGTAATAGCCTGCCGAGACCAAAAATATGAGATGCCTGTGAAATGAGAAAGTATATGAAAGTCTATGGAGGGCTGTGAAAAAGTGTTCGACCTCTGTGGGAGCTCATTCTTGGCTGCGCTGTGATTGGTCAATCTACATTCTATGGCTTAGCCAAAGGTGAATTGAAGGGTAATGGAAACGCAGCTAGTGTCGCCGCCCATGGAGCACTTTCCAGCACCCCTCCCAGAGAATCCAAGAGGGTCGGATATTCTGCACTGCTGTTCGGCCCGTAGATATACACGACAGTGAGAGACCTATGCCCGACCCGATGGCGCAAGGAAGCGGACCCCTCTTGTTCACCGGGGTCAACTCCAACACATGGCGGCTGAGCTGGGGGGGCTATAAGCAAACCCACACCAGCCCGCAAACTCTCACCATGGGCAATTCCTGAGTGGTAGAGGGTCCAACCTCTCTCAAGGAGTGTGGTTCCAGAGGCCCAAGCTGTGTGTGGAGGTGAGCCTGACTTTCCGTAGTCTGTACCTCTCAAACTCCCGCACAAGCTTAGGCTCCTTCCCTAACAGCGAGGTGATTATCCACATCCCTTAAGCCAGTTTCCGTGTCCAGAGATCGGGTCGTCGGGGCCCTCGCCTTCAACTGCCCTCCCCTTACGATCTTTGCTTTGGGTGGTGAGCCCACGGGAGGGCGCCCCCCACGTCACTCGTTCGGGCTGAGTCCAGTCGGGTCCCCTAGGGGAGAGGCCCGGCCACCAGCCGTTCGCATACAAGCCCCAACCCCGGGCCTGGCTCCAGGTTGGGGCCGTGGCTGTGCCATGCCGGACGACGTTTTTTTTTCCATAATGGGGTTCTGAACTAGCCTGGTTCAACCAGACTCTAGTTCATTTCATTTCCACATAGAGTCTGGAACCGCTCCATTGAGAAACGTTTACTTCCTTGTAGGCGAGTTCACTATTAAAGTTCAAATCTATTGGATCTGCCCAAAGTCACTCACGATCTGCCATAGCCAATCGCTAACGGGGTGTCGCGAGTGACGTATGTCAGGCGCCGAAATGGCTGGAAACAACAAGTCCGAATGATCAGAGGATTATGTTTACAATAGGATTTCAGTCAACGAGCGCCGCAGGTTTTGTTAATCTAGGAACAATTATTAATTCGAAATGTACATTTGACACGAAGGACAGTGATATATTCATTCAACGGCGGAAGCTGTGTCTAATCATTACAAATACGCCACTGTGGTCGTTTTCTGATCTGCCGCACATGCCTTAGCAGCTACAGTGAATGATCAGTCTTGTCTCTATCTGCAGATGTGTAATAAACAACAATTTTTCATATTACGTCTTATTGATTCTTAATTACCTTAATTATGGTCTTCAAAGTATGTGTTTGTACATTTTTATGTGGCATTTATTTTTTTTTTTAGTAAAACAAATCAACCATTGCCATCTAAAACTGAAAATCAAATATCTTCAAAGTATGGTTTTTCTCATTTTTATTTATGACAATTATTTTTTTTTAAATCACAACCAATTTGTATGATTTACAACATGTAAAACTGACACACCAACCTCGTGCACGAGTACACAAAGGGGCTCAAAATGTTCTATTCATCACAAGAATCAGTAAATATACAGTTGGGAATATGAGCGACAGACATGACTCCTGAGCGGATCTTCAACCATAGTTTAGCAGCCAGGACTCGGGGCTTCCGAACACCAGGCTAAACCGTCCGTCGGTTTATACAAACTTCCAAACTTTCTGCCTCCTTCACTTGGTCCTCAGTTGTGCAACAAGAGGTGAGACGATAACAATCCGGCTTTAAATTCTGTATATTCGGCAGTTTCTTTTCCAACAACGGACCGAATAGCTTTTCTCACGTCTTTCTCCGCTGCCATTACTGAACACAAACTGACGCGCTTACATCAACGTCATCGTTCTCAGCCACTCCCTCTATTCGCTGAATTGTCCTACAAAAAATTGGTTTCTGGAAACCTAAGGATATGGAGCGATCCCAGACATAGTACTGAAGTAAAATGAAATTGAGCGGAAGTGCGTAGGAGGGCACAGCCAGGCTAGTTCTGAACCGCTCTTAGTCTGACCTGTCACCTGGGACCCGTTTGCCTTGGGAGACCCTACCAGGTCATATAGCCCCGGACAACATTGCTCCTAGGATCATTCGGGTACTCAAACCCCTCCACCACAATAAGTTGACAGTTCAAGGAGGGGACAACAGCATAAAATAAACATTTATTAAGCTAAAAATTATTATAATTGTCATGAATCATAATTATTTTCATCATCATAATTAGTGAAATACATTTTTATGTATGGTTTAAGCATCCAAAAACTTCTTTGAGGAGCCTTATGTAGTTGTTAGTTATAAATGTATTTTTATTGTACACTGGTTTCCTTATTTGCCCTTTTAGCCCTGTTTTATAAATAGTTTCTTTTTTTTTAATAATGATTCGCCATTGTGTAATTTCAGAATACAAAGATCCACGCAAACTTTGGCTGCCGGTTGTTTGCGTACGCAGAGGGACAGGCTCACCGAAACGCTGCCGACCTTTGCATGGACCTCTCAGAGGAGATCAGTGCCAACTTTGAGGCTCTCCCCTTTGCCATGGCCTCCGACAGCGACAATGATGCCGGCACTAGTGTGGCGTCTGACTCTGGTTCTCATGGCCCTCCGTGTCGCATTGCCGCGGTCGTCACAGCACAGCAACGTGAGTGTCGACTTAAACATTAAAGGGTTAGTTCACCCAAAAATGAAAATTAAGTCATTAATTACTCACCCCCATACTGTACCAACCCCGTAAGACCTTCGTTCATCTTCGGAACACAAATAAAGATATTTTTGATTGAATCTGAGGGCTGGATCACTCTTCCATAGACAGCCTGAGGGACTGCCTCTTGACGGCCCAGAAAGTCATTAAAAGAAAAGGTTTAAATATTCCATGTGCCTACAGCGGCTCAATTATAACTTTATCAAGCGACGAGACTACTTTTTGTGCGAAAAAAAAACGTAAATAACGACTTTATTCGACTTTCCATTACTTCCTTATGGGCGCATGCGCGAGAACTGAGACGAGACCGTTCTTCTTCGACTACTTTTTGTTACCGGCTGCTCACCGCTTAGGAGTTTTACCGCCCCCTACCGTATAAGATGATGTACTGATATAGCCGGAGGCGCAAAACGTTCTGTTTACAAGCAGTACGTCATCTTATACGGTAGGGGGCGGTAAAACTCCTAAGCGGTGAGCAGCCGGTAACAAAAAGTAGTCGAAGAAGAACGGTCTCGTCTCAGTTCTCGCGCATGCGCCCATAAGGAAGTAATGGAAAGTCGAATAAAGTCGTTATTTACGTTTTTTTTTCGCACAAAAAGTAGTCTCGTCGCTTGATAAAGTTATAATTGAGCCGCTGTAGGCACATGGAATATTTAAACCTTTTCTTTTAATGACTTTCTGGGCCGTCAAGAGGCAGTCCCTCAGGCTGTCTATGGAAGAGTGATCCAGCCCTCAGATTCAATCAAAAATATCTTTATTTGTGTTCCGAAGATGAACGAAGGTCTTACGGGGTTGGTACAGCATGGGGGTGAGTAATTGATGACTTAATTTTCATTTTTGGGTGAACTAACCCTTTAACTAATATTAGTACTTTCAGCTCGAAAAGTTTTATGTACTGTACATGAGGTTAGATTGCTTTTGAATGTTGTTAAACTTGCTATCTGATTGAATGAGTAACGAATATCAGCTTTATGTGGGTTCAACTTTGGTTCCTGTGGTCTTGATTTTATTTACAGAATACAATAGTGATGCCTCTTGTCACTACAAGGTAGAACTGAGCTATGAGAATCTGGTCGTCTCGGGGCCAAACGCCCACCCGCCACTAATTGCTGATGATGAGAGTGATGATGAAGATGATGAAGACATTCCTAGGGTATGGAGAGCTCATAACTAGGCCCTTAATTTTCTCTGAAGGATTTTGAAAGTTACACCCCTAATATAGTGTAAGCACAATGTCTTTTTCAAAGAAATCTTGTATGTTTTTCTTTCGCCATCTCTTTGTAAAGGAGGATCACTATGCCTTGCTAGTGAAAGCGTGGGAAACCAAAGTTTTTCCAACCATTCGGCGTCGTTTCAGGAATGAAGCAGAGAGGAAGTCTGGTCTGGATCAGATCAAAGGAGCACTTCAGCTCGGTGAATGTCACTTTTATTTATTTACAATGGCTAAAAGAGTCCCTCTCAGCCTATTCATCTAGTGGTCAATGTGTCCAGCTGGGAAGGCATTTCCTTGTGAAAAAGAAGTAACTTTAGCATACTTTTTTAAAATAGTACTTATTACAGAAATCGTATACTTTAAATGAATATACTTCAGTGTGAAATACATTTTATGTTTTTGGACACTTAATAGCATATTAATTGCCATTGAATGAAAATGTTGTTTTGTTTAGAGTGTTAGTTTACCCAAACATTTCAAACCTTTAATACCTTCCTTCATCTTTGAAACACAAATTAAGATATTTTTGATGAAATCTGAGAAAAAACTTGTTGCCTCAGAAGTTTAATCACTGCAGCAGCCAATGAGATTGCTTGCAACCTTGAGCAGGATCAACATAGGCCAATTAGCTTGTGCCATGCGGTGATGATGTGATTGCTTGCAGATGCGTGTAAAGGACCTATCAGCCTGTACCCTCTGGTTGACTGAACTAGATATTTATTTATGCTTTTAAAATTTGAACTACACTGCAATTGTATAATCAATACAATTATGTGCACTTTTTTTCACTAGCTTTTCTCCATGAGTTTAGTGTAAATAATGTGATTATTCCTGGCAGGAATGGTGGACATTGCACGTCAGACTGTTGAGTTCCTGTATGAAGAGAATGGAGGTATTCCTCGTGACCTCTACCTTCCAACCATTGAGGACATCAAAGATGAAGCTAATAAGTTCACCATCGACAAAGTCCGCAAAGGTCTGTGTGAAAGCGCATGTTAACATGAATATTTTCACTAGGATCTATGCACTTACTTTTGATTGGTCTATTGTGGAGATCACACATTGGTTCTATACATACATATTCACATGCATATATACTAGGGGTGTAACGGTACATGTATTCATATTGAACCATTTCGGTTCGAGGCTTCCGGTTCGGTACGCATACAAACCGAACGATTGCTTGGACCATTTTTCCTGCCGGCAAAATTCGTGCTGACGCGGCCAACACAACGTTGCGCAACATCCAAATGGCAAGGGTAATGAAAGCAGAACGAAACTGTGCTACTTGTTATGTGCTTCATGAATCGTTTATCAGTTCGGACCAGCAATATCTGTGCAGCGCGAGCCGATCTCGATCAAGCAACACTGTTACCACACCGCGCTAAGAGATCCGGTAAAGAAAACATTTGAATTTGCCACTGAGGTAATAACATCGCTGCGAGATCTAGTGAGATGCATTCACATTTCTCCGTTATTAACCGTAGATCTCTATTAGATCAAACAGCGCTGACGTGGAAACCAGGAGAAACATTGTGCCATGAATGAACTAGTAATACTTTACGTCCACAGACCAGCAACATTCACCATGGATTTAATATAGTAACACTCAGTGGTGGAATGTAACAAAGTACAAATACTTAGTTACTTTACTTAAGTACATTTTTCACGTATGTTTACTTTACTTAAGTACAATAAATAGTGCATACTTTTTACTTTTACTTCGTTACATTTTGCAGCAATTATTATACTTTCTACTCCACTACATTTCTACAACTTCTGTTACATTTTCGTTACATTTTCTGATCAGTTTCTCCCCTGCCAAAACGTAATCTGACCGTCCGTTCATTGCACGTTTGTCTCACCAGTGACGTTTGGTTGCCATAGATACATCAACCCGGTTACACTAAATGCGTCTCACACGCAGTGTGTTTGTCGTGCAACTCATACGCGAAAATTTGTTTTTACGTGCATAGGAAACGCACCGTGTGTAATATACGTTTGGTTTGGTTAGGATTATGGCAAGCCAAGAGGTTCAGAATTACACCATAAGTTAATCTTGTTTACTGCCAAACATATAGTAAGTTATTAACATATAGTAAGGATAAGCATGATGTATATTGTCTAATTGCAAGCTTGTTTCAGAAATGGTGACATTTTTTTCCATCATTATTGAACATCATTATAGGAGTAGGCTATTACTGTAGGTTGAATGAGTTAGAATTAAATGTTTTATTAATCATTAGAAAATAGACATTAAGATAATAAATTGTTATGCAAGTACTTTTACTTTTAATACTTAAAGTACATTTAAAATAAAGTACTTTTTACTTAAGTATGGTTGTCAATGTGTTACTTCTACTTTTACTAAAGTAAATATTTATCTGGGTATTTGTACTTTTACTTAAGTACTGAGATTCAGTACTTCCTCCACCACTGGTAACACTAACTGGAACCAGTTTGGCTTGAATGGTGAAATGCTTTCAAGTACTTCACACATCTTTTTCCAGCACTTCAAAATTCAAATATTATATAAATAAATATATATTTAAACGTTATTTTTAATGTGATGACCAAAACATTATTTGTTCATCCTTCAAAGATGACCCCCATTTATAAACCTGAAAGTTTCAAGATCTAGGAAAACTCACACTTATTTAAAAATATTTTTTCTTTAAACAAATAGGAAATTTCTCTGGCATTTCTTTCTTTTTGCTGTATCGAAAACGTACCGAACCGTGACTTTAAAACCGAGGTACGTACCGAACCGTGATTTTTGTGTACCGTTACACCCCTAATATGTACTGAATTTTATAATTGCACCAGTCAGAATTGCATTGATGAGACTGCACCGATAAGTGCTATTTTAATATTACAATAACAGGTTAAACATGTAACCATTTTCCCCACAGGTTTAACAGTGGGCATCCGCTGCCCAGAGGGAAACAACACCTGTAGCAGCACAGGTGGAACAGCCTTACCAAAGTTTGCCATCCGGGGCATGTTGAAGACTTTTGGCTTGCATGGTGTCGTGCTCGATGTAGACTCTGTGAGTATCCACAGTAGTCAAATTTTGACTTTGAAATCACTCAAAAAAGATTGAAAAAAGCAAAAAAAAAGGCCACATTTAATGTGGGGAAAATATATTTTATTCTGCATAAAGAAAATTAAGCCTTATTTAAATCATTTTTGACTCTGTGCACCTTGATGCATACTTTATAATTATTACTTTGCCCGTTTTGACTGATGACTTTGACGTGAGCATAAAAGATAATGAAATCAGCATACAAGATAATACTCTTATGATTGAGGGATAAAAATGTGAAATACTTCACATTTTATAAATATAAATGTAAATATTTGTCCATGATTGCATTATTTTGTTCGTAAAATTAAAATAGCCCATACATATTTTTGACAGGCTATGTGATATTCATTCTTATATACACACTAGCATTTGAACCTCTTCTAAATGCAACAAATCTGAAACTTCGCTGAAATGTCTTCATTTGTGTGTATTCAGGCCAATGAACTGGTCCAGGTGGAGACATATCTCCGTAGTGAGGGTGTGTTAGTCCGGTACTGGTACCCCATTGAGATGCTTGAGAGGCCGCCAGCAGGGTCCCGCAGGGCTGCAGCAAATGGCCTGGTGTCTCTGGACAGCAGCAACATCCAAATTCATCGGTAATGCATTTTTTTTTTTTTCAAGATGGTTTTACTATTGTAGATTTAAAAAATATTGGATTTTAATGATAGAGTTCACCTGTTAAAGGCAATGCTAAAGCTTAATGTTCAGTGTGCTTGTGTGTTTCAGGGAGCTGCTGCGTTGTGAAAGTTCTCTCGCCCGTCTGTACTGCCGCATGGCATTGCTCAACATCTTTGCTCCCAAGAGCCCTCACACATTCACACGTCTCTTCCACATTCCCGCTGTACGAGACATCACACTTGAGCACCTGCAGCTCTTGTCTAATCAGCTGCTGGCTCCACCTTTGCCAGGTGATGTCATACAAATATTTTGAGGAACACAGGTTTTTGATTTGAACTTGTATAAGTAACTACTTAGTGTCGGTTGTAACGGATTACAAGTAATGTGCATTATGTAATCAGATTACTTTTTTATTTATTGAGTACAGTAATGCATTATTTTAAAGGATTAGTTCACCCAAAAATGAAAATGAATTAATTCAAACAAATTAAGATTTTTTTTTTATGAAATCATTTAATAATATTAATAAATACAAGTTTTATTTTTAATAATGTATTCTTAAATATTGAAATTAACATTATTTACAATTAATTGTTCATTGTTAGCTCATGTTAATTAATGCAACCTTATTGTAAAGTGTTACGAAAAAAAAAATCATGAAACTCTTGTGTATTTGTTCATTTCCCTTTGTCTTCTGTAGATGGCAGAATCAGTTCTAACTCTATTCTGCTGGCCCAGTCTGTTCTCCACGAGCTCCAGGGCAAGAGCTGTTCTTCGACTGAGCTCTTCTATCAGGGAAACGCACAGACCATCAGTGAATGGCTGACGGTGGCCATCAGCAGAGCTCTGCACCAGGGCGAAGACAGCCTTCTCGAACTCACTAAACAGATCTGCTGTTTCCTTCAGGTACTAGTGCCTCAACTTATTTGTGCCCATTATATCAATATAACAGTGGATTGTTTTGAAAACCATGATTTGTATACGTAGGCAGAAAGTAGAGATAAATAAGAGAACAAAATTCTGCAACAAAAATAGAACTTTTACTTTTCTCAAGGGAAAGTGATTATTTTACTCTTAATATTATTTTCTTTTTTGTGATCATAAGACATCTATTATTTAGAACATTAATGAATGCATTTTGAATCAGGCAGTTAATTACTTTATTCACTGCAAATCCACCATTATGATCTGTGATATTTAAATATGTCCAATATTCAAATTAATATTAGTTATTGACCATTTTTAAAATATAATGATTTAAAATGTACTTTAATATAAGATAATGACACTAGCTTTTCAACATCGACACTGTTATTGAACCAGGGTTATTATAGTTAAAAATAATTATTATAGTTAAAAATGTATTATAGTTAAAAATGGTTCTATAGTTTATTATAGTTTGTTACGTGAAATAAAAGAATCGTTAACTGAACCAAAATAAACATTTTTACCTTGATGTACTAAAATAACTCGCACCAAAACTGAAATAAAAAATAACAAAAAATGTATAGACGTATAAACAATTTTATTTCATAATTTATTAATTTTACAACGTTTGGTTATTTTCCTGTTTATTACTGTGTATTTACTTTGAAACGATAAAGCACTATAGGAATAAATGCACTTTTTGTGATGGTTACACTTTATTTTACAGTGTTCTTATTTTACACAAGTACTTACTGTAGAAATAACACTAATTTAAGCATAATTACATGCTACTAACCCTAAACAAAACCCTAATCCTACCCTAACCCCATAGTAAGTACATGTTGTTAATTAATTTCACTCAGCACTTAAATGTATATAATTA
>NW_024121365.1:0-61056 GCF_016745375.1 Pimephales promelas | reverse complement strand
AATAAACATAAATGTTTCTGAAACGTTCTAGCAACTTATATATTACAAATCATATAACATTGAGAATTAGCTTCGGCTAAAATGTTGTAGTGTGGAAGATGAGCTTATGTAACATATTAAAATAAATACACTGTAGCCATCCTCTGTTTGCTGATGTTGTTTGTGTCAGGTCTGCAGTCTTGCACTCCTCCGTCGTTCGAGGAAGCGACCACAGCGTCAGTGGCCACAACTCTGTCCTCAAACACCTCCATATCTATCCAGAAACGCTCCCCGTCGGACACCGCAGAACACACACGCTACAGGTCCACACCTCTCCCAATTATCAAACACTGACTGCAAATGCATAACTGTTAATCACGTACTTAATATACAGTCAACCAAAAATTATTCGGACATCAGATATCATTTTTACTAGTTGGTGTAGGACACTATAATTCATTTATGAGGATAGCAAAATGTCTGAATACATCTGGTTTGTCTGTATATATAAATACACACATGCATGTATATATTTAGAAATTTGTTTCTCTCAAAATATTTATATTTTATATTTTATTTATATATAATACAAATATATATATAGCAAATATTTCCTTAATATATACAATGCATGCGTGTGTATTTATATGCAGTATACAGTACACACAAACACAAACTGTTGCACGGCCCTAATTATAATAATTGCAGATTTCTTGTTGCATCCAATATTGGTTCTTTGTCATGTTTTAATGCATTTGGTGCATAACAATTAATGCATTAAAAATACTTTTATTATGCATTAAAGTAAAGTGTTCTCACAACAACTAGCCTGCGTTGTTCTGACCGTATCCATATGAATATGCATTGTTCTGAATATGAATGTTGATTGTCTCGACAGAAGACGCACACTGTCTCTGAAAGATGGCGAGGGGAGGTGAGCTTGATTTGCGTTGCTGTATGTGTGTGTTTAGTGTGCGTCTGGTTTAATCTGTGTGTTCCCGCAGGACTCATGAAGTGGTGGACGTGCACGAGGAAGAGCAGCAGACCATCACTGTGCAGGTGGAGGTGAAGAGAGAGAGAGTAGAGGAGGAGGAGGAGGAGCCTGACGTCTCTCTGACACAGTATGTGCAAACAAGACCTCATTACTCCACTAAACACACACCTATAGAAAAATCATGTTCTGCAGTGCATATACATGCATGCATAGGTATTTATATATACAAAATAATTATATACAGCACACACAAATATATTATGTAAACACAGACTTTTATTTTGGATGCGATTAATTGCAATTAATTTTTGCACAGCCCTAATATATGTATATATATATATACAAGAGCCCGGCCGATAAAGGATTTTGGAGGCCGATACCGATACAAATATTTGTTGGTTTTAAAATCCGATATATCGGCCGATATTTTATTTTTTATTTTTCACAGAAACGCGCAACAAAACATTAACAGATTTCCCTGACATTATTTATTTGTTTGTATTTGTAATATGATAATGCATTTTAAAAAGAAACTTGTTTCTTTTATTGTCACAACAGAACAGACGAACATCAAAATATATTAAAGTTCTGATAAATAAAATAATAATTAGTCCCTACATTGCTTTATAAGCTACCTGCAAACTGGATCAGCAGGATGTGTGGCACGTTATACACGAGTGTTGCCAACAGGAACGATGTAGAGCGCCCTCTGGTGGACAAACTATACAACTCCAACACTCATGACATGATTCAAGCGTGTTTCGTCCGTTTTTATTTTATTTTATTTCATTTATCGCCCATTATAACTGCCGATACCGATAGTTTGGAAAATGCCTAATATCGGCCGATAATATCGGCCTGCCGATATATCGGTCTGGCTCTAGTTTATATATATAATATTATATATATATTCCCAGGAAATTTATGAACTGAAAATTGTGTTTGAGTGTGTGTGTGTGTGTGTGTGTGTGACCGTGATCATGGTGACTCTCAGGATTTATTTGGGGAAAATGACCAGATGTACATTATCCTTTACCAAGGTTCAGGTTTTATTTTACTATGCAAAAGTCCATAGAAAAACTAAAAGCTGACAGGAAAAAGCATAAATAATCCGTTATTAATTTTCTGCTGGTTCTCTTTGTTTTTGCATGTGTTGTTCTGTTCATAATCTCTTTATATGACAGTCTGGACAAAAATTATGTCTCACAATTTGTTTATTTTCCTCAGCCGGACATCACTTTTGACCAGTACTGTATGTGGTATATAACAGGTTGCTAGGGTGCTTTGGATGGTTGCTAGGTGGTTGTGATTTTTTGATTTGCTGGTTATTTAAGCCAGTGATTCACAAACCTTTTGTCAACAAACTCTTTTATTGTTTTTTTTTTTTTTTTACAACATTCACATGGACACAGTTCTCGATTAATGGTCCGGTAAATAAATACAATTAATTAAAAAATATATTAATAAAAAACTGAAAATGTATTTTATTTATTTTATAGCAAGCAATAACAACACTGGTGGATAAAATGAAATATTCAATTTTGAGCAGTCAAATCAATTAATCACACTGTATGCATATATGTGTGTGTATATATATATATATATATATATATATTGTGTATATATATATATATATATACAAACTTTTATGTTAGATGAGATTAATCAATTTGACAGCCCTATAACATCTTAGATATTAAAATCTTGAAATTTATGTAGTGTAAGTTACTAGTTATTCTCAGCTAAAATATATTAATATTATATATGCGCTCTTAGTGAGAGCAGTCTCTGTAAAATGGTTTATTTTTTTAAATAATATTATTATTTCATCCATTTTTTTAATGAATTGTTAGCTTTTCAACTATTTTACATTTCACGCCTATTATGCAAATAATTGATTCTCAATCATTTTTGACCGTATTATTATTATCCCTGTTTTCTTGTGTTCAGTGCAGCACAGGAGATGGTGTCTCCTCCTGATGAGCCTGTCCCAGAAACACCCGTTTCCCAGCAAACACTTCCAGGTGACCCAGCAGATCCCCCGGAAACAGCTCCTCGTCCAGACACCGGGACAACATCTCGGGCCACTGATCCAGCACAACACACCCCTGATCCGCCCCGTCCCGACGGGGACAGGCTCCCAGAGACCCAGAGCCGGGAGTCTCTGGACGAAGAGGTCGCCGCAACCACTGACATCTACTTCGTAAGTGTGACATTAAAGGGCTGGTGTAATGGCGTGATGTAGAGCGGGGCTGATTGTAGATCATGTTTCACAGATGGCCAGTCTGGAGGATGTAGTGGAGTTATGAAGGTAACATGCATGTGTAAAATGTTTATCATTAGGGCTTAAACGCGTTCAGGTGAAAGTGCTGTTCTGATGAAGGATATTAATATTAATTCTCAGACTGTGTCCTAAACACACCACGAGCAGTTTAACGTCTCGCCTGGTTAGGACACAGCGTTCGTGTGTTGTGGAAATGCTTTGGTGGCTTGAGGGTTTTAGCATGAGACACAATGTGTGTGTGTGTGTGTGTGTCACACACTCATTCTCCTCATATGCGCCGTCTCTCTCTCTCTTAATCTCATTCTGTCGTTTCCTCTCTGTCAGGGATAATCGCCTCTCTAGTTTCCTTTCTTTTTTTAGCTTTTCTGTGTATCTCTCTCTTTGATTTTGCATTTACATATGTATAATATCGTGCAAAAATTCAATTATTTTGGTAATTCAACTTAAAAGGTGAACCTAATATATTATATAGACTCAAAGTGAGATATTTCAAGCCTTTATTAGTTATAATTTTGATGATTATGAAAACCACAAATTCCCAATTTGAATATTGTGAAAAAGTTTTCATATCTGTAAGCCATAATCATCACAATTATAACAAATAAAGGCTTGAAATATCTCACTTTGCATGTAATTCAACTTAAAATGTGAAACTAATATATTATATAGACTCAAAGTGAGATATTTCAAGCCTTTATTTGTTATAATTGTGATGATTATGGCTTACAGATATTAAAACTTTTTCACAATATTCAAATCGGGAATTTGTGGTTTTCATAATCATCAAAATTATAACTAATAAAGGCTTGAAGTATCTCACTTTGAGTCTATATAATATATTAGTTTCACATTTTAAGTTGAATTACTGAAATAAATGAACTTTTGCACGATTTTTTTTTTTTTTTTTTTGCATTTCTTGTCATCTCAATGCTTCTTTAAAACTATAGTCAACATGAAATGGTACTTGCAACCAATTTGACATCTTTGACATGACGGTAAACAGGAAACAAGGGGGCGGGGTTTGATCGAATCCGTCAGGAATTGATTGGCTGGTGTGTGTGTGTGTGAATGCATTATTAATAATAATTGTGTATAACGCATTATGAAGTAATTAGACATTTAATTACAGAACCTCGCCCTTGAAAAAGTAAAGGATTACTCTTAATTTTTCTGTAATTACATAAATCCTAATGTAATTGCGTTAAAGACTGTAGAGACTATAGAATAATTCTTTATAAACAATACACTATAAAAAATATTTCCAAGAATTGTTATCACAACATATTTTCTTTTGTCAAATCAACTTTATAATAATTTATTTAATTGAGATAACTTATTATTTTGAGTGTCTGATGGTTAAATTAATCTCCTTCATTGTATTAACTCACTTTTTCCAGTTCAATCAACTTAAAATTTTAAGGCAACCCAGGTTACTTACTTTTTTAAGTTAAACCAACAATATTTTTTACAGTGTAGTGGATTTTACATCTAATGTTAAAATTTATGTTTTTAATGTAAGTTTCTTTAATTTTTTTTAAATCATTTCATATTTTATGATTTTAGAATGTAATATTATTTATTTGAAAGAATGAAAAGAGTAGTTTAATGCCTTGTAATGTTGTAATAGATGAACTTTTTATAAACTATAGTCTCCATTAACTTTATTAACCTTTCAATATTAACAAAAATATTAACAAAAATAAATATCTAATATATATACCAATATTATAATATATATATATATATATATATATATATATAACATTTATTTGTGTGTATATATATATATATATATATATACACACACCAAATATATAATATATGTACCAATATTAACAAAAATATATAATTTATTATGTGTTATAAATAAATGTAAAATATAATAAAATATAGTAACATGTTATTTTCATTTATTATTAATTATAATTCATTATTATTGTCTGAGTTATTATTAGGAGATTATGAAGACAGAAGTTTGTCCTGTAGTGTTCACTGACGGATCATTCTCATGGAGAACAGGAAGATGATTTTAGAAAGCAAAAACTGATTTTCATGTTGGCATAAATCTGTTTCATTCATCAGCATCATCATAATCTCTCTCTCTCTCTCTCTCTCTCTCTCTCCCCACTCCATCTCTTTTATTTACTCATTCTCCATTTCCTGTGTGTGTGTGTGTGTGTGTGTGCTTGTATGCATGCATGTGTGTCTGTCCGTGTGTCACTGTGTGTGTGTGCATACACATGTCTGCGGATGTGTGTGTCTGTCTGTCTGTCTGTGTGTGTGTGTGTGTGTGTGTGTGTGTGTGTGTGTGTGTGTGTGTCAGTACGCTGAAGGCAGATATTGGGTTTATTCCCCGGTCCTGCGGCGGAAGCTCAGTTCCTACAGTATCGTAAGTGTCCCGATCCGAACACCGACAGCAGGACGTCCCAAACACACTCTACATATAACACAACACCACCGTTTCATTACATCTGCCATTATCTGTTATAATCTCATCCAGTCGTGGTTGGGAAGCCCTGCTGTAACTGTAGTTTTAGGCATGATTTGAGCTTTTATTAGCATCACCTTGTGTTTGAGTGTCAGTAGATGAGCTTCATAACTGCAGAAGGTGTGTTACGAGCCCTGACTGACCCACACATGATCCCTGATAGTGTTCTCCTCGTAGAGTGTTTTAGACAGCTAACGATGTTTGAAATGCAAAACTAGCCAAACATTATGTTCAAATATGTGAAACTGTTTGCAATATGCGTACATGCAATGCATTTCAGACAATGTGCTGTGCTGTTTTCATGTTTAATACATCCAGGTAAATAATCTTTCAATAATCAATTTTAATCAATAATCACATTTTGTGTGAAATTTAAGCAGCCCATTTACAAAAGCGCATTGCATTTCAGAGATCAGAGTTATTATAGTTAACTCAAAATAAAAATACAAATATTTAAATATTCAAATATGATATATTTTTTTAAAATGCATAATTTTCATTTAGTTTCACTAAAATAACCAACACCAAAACTGAAATAAATATATAGGCATATTTAAAAATTAATCAAAAGTACTTGTCATAATTATTAGAGCCCGACCGATAAAGGATTTTGAAGGCCGATACCGATACAAATATTTGTTGGTTTTAAAATCCGATATTCTATATATATATATATATATTTTCAGAAACGCGCAACAAAACGTTAACAGATTTCCTTAACATTAGTTATTTATGAGTTTTAATATAAATGCAGGATGTGTGGCGCGTTATACACGAGTGTTGCCAACAGGGACGGTGTAGAGCGCCCTCTGGTGGACAAACTATACAACTCCAACACTCATGACATGATTGAAGCGTGTTTCGTCCGTTTTTATTTTATTTTTGAAATATTCATTTATCGGCCATTATAACTGCCGATACCGATAGTTTGGAAAATGCCTAATATCGGTCTGCCGATATATCGGTCTGCCTCTAATAATTATTAACAAAAATAAAAACAGAAAATATAAAAAATAACTAAATCACACTTTTAATAAAAAGTGTATCTCAATGATACTAAAATAACACTGATATTATAGTTTTCTTTAATATTTTATTTTTATTTAGTTTTATATCATATATTGATTTTTGTGGCTTTTAAAAAAATATTTATTTCTCTGTTTTACCACATGAAGTTAAACTAAATGAAAATGTGATGCGTTTACATTTATTTTGTTATAGTTAATCAATACATTTTTTTATAGTTAATATTTATTTTATTTCAAGTAGCAAAACTGTTATTTTCCGGCTTTAGTTTTAGTTAAATGAGACGTTATCGGTCGTTCAGATACTGCGTGTGTTCGGAGAGTGTGTGTTCTGTTGTCATCACTGTTGTCTGTCCAAATGTCTTTTCTAGTCATACGTGTGTTTGTTCTCTCTGTCTCTCTGTTTCATGCTGTGTGTGTGTGTGTGTGTGTGTGTGAAGCCTCCAGAGGAGAGGAGCTGGATGTACTCGTCTCTGCATTACGGCTCAGAGCCTCAGACTGTGTCCGATGGGGAAAGTGACACAGTAAGTGTGTGTGTGTGAGTGTGTGTGTCTGTGTAAATGTCCGTGTGTGTCTCTGTCTCTGTGTGTGTGTGTCGTAAGATGTGTGTGTGTGTAAACAGTCCAAGGGCGTGTGTGTGTATATATATATGTGTGTGTTGAGAAACAATCTGTGCAAGATCAGGGTTATTGCATCTCAGATTGAAGTATGCGGAGTAAATGTGTGTGTGTGTGTATATATATATATATACATATAATTTAAAAAAATATGAAAGTAATTACAAAATTGAAGGAATTTAAGAAATGTTAATGCCAATAACATTTTAACCAATCATTAAATAATTCTAGATCGATGCTAACGTTTACATCCAATCAGGATAGTTTGTATGATAGTCAGTATGATCACGTGTGTGTGTTTGTGTGTGTGCAGTAACTGATGAGAGCTCTTGCTGTGACGTGAGCTGACCTGGACTGCAGCGCTCTTCAGGATGGGTTTCAGGAAGTTACTTGGGTTCACGTCCCGACCGGTTCGCCTGAAGAGCAACGTCATCTCTCAGAAAACCCAGTGTGTGTGTGTGTGTGTGTGTGTGTGTGTTTCTGAACCCGAGCATCTCACCGCTAGGACGTGCATCCACTCCCTGAAAAACATCTCAGCAAGTTGTGGACGACCCACAATGCACTTCTTCAGTCATTCCACGAACACATCCGAACAACGCGTCGGCAATCCCGAAATCCGTGCGTCCGGCATGGAGCTTCTGTCATTATGCAATATGAACTCTTCCCTGTGATCGCATGATATATCTTTATTCTGTGGACGTCAGAGATGGATATATGCAGATGTTCAAGAGACTCTGAAGACACTACATATCAAACATCACAAATCTGTCCTTTATAGATTTCTTTCTCTGTATTTATTCATAAGACAGATGAATTTTACTATAGATCATATTTTGGTCTGTTATGCTGTTTTAGATCGGCATCATCATTAAAACATGGTGAAGTTTCTCTATCCTGCGCAAAATCATTCATTTAATCAATATTTTTGTCGGTTTTCACGTAAAATGCCTAAACATCCTTAAATCAAGACATTTGCTTGAGAATTAAAATTGGGACTTTTTTTGAAAACATGTTTTTATTTTTATTTACTCTACTGGCAAATTCTTTATTTCTTATTTTAAGCTGTTAGAAAATTATTAAGATAAATCCATATTCTGTTCAAGGAATAGGAACATCCTCGTAATTTTATGGATGACTTAATATATTTAGTATAGATTTTTTGCATATAGTTTTTTTTCTTATTTTAAGCTATTGTTATTGTTATTAATAAAAATACGTTTATTAAAAACATTATTAAGAAAAATACATATTCTGTTCAAGGAATAGGAACATCAAATTTATGGATGTCTATTACGACTTTATGTTTTTAGCATAGATTTTTCGCAATTTTTTTTCTTATTTTAAGCTATTATTAATAAAAATACGTTTATTAAAAACATTATCAAGAAAAATCCATATTCTGTTCAAGGAATAGGAACATCTTTTATCCTCATAATTTTAACGGATGTCTATTACGACTTTATACATTTCAAATTTAGCCGTTTTTTGCAAATAGATTTTTTTCTTTTTTTAAGCTATTGTTATTATTGCCAGTTCTGTTTAATGCAAGATTTGAGAATATAAATGCATCTTCTTTCAAGGATGCTTAGGTAATATTCATGCTTTTAGATAATTATGCTGTTTTTTTCAAGTTATTTTATTGTCATCTTTTATCTATGTCATTTTATGGATAACTTTTTTATATTTTTTAATGTCTTTTTGTTGTTTTTAAGGCTAATTTTGGATTTGCTGAATCTCATAATCATGATTATCTGGTTCAGAACAGATATTTATTTACACAAATATATATATATATATATATATATATATATATATATATATATATATATAGGGAATGTTCCGGTTCAGTAAAAGAGAAAATGTACAGCATTTCTGATTCATTCTTCAGTTCTTAAAAAACAAAAAAACAAACAAACAAAAAAAAAAAAAAACGTCTTTACGGTAACTTAAAATGAAATAGAAAATTTTCTGGAACTTTACAGACAAGGTTAAGTCGATCTATTTTAACACACATCAGCACATGTAATGTTTTCAAGTCTTGTGGCAATACTTTTAAAACTGTATTTTAATGTTGATCATTATAAGTGTGTTTTTGTTTCAATACATTTTTATTGAACCTAAAACATTTCTTAAACATTCACTTTGGATTTAGATTAAAATGGCCTTATTTGAAAAGTGAAACATCAAATCTATCAAACTGGGTCATTATGTTCATATTTCTCATTTGTCATGGGGCGAGTCTTTGTAGAATAATGTACAATATATTTTAAAGCATAATCATGTATTATATGTCTCTGCAGTAATAAGAGTTTTATTTTTGGGGCTGCATGTGTGTTTTGTCTGAGAGTTTGTCAGATCCTGTAAAGCTCTAGTGTGTGTGCGTGTGTGTGTATGACTGTATATATTTTTGGAAGGTCTTGCTGTACTTTAGGCGCCATTTCCAAGCTCTTCTGTCATGAGACTCAGTGCATGTGTCCGATAGTGTGTGTAACCGTCCTGTGTGTTTGTACAGATCATTAGTAATGATGTAAAGACAAAATCTACAAATAAAGCCTATATGGAAAACAGACGTGTGATGTTGCATTGAGATAAGATGTTTTGCTCTTGATCATAGCTGTCAACCCTCCCGTTTTTTCCGGGTTTCTCACGTATTTTAGCTCTTTTCCCGCTGTCTTCCCGTTTGAGTATTTTCCCATAAAATATACCGTATTTTTACTCTCTGATTGTGTGAGACGTACGGGCTCGGACAGATTCGGCTTGAAGTCGTTTATCCTCGGATGCGGTGCCGCGCGCGCTGGCCGGAGACACACTGGCTGCGTGGCGTGTCCGTTTTTATTGCACGCTGCCTGCGTGACACGCGCGTCTCCAGAAAACGCGTGCATGCTAGAAATAGAACTGACGCCTATTTTTCACGCGACAGGCGTGTATCTTTGCCTGGAATTTCTTTGCGTTTCCAGGCAAAAAAATAAATAAAAAATAGGAAACGATGTTTAGGCTAGCTGAATGTAATTTTGTACTCGAATACATATTAATACATTACATTTTGATGTTTGAAAGTCTAGGTTTTTACATAAATTCAGATATCAATGTAATTTAAACAAATAATAATTATTATAAATAGATTTTCAAATATATGAATAAAATATATTTTCTTTTTTTCCATTTGTTTCTTAAGCTCTTAACAATGTGATTACATGAAGAAGAAAAAAAAACGTGAAAAATAAAACGTTCTGGGCCTCAGGAGGATATAAAGATAGTGTGTCTTGAGTGATGGTCCACCATCAGGCTAAATAGGCTCTTTAAAGCTACACAAAATGTGTAAATGTAATTAAAATAAACAGACAGCCCACTTCCCTATTTTGCGGATTTTGGAAGATGTGTGATAGGCTAAATGTTGAAATTGTTGTCCAAATGCTAGAGCAACACATGCTAATCCAAATGTAGATTTTTTTCCCTTTAAATGACACTGTCTCTTTCTCTCTCACACATAGGCTAGTTATGAACACCTTAGACTTTTAAGGATTGTGCTTTATTTTTAAAGTTTGTGGGTGAGAATCGTGCAAAAAAAAAAAAATCCCTTATTTTGGGGATGGATTCCGGGAAAACTCCCTTATTTTCAATGTTCAATGTTGACAGCTATGCTCTTGATTATTTTCTGTTTCTCACAAAAATCAAATGTCATGCTGAATACATGTATGGGTAAATAAACAGCAACATTTATGTGCAGTCTATAATATAGAATATTTGTATTATGTCTTTTTTATTATATGTTGTTTTAAACACGTGAGCATCTCTTTTGTCCGTTTGTTTTTCATGTTTTTTGTCATAAATGTATTTTTCATGCTTGTGTTTTTTGTGTAGTGTTTATTTTTGTGCAGTGATGACCTGAAGAAACCTGACGCTGATGGACATGGAAAAATTACCCAGAAATCCATATGACAGCAAACCTGACGAGTCTACGAGAGATCTGAGGTGATTTTCTTTATTCCATCTTCTATTTAAAGTTTACTGTGTGTGTGTGTGTGTGCGTGCGTGACATTGTCAAATGACAGCTAATGTCAAACTTTCAGATTTACTTTTTAAAAAAAAAAAAAAAAATACCTTTTCAAACTTCTAGACAGTTGGTCTTATTTTCACGAACATTAAATGAGATCATTTTCATGCCAACAAAGAAACTGAAAAGTTCGACCAAAAATCACAAAACCTGTCTCTTTGTGTGTGCAACATGCCAATTATAATTAAACTGGTCTCTTAATCGATTCCTTCACGCGAAAAACTCCAATTTTGCCATAGTCGCCCTTCAACTTCTTGTCCGCCATTTTGATTGTTTTTTTAAAAACACTCTTTCAAACTCCATATTCGAGTCAGATAGATAACCATTTTTATATACCATATCAATGAATTTGATGGCATGATGTCAAACTGCGTCTGAGGCTGTATTTCTGGAAACAGCTGACTTACTGACATCTTCGTGTAATTTCACTTAACTCTGACCACACTAGATCAATTTGATGTCAGCGCCACCTATTGGTCAAAATTAATAAGCAACTATGTCATATTAAAAGTTGCTTAAAACCGACTCCAATTTGTGCAGTTGGTCATTCTGCTTCTGTGCTGCTCTTGCGGATATATTTGTATTATGGTGTGTGTGAACAGGGGCTCGTTCTTCGTACGTCGCTAACTCAGTTAGCTGGATTTGATTGTTGGCGATTTGCCATGATCTTGGATCGTTTGGTTCTTCGACGCTCATCCTGGACTTGCTGTCATAGCAACAGGTCCGTCAGCTTGAACCTGCTCGCGAGCAGGCTTATTTCATGTAAACAGGATTAGATCGCGGCTGATACGGGAAGTCCTTTAGCGCAGTGTGATAGTGTAGCTTAATTTCTGAGATTTATTTTTGTTTTCTCGTGAAACGATCGTCGTGAGGGTGTCGTTTAAATACATTATTATTTTGTTGGAAATGCACATTAATGTTTGATTCGATGTCGGGCTTCAACAACAGTACAAAATGTTTGCATTGCCCTAAAATTATTTGCGAGTGGCTTCCTTTATACTATTGGAGATGCGGAGAACTTGATAAGCTTTCTGTTGTGCCAATTACAAAGTAGTGCTCTTAGTTTTTTTTTTTTTTTTTTTTGCCACAATGACATGAGCTTTGGCCAACTAAAGGGAAGATTTCAGGGTCTAAAAAGCCTGAGGGTTGCACCTGACAGGGCCTGTGACATTGCATGTGCCATATTACACAACACTGCCAACATCAGAAAAAGGAAAAAAAAAAAAGTTTAATTAAGCCTAAAATAAAAGACAAGACAAATTTGCAAAACTCTATTTGCTTAGAGTTTAATTTCAATTGTTTTTTCTTTGTAAAGAAAAGCCAGTTATTCAGTCATCTTTTTAAAAGATAGTATGCTGAAGTTTATTTTGAAGCAACTCTATTTCTAGTGCAATTTTTTCTTAGTCAAGTTCTGTTTCTCCCCCTGATTTTTGTTTTTTCAAAAAAATACTCTATTTTCTGTTAAAGACTCACATAGGGAACGAATTTAACCCTGTGTCGTTTGTGTCACACATGCCTCATGCAACAAATAAAAAGCAAAAGTTGTCTCTACACTGCCCACCCCTGTATCACTGCTGTGTGCAGACTCTTCTGTACATGTGGACTCCTGTCAGAAATAACAGGCATAGGCACAATTAAATTAAAGTACTTCCTCCAAAGGACAGTCATCTGAGAAGTTTCCTTCACTCTCCAGTGCAATGTGATTGATAACTCATGGCAAAATATTTTTACATTAACATAAGTTTATCAGTTTTTACTTTCAAAAGACAAAGCAATTTATCATTACTCAAGATTTAACAGTTGAAATGACTAAACCAGCCAATTTGGATTATAGGTCTACTTCATTTAATGCAGCAACACATTATTTCACAGTATACAGAGATAATTTAAATCTCATTTCCCAGTGATGTAGGTGTTGCTGCTACTGGTCCCTGATGTGGGTCTGGAAGAGCTGAACCCAGGGATGCCCTTCACAACAGGGCAATTCACATTCAACCCAAGGGTCAGCTCTTCTGCCAGGGTCAGGAGCATCATTATTATTTTTTTCTCAGCCTTTTTCCTGTTTGCTTTTATAAACAGACAATCATTTATTTAACAGTGCCTTTTTAAAAGAGACTAGTAGGCCTATAAGGCCTAAAATTACCATTAAGTAGAATATTTTTGTACTTCACTTTCACCATGTCCATTATTATAGTGTGGTGACTCGACATTACAATGAACAAAGTAATTATGAAATTATGAAAATAAAAATAAAATAATAATAAGTTATTAAAACATCTAACATGGTCACCACAAACGCATTTAATTTGTCTTCTAGTTTTGCCAGCACTCTCTCCTGGCTTTTGCACACTTTGAGGTGTTCCCTGGCGTTTTAATTAAAGACTGAAATTCGGCATAACCTTGAATTAAAAGCGCTTGCTCTGCTTGGGAGAAAAACTGGGCGTGTTCTTTGGCCATGCTGAACAGCCAATAGCAGCGCTGCTGATCACTGGTTCTGCTATCGATACATGTCCCCTTTTAAACCAACGCGAGAACGCGCAGTTATCTCAGAGATAACTCAATCCAGCGATACTAATCATAAACAACAGGTGTGTTCGAAGAACCCAATTAGCCGGATCATGATTAGCACGATGATATCATCTTAGATCTCTCATTTGATCTCGGATGTTTTAAGCAACGTACGAAGAACGAGCCCCAGGTTCCTGCTCTCCCACTGTTTGCTGTCATGTCCTCTGCATGCAGTGGATACACACACACACACACACACACACACACACACTTACATGCCAGTGACCCGAGAGAGAACAGCGGCTCTTATCAGCGCTCACAGGCTTCCTGCAGTGGAAACCATAGACTGTGGTGGAAACTTAACACACACACACACACGCGCACACATCCATTTACATTCATATCTTTCACCAACCACACCCAGCTAACGGGGAACGTTCTCACAACTGCAGCGAACATTCTGGGAAGGTTCTTTCAAAGTTATGGACAAACATTCTTCCAGAAACTTTAATAGAATGTTCGAAGTCAAAGTTATCTGGTCTTTAATAATGTTCAAAAAAACGTAAACTGAAAATAATAATAATAATAATTTATACATTGTTCATGGAACGTTTTTTTTTTTTTTTTGAATTATTAAAAAAAAAATGCTATTACTTGTTTAAACACATTAAGAAAGTAATTCACGTTCCCATGTTTGCAATTGCAAAATTATAAAATTGAATGTTCCCTTAACATTCGCATAACAACGATAAAAAAAAAATACTTTTTCAGAGAACATTCAGAAATAATGTTTTTGCAACCGTTCTTAGAACTTAAAAAAAACAGTTTTACTAAAACATATCAGAAAAAAACATCTCATGAATAATTGTCATGATTAGCCTATATCATATAATAGAAGCGCCGTATTACTGGTAAAAAAAATACTTAATTTAACCCATAATGCATTGTTCTGTTCAGGAACGCAGGTAAAAGGGGAAGTGATGTCATGGCCTAAGTAATTCGATACAAAATGTACACAATAGGCTAGTATTCACAATTTAAGCATTTTATTTTTCATTTGAAAATGTTGATAATTACAAAAAGAGCTGTTTGTGCATGTGTGTGTGTGTTCACAGCGAACCTCCAGACCAGCATCCAAAAAGAGACATTGAGGTGTGTATGATGTGTATATAATGAACCTACACACTTAAAACAAAATTCAAAAGAATATGCATATTAAATCAAATAAATAGTGCTGTAAGAGATGAGCTCTGTCCACAACAGCTTCTTCTGGTATAGAGTTGTTTGCGAATCTATTAGTCTCACACAATTTCCACATGAGTGTGTTTGTTACGTTATGTTCCAGAATCCAGTCATGTTGTGGGAAGGTGGGATTCCTCTCACACACCTTCCACGGACAGACTCATTAGCAGCTTTATCTCTGGACTTCAGTAATGTTCAGAAAACATCAGCACAAAAACATTCATTCATGGAGTGTTCTTTCCTGAAATGTTTCAGTTGGACGTTCCTCTAACATTTTTAAATGTCACTACTGGTTTTAGAATGTTCACGGAACATTCAAAAGTAACGTTTCCCAGAACATTCCATTAAAGATATAATGGAATGTTCCCTTACTGTTCACAAAAACAAAGCATCAGCGTTGAGGAGTAGATATATATATATATATATATATATATATATATTAGTGCTGTCAAATTGAGTAATTGCGCTTCGTTATATATCTAACATAAAAGATTTTGTTTATACTGTATATCATGTGTAGTAAATACATTATTATGTTTTATAATTGATATATGTTTATGTGCGTGTCTGTGTGTGTGTATATGTATACTGTATATACTGTATATGAAGAGTTCAGATGCAAAAGCCTCTGGATGCCATTTGAAATTTTCTTCTTGAATGATGATTTTTATCAAACTTGTATATTTAAGTTCAGTGATCTCACTTAAATGGCAATGATAATTACCTATTAACTTAATATACAAGTTTGATAAAAATCATCATTTAAGAAGAAAATTTCAAATGGCATTTAGAGGCTTTTGCATCTGAACTCTTCATATGCATACATATTATTTGGATGTGTACACACACACACACATACATAAATAGGTAATAGGTATACATAAAAAGCTACTTGAGGCTGTATTGTGAATACTCTGCTTCGAGTGGTGCCATACAGCACTGGCCTCAAGTACCTTATTGCTTTTATAAAACGTTTACCACACAATAAAAATATTAAAGTAAAAAAAAAAAAATTATTAGTGCAACTTTTATGAAGTAAAATCACTAAAAGCCTTCCTTCCGCTAGAAAAATAGTCCCTGACCGTGAACAGCAACAACGTTCCAATGTGTAATATGCATGAAAGCTCAAATAAACACAACATAGGAAATGCAGTGTTGCGCAGTGATACATAGACCCGTTGGGTGAAGCGGTCATAGCCGTGTTTTATCATGAATAAAGCACAGCTATCGACCAATCAGAATCAAGGATTGGAACTAACTGTTCTATACATATAAACAAACATTTGGTTAGATGTGATTAATTGCGATTAATCGATTTGACAGCACTAATATATATATATATATATATATATATATACTGTATATATATGAAGAGTTCAGATGCAAAAGCCTCTAAATGCCATTTGAAATTTTCATCTTTAATGATGATTTTTATCAAACTTGTATATTTAAGTTCAGTAATTTCACTTAAATAACAATTAATAGGTAATTATCATTTCCATTTAAGTGAAATTACTGAACTTAAATATACAAGTTTGTTAAAAATCATCATTAAAGAAGAAAATTTCAAATGGCATTTAGAGGCTTTTGCATCTGAACTCTTCATATATATATATATATATATATATATATATATATATTTGCATTACTGAGTATTTGAGGGAAATACTACAGAAAAAAAAAATCAGTTGCTTTATGAAAAATATGAAGTATTTTAATTTTGGAGTGAAATATGACCTGCACATGAATCTTGAGATTCACCTGACGGTAACAGAAGGAAAAATGTCCAATATTTTCTGATAAACCAGCCAATAAACCACAGCACAGTCAGATACTGTAAAAGTTTACTCATGTCAGTCGTATGTGTGTATGCGGGTGGACAAGCTATCAAAAAGAAAAATATACATATATATATATTACACAGATAAAGTTGTTAGCGCTAGCGGCAGGACGTGTGGAGGAGCGGGAGATGAGTGACAGGCGGGGCTGGTCGTCATGGTTACAGGTTTTGGCAGCACTGCAGTTTGTTGCCCTTCTGCCCGTCTGTGGTCGGCGGGACGCTGATGTCCACCACGTTGTTTCCCGGCGACTCGTCGTGGGCCGATCGCTCGGCGATTTGCTTCTGTGATACAATGCGATAAATTTCTACAGAAACGGAGAGAGAGAAAGAGTGACTCTGAATGTTCAAACTCACTGTCAAATGGCTTTTCCCAGAATTATTTGTGCATACTTTGCAGTTTAAAAACGACATCTTAAGTGACCGGCATACACATATCTCCACATATCAATCCCATAGAAACCAGTGCAAGGCGTTTTACACACTGTCTGTCCACTATGAGAAGTAAAGCAATCACTCATTCATCATCTAGCTGTATGCTAATGGTTTTAAAACATCCGTACAGTCAGTCATCCAAAATATGGAAAAACTTTTAGAAAAATGACTCTGAATCAGTGTGTTATGCAAGTATGGTAACACTTCAGGTTAGGGTCCAATTCTCACGATTATTATTAGCATGCATATTACTAGGATATTTTTTATAACGTGTGTATCAATGCTTTATTCTGCATGATCTCTAAATCCACCCAATACCTAAACTTAACAACCTTACTAATTATTAATAAGCAGTCATTAGGAGTTTATTGAGCATGGTTAATAGTGATAATTAGACCCTAAACTAAAGTGTGACCTATTTTATTTTCTGTTATTATCTATTTTATTTTTTGTTTTCATAAGAATTTTAATGCTTATCATTTAAATTTTTATTAGGTTTTAAAAAATATTACTATATGTGTTCTAGTATTATTTATACACTATTTTTATTCAGATTTTTTTAATAGCTATTATTTTTGTTTTCAGCTTTAATTTTAGTGTATTTTTTCTCTTGCTCCTTTTTATTATTATTATTATTATTATTAAATATATCTGTATGGGTTGTAGTAATATTATTTAAATACTTGTATTAACTTTTATTTTTGTTTTCAGTTTTAATTTTTTTTTTATCTTTTCCATTTTTATTATTTTTTTATTTTAAATATTCCTCTTTTTTCAGCTTTAGTTTTTAGATTAAAACTTTAATAGCTAATTTGGACAATTAGTCATTTTAATGCTTCAATTTAATAAAGTTAATAAAGTTTTGCATGTTTTATTTTATTTCAGCTTTTTTAAAAAATAGTTTTAGGTAGTTGGTATAAGTTTAGTTAGTTGTAGTTAATAAAATAACCCTGCACTCAATGCATTACATGTTACATTTTTGAGTCTGTGAATGTGAAATATAGTGATATCTTAGTCTTGATGATGCATTGCATAATTTTGCTAACTGGTGTATTGCCTCATACGTGTGTGTGTGTGTGTGTGTGTGTGTGTGTGTGTGTACCTGTTAGAATGTTCTTGAACGCCTCCTCCACGTTAGTCGAGTCCAGAGCGGACGTCTCGATGAATGACAGGTTATTTTTCTCTGTAAGAAAGCAGAAGTTGTTTAATATCACTAACGGATCTCCTTCACGAAACGAGCAGAAAGCTTTGAAAGACGTCTCTTCTGCTCGACTGCATCAAGGTTGCATTTATTTGATCAAAAATACAGTCAAAATTTTTAATATTATTACAATTTAAGCAAGACGAGGATTCATCAAACCTCAAACGGTAATGTCTAGATCATGAATAGTACATATTTTTACCATTCACGACTCTCCGCCATTTTGAAAAGGTCAAAAGTTATCTCATCTCGTGCATCAAAATATTCTACGAGCTTCCCAGTGGAAAATACCAACGATTTCTCATCCTAGGGCGTCATATAGTGACGCTTTTGAAATTTCGTCTAAATCCAACCCTTTAGCGTCAATATAACACGCGCAGAGCTTCGTTCGGTTATGGGTAGGTTTAGGTGTGGTGTAGGGTTAGACCACTAGGAGGCGCCTCATATTGACGCTAAAGGGTGCCATGTGCGTTGTTTGAAGATGAAATGTATGAACTGAACTATTTGTGAGCTGAACTTTGAACTAGTTCATGTAGAAAGTGACCTTTCCCAACAGTGCCTGTACCTGCGAAAGCTCTGGCCTCGTCGGTGGGCACGGCCCTCAGGTGTCGCAGGTCGCTCTTGTTCCCCACCAGCATGATGACGATGTTGTTGTCGGCGTGATCTCGCAGCTCTTTCAGCCAGCGCTCCACGTTCTCGTAGGTCAGATGCTTGGCGATGTCGTACACCAGCAGCGCGCCCACCGCTCCACGGTAATACCTGCGCAGAGACGCACGCACACAGTTTCGTACTGTTCATAAGGTAAGTATCACTATTACCATTGCTCACTTTTAGTTTTGGTGTTATTTACCCAGATAACAGTTTCCACTAATTGACTATACACTGGAAATTGTGCTAAAGTCGGAATGCGTGTTAAAGCTACACTGTGTGATTTTTAACGCCATCTAGTGGTGAAAAGGTATATGACCATCAAGTGAATATTAGTTTCTGTTCCTCTCAATTCCGATTTGGTTTTAACTCCTACGGTGGCCAATGTAGTCCAAGATTAACATGGCTTCCAGTTGGACCTCGTCCATGAGTGTTAACTCAAACGTAAACGCGAAAGGCGAAGCTTGAATTAACGGGTATGTCCCTCTTTGGCTAATGTACTTTCAAGATGGAGGGGCAACATGGCGAACCCCTTACCCGTATGTATTTTCAATGGCATATTATACACTCACGAGAATACTTTATTACTTGAACAAAGTAAATATACATTCATGAGCACATATATTTTTGAAAGAACTAAGTGTTTTAGGCTAAGAATAAACTAAAATAGTTACACAGTGTAGCTTTAAAAAAACTTAAATTGTGAATACTAGCAAGTTGCGTCAATTTTGCATCATGTACAAAAAACACAAATTGTAAAAAAAAAAAAAAAGTTTATATCATTTGAACGATTCCAATTCTGCTTATTCGATTTATCGATTTTTAATATTAATTTTCTATCCACCGATTTCTTGTGCTTGAATGGTTAAAAGTAATATTAAAATGCACAATGTTACTTACGGCTGGTGCCATTTCGCGCCAAGATTTGTTCATTTTGATGAACGAGTTTGAACAGGAGAGTCACGAACGCGCATCACAGAACAGAGCAAGGCGACCATTTGAGCTTATAAAACTTAAACATTTATTATTTATGTTTTAAATGAGCGATCGTTTCGCTAGATAAGACCCTTATTCATCGTCTGGTGTCGTTTAAAGCCCTTTGAAGCTGCACTGAAACTCTCATTTGGACCTTGAACCGTTTGGACCCCATTGAAGTCCATTATATGGAGAAAATCCTGGAATGTTTTCATCAAAAACCTTAATTTCTTTTCGACTGAAGAAAGAAAGAAAGACATGGACATCTTGGATGACATGGGGGTGAGTAAATTATCAGCAAAAGTTTTTTTTAAAAGTGAACTACTCCTTTAAGGTGTGTGTGTGTGTGTGTATACACAAGAGTACACACTCCAGCTTATGAAATGTGTTTTGTGTTGTCTGCTTTAATACATGAAGCCTTAATGTAACTAAAAAGACTAATAATACAGTATAATATATAATTTTAAACAAAATGGAGAAATACATCTTCATCTTGAATGAAATTCGAATATTAAATGCTAAAATGTATCCTATTATTAATATTTACGACATTAAACTTGCTTATGGATCGCCAAAGTTACTATATAGGATGTGGTTGTTGTTACACGTTCGGTCCACTAGAGGGACATCTAATACACATTTTATTCATGCGGAATATGGTTGAAGCGCTTCCGATGTTTTTCGGCTGATATCTCCGTGAAACACCACCAAAAATTCTGAAACTTATATTGTTCTTTTCAGTTCGACTGGACGGTTCCAACAAGCTCGATGCGCACCGAATCCGTTGAGATATTCGCGTTTTTCGCTTCACATTCACAGGCGCTTTTTACATGGTTAAAGAGTAACTAAACACTTAACCAACTTTTTTTAGTTGATGATCTGTAAGAATGGATCTTTATTAATACCAGTCATTGATTCGAGTAACTTTTTTGGCATTTGTTAATAAAGTGTTCTATTTCTACAATATATGGTGTAAAAACGTCTTAGTGCTGCCCTCTTCAGGTTGAACGGTGGCTACTGCAGTTGAATTTTCCTATTGGATGTTTGCGGTTGGACATGACGATTTAAAAACTTTATTGTTCATCAGACGAAACAAAGGCATTTCATTTTCACATGCGTGTAAGCCAAGGCGGCGAAAAGGCAAGATTGCATATAAAAGAAAATTTTAAAAACATACATAAAAAGCAATATTCAAACAGTAACTTCAGCATTCTTTTTTTAATATTCAAATTATATTCGAATTTCGGAATTCGTTCCAACAGAGCGTGTTCAGTGGTTGAAGTGCCAATGCGTGAGACTTGAGAACCCTGAATCTATAAATCGTGTCCCGGGGGCGGGGCTTATGTAAATTCTACAGTTGGTGATGTCACTAACCCGAAAGGAAGCTCATGTAGTTCTACCAGCCGTTTGTTGTAGTCCTTAAAAAGCAAATATCTCCCTTTGCTTTGAACTTTGAGCGTCGTGACTTTGCAGATGTTGTTTATGCTCAAACAGCAACACTACACACTAACTAAAGCTAGAAAAGTGAAATCATAATCAACCACACCTTTAAATATATTGATCTCCAAAAGGGCTGATGTGATGGGATACTCACGCGGAGGTGATGGCCCTGTACCGCTCCTGTCCTGCCGTATCCCAGATCTGAGCTTTTATCGTCTTGCCGTCCACCTGAATGCTCCTGGTGGCGAACTCCACTCCGATCGTGCTCTTGCTCTCCAGGTTGAACTCGTTGCGTGTGAAGCGCGACAGCAGGTTACTCTTCCCGACACCCGAATCTCCGATGAGGACAACTGACAGATGCACACAAACAGACAAATCTCTCTGTGAAAAACATCAAATACTAAACCCGTGTTTGGCAAAATTATATATCATCTCTTTTAATTACTGTTTTAGTTTCTCGTGCTTTTATTTTGTAAAAAAATATATCGTTATATAGACTCTAAAAAATGCTGGGTTGTTTCAACCCAAATTTGGGTCAAATATGGACAAACCCAAATGTTGGGTTAAAAATGCAATTAAAAAAAATTACAGTTGAAAGTTGAGGATTTTAAATTACATTTTTAACCCAACATTTGGGTTTGTCCATATTTTATTGGGTTCAAATAACCCAGCATTTTTTTTAGAGTGTATGTTCTCCATATTTGTCCATTCACTTTTTATTTTAATTCCTTTCTGTGAAAAGCACTTTGAATTATCATAGTGTATGAAATATGCTACAGTATCACTCTAAACAATGCTGGGTTGTTTGAACCCAAATTTGGGTCAAATATGGACAAATCCAAATATTGGGTTAAAAATGTAATTTAAAATCCTCAACTTTCACTGTCAGAATTACATTTTTAACCCAACATTTGGGTTTGTCCATATTTGACCCAAATTTGTGTTGAAACAACCCAGCATTTTTTAGAGTGAAGACTCTCTCCACAGTCGTGACTTAACAAAATGTTAACATTCATGCATTCGGTTTGGACTCAGTAAGATTTTGTTTAAAGATATTTAATACTTTCATTCAGTAAGGAAGCATTAAATTGATCAAAAGTGACGGATATTTATAATGTTACAAAATATTCTATTTTAAATAAATGCTGTTCTTTTCAATGTTCTATTCACCAGAGAATCCTTAAAAATTAAATGCATCACAGTTTCCACAAAAAGATGAAGCTGTTTTCAACATTGATAATAATCATAAATATTATTGAGCATCAGATCCTCATATTAGAGTGATTTCTGAAGGATCATGTGACTCTGAAGACTGGAGTAATGATGCTGGAAATTCAGAAATTAAATTACACTTACTATATATTCACACAGAAAACAGCTATTTTAAATTGTATTAATATTTTAAAATTTTGACTGTATTTTTGATTTTAAACCAACTTTAAAAATGTTCAATAAAATCTTACTGACCCCAAACTTTATATGCTCTAGTCTAGAGTACATAAACATACTAAATTTACTATTGTAAATATTCTTTGAATCAAACCAATAACTCGTTCAAAAAAATACCATCATTACAAATTGAGAACATGAAAATATATTTTTCTTACGCCGTCAAAATGAAAATATGATGAACAATATACATACACTTTAAACAATGATGGGTTGTTTTAACCCAAAATTGGGTCAAATATGGACAAACCTAAATGTTGGGTTAAAAATCTCATTTTAAATTTTAACCCAACTTCAACTTTCACTTTCAACTGCACATTTTTTAATTACATTTTTAACCCAACATTTGGGTTTGTCCACATTTGACCCAAATTTGGGTTAGGGCCTATATATATGTATATATATATATATATATATATATATATATCATCACAAGTCATTGGCAATTGTAACAAAAAGTTAATTTTGAAATTTTTCAGATCTCTCTCTCTCTCTCTCTCTCTCTCTCTTTGAAAACGTTCTTGTTTTGAAGTCCCATTACTGCTTCTCTAAAACATCTGTGGTGTTCCTCAGTAAAGGATCGCACAGGTTTCATGTGCAGGTGAGCTGTTCCTTCATGAAGATCTGTGCATGAGTTTGCATTGATCTCCTTCAGCTCAGGGTGAGTGAGGTGTCATGAGGGCTGGCTGATGACATTATTCTCATGTTGTCCAGCTAGGAAGTCAAGACGAACTTTGTTCCACACAAAAATGCTGATCTAGTGAAAATCGAATGTAACAGTTTTGCCGCGTCAGACTTTGATCGGGCGGTGACGTGATACAATCAAAGAAACATAGTAACATCGTTTCCAATGTAACAAAGCAGCTGGAGGAGATAATATCACGACGTGACCTAATTATTATCATGTGATACACTATCATAGAAAACAGTGCAAAACAAAGCAGCCAATATTGAGCATCTTTTGTCTTAAATCCCTTCAAAACGTGCACAAGATCACTAATGTAAGCCTCATTTGGCATATCTTTAATGCATTATGTTCAATTTCCCATCATTCGGGCCCAGATATCCTGATCCCAGCCGGTGTGAAAGCATCCAGGCCATCACACACAGATGTTTTACTGATCGATGGATGTGTATTGATGCCTTTGCGGGCGTTTCTATGTCAAAGGCAAGACATGATTTCAGACTACGATCGCAAAACAACAGACTGTCAAATGCTTGTGAGATCTATAAGTCTGAAACAATGGGTGGATTAATGAATGATTACTCCTCTGCTCTGTATGAGGGAATGCAGAATTTACCTTTGAACAAGAAATCGTATTCATCATCTCTGTTGGCCATTTTAGAGAAGCCCGCTCCGTCCTGTAGGTCCGAGGGAAATCAGATGATGCTGTATTAATAACTCAATGCAGGAAGAAATAATCAGATGAATGCTAAAGACACACATACACACACACTGCGCCAGTGCTGCTGTCACACACACCGCAGGAAGAGTGGTATTCTCGGGCTGCATTAGAGGAGGAGTCCCGCAGATCATGATCACGTGTCCAGCAGAGGGCGCTAAACACTGCACTACATCCGGGCCTTCGGACGTGTGTGCTGTGTGTGTGTGTGTGTGTGGACTTCAAATGTTCAGGGTTAGTAGTAGGAATTGAATTAGAGCGCTACAATTCAATTATGTCTTGTAACAAATACAATTAGACAGCTCTCTGATTCAATTCTTTATAGTAGCAATTATGATTATAGAGCTATGTAACAATTATGATTTTAGAGCTCTCAATTAGATTTTTACTAGCATCAATTACTCTCAATTCAATTTTTGCTAGTATCAAATATGATTATAGAGCTCTCTTATTAAATGTTTACTAGTATCAATTATGATTATAGAGCTCTCTAATTCAATTATTACTAGTAACAATTATGATTATAGAACTCTAATTCAATTCTTTATAGTGTCAATTATTATAGAGCTCTCTAATTCAAGTCTTTATAGTATCAATTATGATTATAGAACTCTCTGATTCAATTCTTTATAGTATCAATTATGATTATAAAGCTCTCTAATTCAATTCTTTATAGTATCAATTATGATTATAGAACTCTCTGATTCAATTCTTTATAGTATCAATTATGATTATAAAGCTCTCTAATTCAATTCTTTATAGTATCAATTATGATAGAGCTCTCTGATTCAATTCTTTATAGTATCAATTATGATTATAGAGCTCTCTAATTCAATTCTTTATAGTATCAATTATGATTATAGAGCTCTAATTCAATTCGTTATAGTATCAATTATGATTATAGAACTCTCTAATTAAATTCTTTATAGTATCAATTATGATTATAGAACTCTAATTCAATTCTTTATAGTATCAATTATGATTATAGAACTCTCTAATTCAATTCTTTATAGTATCAATTATGATTATAGAACTCTCTAATTCAATTCTTTATAGTATCAATTATGATTATAGAGCTCTCTAATTCAATTCTTTATAGTATCAATTATGATTATAGAACTCTCTAATTCAAGTCTTTATAGTATCAATTATGATTATAGAGCTCTCTAATTCAATTCTTTATAGTATCAATTATGATTATAGAACTCTCTAATTCAAGTCTTTATAGTATCAATTATGATTATAGAGCTCTCTAATTCAATTCTTTATAGTATCAATTATGATTATAGAACTCTTTAATTCAAGTCTTTATAGTATCAATTATGATTATAGAGCTCTCTAATTCAATTCTTTATAGTATCAATTATGATTATAGAACTCTCTAATTCAATTCTTTATAGTATCAATTATGATTATAGAGCTCTCTAATTCAAGTCTTTATAGTATCAATTATGATTATAGAACTCTCTAATTCAATTCTTTATAGTATCAATTATGATTATAGAACTCTCTAATTCAAGTCTGTATAGTATCAATTATGATTATAGAGCTCTCTAATTCAATTCTTTATAGTATCAATTATGATTATAGAACTCTCTAATTCAAGTCTTTATAGTATCAATTATGATTATAGAGCTCTCTAATTCAATTCTTTATAGTATCAATTATGATTATAGAACTCTCTAATTCAAGTCTTTATAGTATCAATTATGATTATAGAGCTCTCTAATTCAATTCTTTATAGTATCAATTATGATAGAGCTCTCTGATTCAATTCTTTATAGTATCAATTATGATTATAGAGCTCTCTGATTCAATTCTTTATAGTATCAATTATGATTATAGAACTCTCTAATTCAAGTCTTTATAGTATCAATTATGATTATAGAACTCTAATTTAATTCTTTTATAGTATCAATTATGATTATAGAACCCTCTAATTTAATTCTTTATAGTATCAATTACGATTATAGAGCTCTCTAATTCAATTCTTTATAGTATCAATTATGATTATAGAACTCTCTAATTCAATTCTGTATCAATTATGATTATAGAGCTCTCTAATTCAATTATTACTAGTAACAATTATGATTAGTGTGAATTTTTACTATTCATAACATTTTTTCTGTGTAAATTCCTAAAACGTAATTTCCATCACAGAATGCTCTTGAACACAACGCATTATTTGAGATGTGGTGGAAATCGCATTATTACGGACAACTCTTTATTATCATATGCATGCATAAGAGACGCATATCGGTGCAAACTTAATGCCAGGAAGAATTATTGAAGAATCTCAAGCGTAGGAGGAATCAGATGCCAGAAGGAAATATGTGAGTTGACCTTTCATGACCCCAGTGTTTCCTGTGGCAGACAGGAAGTGAGGTGTGACTGCTGAATAAGCTTCCTCAGTATAGAGGACAAATATGTTATAGATTAACATTTGGAAGTGTTTGGAATTTGTTTTTTGACATTTTCCTAGAGCTGGTAACCTGCAATGCATAAACTAAAGACATTGGCAGCTTGAACCTCCAGCTAATGTTTCTTCAGAACACAATTATGCATGCTTTTATGGAAAGTGATGCTAAGTTATACATTTTGTAAACCTGACTTTAACGTTGCAAGCATCGTGCATCTTTTGAGCTATACAGCACTGTAAAAATTATTAAACTAAACATTTGAGTTTATACTAAGAGGTTTTGTATTAACTTAAAGTTTTAGTTTCAATCAACTAAAAATGGTAAGGCACCTCGGTTACTCATGTTGGGTTATTTTAAGCCATGTTTGGGTCAAACCTTTGGTGTAAATTAAGGTCCCACTGTGGTGAAAATCAAGCTTTTAATGTTGTTTATGTGTCTGTGTGGTGTTTTTGATACGCTTAAACCATGTGTAATTTCATAAGTCGACATTTTCTGCTAAAACACGCTTTGAAATCGCTGGTGTTTCTGACGTCACAAACGACCTTGTAACCAATCAGATCAACGTGTGATCGTCAACCAGTGGATCTCCAAGCTGAGTGAGTGAGTGGAGGCGGGGCTCATTTGCATTTTCATAGAACCGCGCATACTAAATGAGGCAAGGGTGTCGAGTTACATTCAAGATATTTCAAGGCATGAAGATTTTTTTCAAGCAAAAAGCATTTAAATATGTCATTTTGGTGATTAAAGATGAGTTTTAAGTGATAAAATAAGGGGACTTAAATTAAACCAATGATTGTCATTGTCCATATTTGACCCCAAACATGGATTGGAACAACCCAGCATTTTTTTTTTACATATTAATTTAATAAACATAGTGCTATGTTCAGCTTCAGAATGTGCTGTCTAATTGTTTTTATATTACTTACATTTTTATTTTTCAAAAATCTACCAAATTTTTTTTTTATATATTAGAGAAATATAAAACTAATGGAGAGTGGACCATAAAATTGAACCTAAACCTAAAGTGTTTATTCGTTTATTGCTTTGTCATGGGTTATTTTGGTCTTAATAAGGGTGTGGAGTGTGAAGTGTGTGAGGAAGATTCTAGTATGGTTGAGAGATTGTAAACGAGGTGAGTCACAACACTTTCCATGGTAACATGCAAATGAAGGCTGGATTTAGATTCCGTCACATGACTCAATGCAAAACTGCCACCGAAGAGTTTCTCTCTCAGAGAATGAAAGAGAAAATGTGTCATATTTACTATAAACTGTAATTGTTCCATCATATTTTATGATTGAAAGTTACATTTTTGTATATCCCATTATGCAAATCAGATTTGTGTTATGTCTGTGTTATGTCTTCAGTTATGTCTTCTTGACAGCAATGGAATTAAATTAAGAGCAAGTTATTACTTTTGTGTAAAAGTATATTTTTTTAAAGTGTATATTTTGTCCTTTATTATCAACAAATAGCATAAATATAAAATAAAATAGCATAAAATAATATCCCATACAACAGAAGGACATTTCAAATACTTCTTTTAAAAAATGGAAAGAAAGAGGGAACATAACCACAGTTGGATAAGCACAATTAAACATTCCTTATTATAAGTAAACAGTTTTTCTCTCCTGTTTTCAGATTTGGACATTTTATCTATGTGTATTTTAAACTCCTTCTCAAGCACTGTAAAACAAACTTGCAATTTGTGAATTTGCATAAAAAGAAAATAGAATTTATAATGAAACCAGCATCTTTTGAGTAATCATCCGTAATATAATAACCTAAGATCACATATACGATTAGAGAAATGAACATTAAAATATAGCTGCGAGCAGCGATTGCGGGCCCAAGCCGGTGGCACCGCAACCCTGATGCCTTTAGTTACCCAAAGGCACCGGGATGGTGGTACCGCCGGCTTTGGCCCTTTATCGCTGCTCACAGCTATATTTATATTTAATATAAAGCCGGTGGCACCGCCACCTTGGTGCCTTTAGGTTTATTCTGTACGACGTGTAAAAACGTAACCCCCGCTTTGACTATCAAAAAGAAGTGTATTGTAGAGCTTGCATCAATGCGGACTCGATGCGCTGTGCGCTGTAACTCCATGTGGCTTTAAGCGCATCATTCTCCACTCGGGATGCGCATAAGCGTTTTGTGCCACACTGTACTGAGCCTTTCATATCATAATGCAGTGACGCAATGACAGATTATTAATTGCCTTTCTTGTTCTGTTCCATCTATTATATGTTGATAATAGATAGGACAGAGCACTAAAAACCTCAAACAAAGCACTAAAAACTTAAGCTGTTTGCTGTGTAGTCTGAGAATGAGCTGTTTGATTTGCACCCTTTTCCTCTTCACTGTCCTCCATAAAAAAATAGCTATCCAGGTCCATGTTGTTCTAGAAAGTTTGTATGTTGCTGCCTCAATTAACATCTCTGCTATACATTTAAAACATGGCTATATCTAAAATAATTTATCTTTTTGATTTTTGTCATCTTGTTTTTCATGAATATTTTACAACAATACAAAGAGCAATGTGTATTTTCCATTAATATAGTTTGTAATGGCTTTTTTTGTCATAGATTATAATCATATATTTTTTGGATTTGTTATTTATCTTTATAATGAAGTTGTCTGTATTAAGTAGATTGTGTTTAACACACACGAGTGATTTATTAGTTCAACACATAGTTATAGAAATTCTACTTTATCTAAAAAAAACCCTGCACTTTATACACACACACACACACACACACATAAATACATGTAAATAAAAATACCAAAAAAAAAACATCAAATGTGTTTTTAGTCAGAGTATTATTTTATACAGAAACAAATATTTGTAATTCAGATAAGAATGAAGTTAGTGTTTTAAAATCTTAAGGAAAACAAATATATTGAAATATAGCACATGAATTTTAAATTCATTCAACTTCAATTACAAATACAATCTTACTTTTATTTAAAGCAAACTATACATTTAAAAGATGGGGGTTATATGCCTATTTTGTCATTTAAAAATATTGTTATGCAAATTGTTATGCAAAAAGACAAGGACTTAGAGACAAGGACTTGTAGGAAAAATCGCAGCCAGCCACACACACACACATAAACACAGACAACAGCCCTCCCCTCCCCACACAGACACACACACACAGAGAGAGAGAGAGAGAGAGAGAGAGAGAGAGAGAGAGAGAGAGAGAGAATCGCAGGGGAAATAAATCCATTCAAACTACAATATCTGACTTTCTGTTGCTCAGAGCGAATGACTTTAAATTGGAAAGTTGATCGGCTTGACGAGAACAATATACATGGAAAGTTTTGTAACTGTAGGTAAAATGAGCAAAGTTATAACACACTTTATGTGTCCTTTTTTAGTCATAAAATTCATTTCCTCGCCACGGCCAGACCGTTCGAGATATCAAAATCCGTCCGGAATTGAGCATCCTCAATGTCTTGACTTCATGCACACCGAGTTTGGTTGTGATTGGTAAACACATGCATTGTGATTTGATGTATTTCTCCTAGGACAATTATTCAAACAACCCATAATTCATAATTCATAAATAACTTCCATTTGAACTGTCATAAAACTTAGAGCACGAAAGTTGTTTGGCCTGATGTGATCTATAATTGTACCGAGTTTCATATTAATTCATGCAAGTGTGTTTGATTTATGGTCAAATGTTCGAATCCCAGTCCAGGGGCGCTGTCGAGCCGCCCTGCCACGCCCGGTTACCAGCTTCAGCCCGGCCCTGATGGCCATGGGTTCTGACCCGTGTGCAAAGTTTCAAGAGTTTTCGAGGATGTTAAGGCCCCCGAAAATGCCAGAGAAGTCGCACACAGCAAATAAAGGGTTAAAATTAACCTGACAGGCGCCCCTCCTCTCACTCACACAGAGGGACACTGAGACACTGGCAAAATTCTGAGATTTTCTCTACATTCAAACAAACATATCTGACTTTCTGTGGGTCCTAGCTAATGAGTGTCAATTAGAAAGTTGTCCGGCTCGAGGAGTACAATATACATACCGATTTTTTGTAACTGTAGATAAAACTAACAACCCCACTTTTGTCAAAAGGTGGCGCTACTGAGCCCTCACCACGCCCGTTTCTGCAACTTTGCACATGTCTACTGGCTAATAAATGTGATGTGTCTGTCGAGTTTCATGCAATTTAAAGCATGCTAAGGGTCTCAAAAGCATCCTAAAAGAATGGTAAAGTTTGATGCGTCGCCACGGCAACAGTTTCAAAGATATCAAGAATCCATTCACAGGTCTACATCTGCCCTATGTTTACATTATACAGATGAAGTTTGAAGCAAATCGGGTAAAAATAAAAGGGTGATTTCAAAGCATTTTGAAAGTGACACACTTCCTGCTGCCAGTTGGTGGCGCTATAACTTTGACTCACAATAGTCACATCCATGTGATCGTCCTCTTACAGCGAACACACTGCTGAAGTTTCATCAAGATCAGTTAATGTATGCTGAAGTTATAACACACTTCCTGTTTCACGTTTCTCGCCATGATTTCATTTCCTCGCCACGGACAAACCGTTCGAGATATCAAAAATCCCCTCGCAAACTTTCATCCTCAATGTCTTGACTTCACGCTGACCGAGTTTCGTCGAATTTGGATCAAAGCTCTAGGAGGAGTATTTCAAATACCATTGCGAGCGTTTTACAAACAAACCTCAATAGCCGACTTCCTGTTGGGCTGGGGTAAAAAGTAAGAGCGCGAGGTATAGATGAAACGATGAGATCAACATGTGTACCGAGTTTCATATTATTACATGCAAGCGTGTTTGAGTTATGGACCGAGTGTTTCGGACCCCGTTCCAGGGGGCGCTGACGAGCCCCCTGCCACGCCAGGTACCAGCTTCACCGGCTCTGATGGCCGCGGGTTCTGACCCGTGTGCAAAGTTTCAAGAGTTTTTGAGCATGTTAAGGGCTCCAAAAGTGCCAAAAAGGTAGTAAAATAATAATACTAAAGAAAAATAATCCTTAGGAAAACAATAGGGCCTTCGCCCTTTCAGGGCTTGGGCCCTAAATATTCTCTATAAAACATCTTTCCATCAATTGTCCATGGACTTTTATGATACTTCCTGTTTGTTCGGCCATCTTTGTAGTCATTTTGTAGTTTTCATTGATTGTTTGTGTGTTATTAAGCTTGTGTATTGGGTTTCTCTTGTTGCTGTTTGCACATGTTTCTGTTTCTGGTTATTTGTTTCTTTAATTTCTTCCAGTAAATACTTCTTGCGGTCGGATCCTCTCCTTCTCTTCATCTCAGCTTCAGTACAGGTATCTTGCTCTTCTTCTTCAGTTCACATCTATGTTCCTCCTGACAGACACTAGAGGGTGTCATATGCATATACTCATGTGTGCTCATTTTTTACTCATCTGCATATTGTGCAAAAGTTCATGTATTTCAGTCTTTGATATTAAAAGGTGAAACTAATATACATATGCATGATTATACTTTTCAGAGGGCTGACGTTTCTGTATTTAAAATCCTTTTTTATTATTGATTTCATGTAATATTCTAATTTTCTGAGATTTAGAATTTAGCCATAATCATCATAATTATAACTTTTGCACAATATTCTAATTTTCAAGTTTCACCTGTATACAGCATTTGAGTTTTTCTGAAACTTCACAATTTCACAATTTTTGCAGTTTGGTTTTAAGAAATGGCCAGGATGGACTTTCACACACTCCTGAAAACTCTCTTTTCTCTCTCTTTATTTTAAATGGCCCCATCTAGACTTGAAAGAAGTGTCTTTAACATGTTGTCATGTTCAGGCCGGAGTAAAGCCCTTGAAGAAAGTTTCTAACCAGATGTATAGTAGCCTATATACCTATGCAATTTCAGATCTTTTTCACTTCCAAAAACTGTACATTGAATTGCATATTTTATAAAAATGTCCAATTAGATCCAGGCTATTACAGTTTTCACCGTAGAGTGAGGAATTAACTTACTTACAGGTTTATATCGTAGAATTTACAGTAGTTTACCGATACATTTACAATATTTTTTTTACAGTAGCCATTCACCAGTTTGTGTATGATATCACTGCACAGCACCCATAGAAGTATTAACCTTAGTTTACACAACACAACTAAATCAACTACTGTAATAATCACACTTCATCATATTTAATCGCATCCAAAATAAAAATTGGTGTTTAGATATTATATACATATATATATAAAAACACAGCACGTGCATGTATATATTTAAGAAATATTTGCATGTATACATTGTATTCATATTTAATTTATATTATATATAAATTTACATGTTTTATATATAAATATATATTTAAAATATACATGCATGTGTGTATTTTACATACAAAAATAATTGAAGAGTTCAGATGCAAAATCCTCTAAATGCCATTTGAAATTTTCTTCTTTAGTGATGATTTTTATCAAACTTGTATATTTAAGTTCAGTAATTTCACTTAAATGGCAATGATAATTACCTATTAATTGTTATTTAAGTGAAATTACTGAACTTAAATATACAAGTTTGATAAAAATCATCATTAAAGAAGAAAATTTCAAATGGCATTTAGAGGCTTTTGCATCTGAACTCTTTAATTATACACAGTACACATATTGTAAACACAAACTTTTATTTTGGATGTGATTAATCGCAACTAATCGTTTCACAGCACTAAAAATAATATTTATATTTGCATACTTCGCATTCATGTCCATAATTCATTACAGACCCCCACACACACTCACACACTATAATGACCTTTTGTTCAGTGGATTTTAAAGGTTCAATGCCAATAAAGCACCTTTATTTTAGGCACTATAATTGAATGTATTTTCTGTTTAAGTGTACAGTAATCTTGCATCTGCAGCGTGAGCATATATTGCATGTCAGCTGTCATTTTTATTGCATCTTCCCTCCCAATTGAATCACTAAAAATACAACATGCAGCAAAACCAGCCTTTCTTATGCTGGAATACATGCGTTTTAATCAGTTTTTGACAATTGTACAATTCTAAAAGCAGTAATGGGTCCGTTCGATGCACACAGACTTTGTTTTTTATAACAACAACAATTACAGGTAACCTCTCAGGTGCAAATAAATGACAGACACTCGTTACACAGCTTCATAATAGCAGATGAGGACGTCGATCCCCTGACAATAACCCGAAAGAGAGCGATTTCTCATCCAGAGATAAGAGCAGGTAGAGCAGAACGTCTATCTGATACAAGTCCTTAATAAGTCAATTATGTGGATAATTAAAATGACAAATCTGACCCATTTTACACTGAAAAAAAGACGTCAAAAATCACATCATGTTCTAGATTCCTGCAAGTTAATACACGAGGGATATGAGACGACTATCTTAAGTACGGGTTATCATTCACAATGCCGCAGGATTTATTACGTTTGTCAAAGTTAAAGGGATAGTTCACCCAAAAATCAAAATCCTGTCATCATTTATTAACTCTCATGTTGTTTCAAAAGTGCCTCAACTGTTTAGTTACCCATATTATTTTGTGTTCAGCAGAATAAATTAATTAATTTAGGTTTGGAACAACATGAGTTAGTAAATTATGACAGGATTTTGATTTTTGGGTGAACTATCCCTTTAAGATCTGCTCTGAGCATCTCTGTTAGTAACTGGATCATTCCTGTTCCTATAAACCTTTTTAAAGAAATCATAGCTTAAATGGCAAAAACATTGGAATCCAGAAACAACTGTTATTAAGTTATCTAAACTTAAATGATAGTAATTCTTCTTTGGGATACAGACTTTAAGGGCTCACCCAAAAATGAAAGTTATCCTATTATTTACTCGCCCTCAAGCCAACACATCAATGTAGTAAACAATCTGAGTTATATTAAAAAAATACCCTGGCTCTTCCGAGCTCTTTTATTTTGAAGCCCCCCCAAAAAATGCATTCATCCATCATAAAAAAATAATAGGGTTAATAAAGGCCTTCTGAAGCAAAACAATGTGTTTTTGTAAGAAAAATATCCATATTTAAAACTTTATTACCTATAAGAGTTATATGAGCTATATTAGCTACTAGCTTATATGAATAAGGCTGCTGTTGTTGGAAGCATATTCATAAAAAAACTGCTATATTTTAGGATTTACCTCAGCTTGTGGAAGAGCTTTACTTAATGAACTTTGATTCTTCGTGTGGTTTTCCCTGTAACACTATTGGTTGCCACAGTATTACAGACATATTAACATAATTTCAGTCAATAAAATATATATTTTTAAATCTGCAGATTGAAGTTCAATCTGCAAAACTTGTCTATGGTAGGCTTAAAGTCCAAGCAACCACAGCTATAGTTTATTTAAAGGGATTCTTCACCTCTGGAAAGATGAATGTGTATTTGTGTATAAGAAATGTGAAATTATTTTTGAATTTGGAGCTTTCTAGACTGAGAAAAGCCAGAAAATGTATTTTTTTAGCTTATGAAAGACAACAACTCCCAGAATGCACTTGCTTCACAGCCCCAGGAGGCCACGCCTACCGATAACAGAGCGCACTTTGAAATTAATTTTTGATATGTTTTAGCTTACCTCAAGGGCATTGTTTCCACAGTATTTTCAATTTTGATATTTTTAGGTCAAACCGTTCTTGTCTGTCAGTCATATAATGGAAGTCTATGGTCACCACCTCAAAAAACATGCACAGAGAAGTCAAAATTAAACATGATTTAATGACTCGTACACATTGATGGCCTAAGACACGAAACGAGCGGTTTGAGTGAGAAAACCAACAGTATTTGTATTGTTTATATAAAAAAAACATAAATCTCTTTTCTCAGTCAGGGAAAATATACAGGTTTTATACTAATAGCCTACAAAGCTTAATGCTAAATCCTGAAGTATCCCTTTAAGTGGAAGTTTCGCTCACAGCACAATACATCATATTGTGTTAAAGATGCATGGCTGACGGGATATTCATAAACTCCTGCATCATCTTGAGAACATGTTGAGAGCATTCGTCGTTACGGCTGGAGTGAGAGATGATAGTCGGCATGTTTAACGAGTGCGATACAAACACCGCGCAGTCTGTTCCTCTCCACATTAAATTTAGTTTAAAAAGGAGCTGTAATATGATACTGCGTAGATTTGATGCTAGATTTCATTAGCTGTAAAGGCAGACGGGACTGCGGGTCAGCTGGATCCTGAGCCCAGGGGGATCCACTCTCTGTGCCAAAAATACTTTATGACAGCAGCAGTTCCTTTGTGCTGTCCATGACCGTAGCACAGTGCTGGACCGTCCCGGAGGACTACACACACACACTCACAATACCTGAATTATTGCTTACAAATCAAATCAGACAGGCAGAGATTCCCCAGATAACTGCAGATGTTCTTAGAACTTTCGCAAGATTCTCACAAAGTTATTAAACGTTCTTTTTGTAACATTAATAGAATGTACTCGTTTATGGTTATCTGTGGTCTTTATACTGTAACATTCCAAAAATGTTTGCACAAAAATGTTAGCTAGTTATACGTTGGGTTTACTTGGATGTTTTGGAGAACGTTCAGAAATAACATTTCCATGAAATATTAAAAAAATGGTCAGGAGTTTTTAGGACATCCAGAGAATTCATCTTCTCTTGAAAACACCTTAGTTTCATTATAGAAGTTAATGTATACAGTATATTTGACCTGGACATTTTCCAAGCTTGGCAATAGGGATGGGCAACGATTAATCGCGATTAATCGTATCCAAAATAAAAGTTTGTGTTTACATAATATATAGTGTGTATAATTTATTTGTATATAAATACCCACACATGCATGTATATATTTAAGAAAATAGTAATATATGAAATTGGCAAAATACTTATGGAGACCCTCTCTGCTCTCTGATGAAATCCATATTGCCATATATATTACCATAATAAATATATATCCATGATGAGTATTCTTGTCTATTTTTCCAGGAAACTTCCTTAAAACAAGGTTACTTGAGACAGTGTAATAAGACATATTTATTTAAAGGTTACTTCTATGTGTTTTTCTTGTTTTAAGCATGACAATAAAGATGAAAAGGATGATGATGATGATGTGATATGTGTCAAGTGTTAGTATTTCTATAGACTTTATATTTTTAATAGCCTATTTTACTGAATTTCCTGAAATGCTTAAAGCCAATGCATTTTTAAATACAGATGTTATGGATGATGATTTTTCCCAATTAAACAGTATTTCACATTTCAGAAATATTTTAATCAAAGCAGATTTCAATTGTGACAACTTGTCCCATTTTATGATCTGTGGTAAATAATTTCCCACCTGGGAAATAACGATGTCAATGTTTGAAATTAGTTTTCTGTCATTAACCCTCCCTGAGTAAAATTGTGACAATTAGCCCCGGTTACATGCCATGCACTAATGCCAATCAGCCAATCGCACGTGAGCGCGTGCACATGAGTGATGACCGTGAGCGCGCGCGGGAGAGATGCCAGATCAGCACGCGCTCCGGACCGTCAACATGGGTATGTTATGTGTTTCATTATTTTAAACCTAGTTTGTTATTAAGTTGTTGTGTTGTATAAAATACTATGCGTGCTTTGTGCATTTTGATATAGCCTAGCCTGTATTTGCCATACAATAAACTGAATTTCACGGAAAAGAAAACTTGACAAGACTTATGACGCCTGTTATCAGTGTAAAGACTTAAAAATCAGATTACATTGTAAAACATCTTATAGTACAGGCGCAAGTTTTGTAACCATACATTTGAGATTATTTCTAATATGCCAATATAGGCTACTAGACACACTTTTTTAGTATACACAACCTAATTTGAGTTTTACACTATTATATAGACTAACTATATAGCCTCAATGTTTAAGTGACTAATAATCCTGAAAGTTGATAACACAAAATGATAATTATACATTTATATGGTGACTGTGTTGACTATAAATCCGTTGTTTTCTCATTTTATTGTTATGCGTCATATAGTTTAATGCAGAGGTGCTCCAGTCAAGTACACACACAGCAAACAGTGATTTATCTGAAGTGTGTGAGAGATCGATCAGCTCTGCTATATTGATCTGTGTGTTTCTGCACTGGCAGGATTGACTCATCTGATCATGTCACCATATCGACCTTCATAACCTTATAACAGCTTTCTCTGATGGTTATCACATGATGATGGATGCAAACTATTTGTAGAGGGAATATGTTGTGTGTGTGTGTTTATCGATTTAATTGATTTGACAGCACCTATATATACACACATATATATGTATATACACAGCATATACATATACACACACATACACAAACACATACATACATTAAACATATAGTCTCTCTCTCTCTTTCTCTCTCTCTCTCTCTCTCTATATATATATATATATATATGTTTATAGTAAATCAAATAAAAATGTGCTTCACCTAACATAGTCAGGTTTATGTACACTGAAACAAAATTGATATATGTACTCTGAAATCATTTTCTCTCAGAAATTGCTGGCAAACTCTACCAATATTTGAATCAGAAATGTGTAAGCAACAGATTTATCTAATTGTGAAATTTGTAAGTAGTAAGACTGACTGACTAGTATTTTCTTATGAATGGTTATCCAATAATCTTTGTTTTATTTACAAGTAAAGTTGATTCTGTCACCAAAAAATCATATCAACCTCCTATTGCCATTCCTCTACTGAGGCTGTTTGATAACCAAAGCCGTTTCAGTCTACATGACCTTTTCTAAATCTGTACATACAGTATAGATGCCCTTTGACCTGGCCTTAACCCTTTAGTTATTCTTAACTCGGCTGTCTTTGGGACAGGAATCAGCTTTCAGCACTCAAATCCCATCCTAATAAAGTCAGAGAGGGAATTCCAGTCTCCATTTACTGCTGATGAACATGGGACGAAACGTTGGGAACCCAGTGTTGTCAGGGCCTTGGACTGTTACACACGCCTCGTGCCTGTATAGAGATGACCTGATTCATGTGGCCGCTATCGATCCACAATGTTTCGAGATTCCGATCGATCCATGATTTACGTGTGCCGTCTTTCTCTTTATTCACAGAGCGGCTTTTCCTGTCACGTTCCTGCTGGAAATAGCAGCTTTTTATCTTTCCTTATGCTCAATTATGCCTGAATATAACGCCGTATATGGAATTATCCATAAAAACGGCAGTGTGAAGGTGTGGACGTCCTCTGATTGAACAAATTTCATTTTGTTTCATTGCATCTGTCTGTTTTCTCATTGCATCTAGTGATCTGCAATGTTATTCCTCTCTCTCATCGGAGAGACTTCTGATATTTATTTAAGTAGCATTAATAGCATTTATTTATGTATTTATTTATATAAGCAAGCATCAACTTTGACACAGAAGAGTCAACAGTTGTCGTGCATTACATTGTAAAAAATATTTTCAAGATTTGTTATCACAACATATTTTCTTTTGTCAAATCAACTTTATAATAATTTATTTAGTTGAGATAACTTATTATTTTGAGTTTCTGATGGTTAAATTAATCGACATCATTGTATTAACTCACTTTTTCCTGTTCAATCAACTCAAAATTTTAAGGCAACCCAGGTTACTTACTTTTTTAAGTTAAACCAACAATATTTTTTTACAGTGTAGTAATCACAACATTTTTTCTTTTGTCAAATCAACTTAAATAATTTATTTAGTTCAGATAACATATAATTGTGAGTTTCTGATGATTAAATCATTCTCCTTCATTGTATTAACTCACTTTTTCCAGTTCAATCAACTTGAAATTTTAAGGCAACCAAGGTTACTTACTTTTTTAAGTTAAACCAACAATATTTTTTACAGTGTAGTAATCACAACATTTTTTCTTTTGTCAAATCAACTTAAATAATTTATTTAGTTCAGATAACATATAATTTTGAGTTTCTGATGATTAAATCACTCTCCTTCATTGTATTAACTCACTTTTTCCAGTTCAATGAACTTAAAATTTTAAGGCAACCAGGTTACTCACTTTTTTAAGTAAAACCATCAATATTTTTTTTTACAATGTAGGAGTGTAAAGCTGAATGTGGAGCAGCTCGGATCATTTAATGAGAAACGCTCGAGACTTTTGATTGCATGTGATATACGCAGTTCACGTATGAGATTACCTTACAAATGTTAGTTAATTGGTTTAATCGACAGAAACTCAAAATATTGTGTTATCTGAACCACATGACTTTGATTTGTCCTTTTTTACAGTGTGAGGAGGAGATGCAGCTGAGATATTGAAGCCATCCCATGTGAATTATCCTTAGGATTCGCTTGATCTTTTGGCCTGATGAGATGAGTGAAAGCCCTGTGCTGGAGTACGAGCTGCTGTCTCTGGCTCCGGTCTCGGGCCCCGTCCTGCTGGCTCAGGACTCAGAGCAGAACACAGCGCTGTGTTTCGTGGGGCTCCTGCTGCTGTTTCTGGTGTTCCTGCTGGTCCGTTGTTTCCGGATTCTCCTGGACCCGTACAGTAGCATGCCGTCCTCATCCTGGTCTGATCCCAAAGACGCTTTAGAGAGGGGACAGTTTGATCACGCGCTCGTGTAGATGTCACTCACAAATACTGTCAAGGACATGTTTGACCTCCAAATAAAACAGGTAATTGTTTCAAGTATATAAGAATGGTATTATTTGTTATTAAAGTAAATAATCTTAAAGGTGTAAAAAGTCTCTGATGTCCCTGATGTGTGTGTGTGTGAAGTTTTAGCTCAAAATACCCCACAGATATTTTTATATAGCATGTAAAAGTTGTCACTTTTTGAGTGTGAGCAAAGACACACCGTTTTTTTGTGTCTGTCCCTTTAAATGCAAATGAGCTGCTGCTCGCGGCACAGGGGGGCGGAGCTTCAAGAGCTGTGTGTTAGTAGTTCCGATTACCTCACACACACACATGCACTGAAAATTTCAAAAACGTTTATGTCGGACAAAGAGAGACTCGAGTAGAAGTGACAACATCTAAAAGCAACTGAACATTTCTGAATGGTTATTTGATGAATTTATGTCGCTGATGTGGAGTTAACTTCTTCTAGTTATTGATAAGCATTTTCTGTCATCATGATAATCTATAAATCGTGTTCCCGGGGCGGGGTTTATATGAATTTTAGGGTTAGTGATGTCACTAAGCCAGGAGGAGTGATTTCTTCTCCCTTTGCTTTGAACTTTGAGCGTCGTAACTTTGCAGATGTTGTTTATGCTCAAAAAGCAACTAAAGTTAGAAAAGTGAAATCAGATTTTATTCAAATCAATATTTTTTTTCATTTGGGCATTATTAAGCACATTATCCAGAACATAATAGCATCTGCATAGCAACACCCTGGCAACCATCCAGAACATTTAATCAACCACATAGCAACACCCTGGTAACCATAAAGAACATCTTAGCAAGCACATAGCGATGCCCTGGCAACCGTACAGAACATCTGAGCAACCACATAGCAACACCCTGGCAACCATAAAGAACATCCTAGCAAGCACATAGCGATGCCCTGGCAACCGTACAGAACATCTGAGCAACCACATAGCAACACCCTGGCAACCATAAAGAACATCCTAGCAAGCACATAGCGATGCCCTGGCAACCTTACAGAACATCTGAGCAACCACATAGCAACACCCTGGCAACCATAAAGAACATCCTAGCAAGCACATAGCGATGCCCTGGCAACCTTACAGAACATCTGAGCAACCAAATAGCAACACCCTGGCAACCATAAAGAACATCCTAGCAAGCACATAGCGATGCCCTGGCAACCTTACAGAACATCTGAGCAACCACATAGCAACACCCTGGTAACCATAAAGAACATCCTAGCAAGCACATAGTGATGTCCTGGCAACCATACAGAACATCTGAGCAACCACATAGCAACACCCTGGTAACCACAAAGAACATCCTAGCAAGCACATAGTGATGTCCTGGCAACCTTACAGAACATCTGAGCAACTACATAGCAACACCCTGGCAACCATAAAGAACATCCTAGCAAGCACATAGCGATGCCCTGGCAACCGTACAGAACATCTGAGCAACCACATAGCAACACCCTGGTAACCATAAAGAACATCGTAGCAAGCACATAGTGATGTCCTGGCAACCATAAAGAACATATTAGCATCTGCATAGCAACACCCTGGCAACCATCCAGAACATTTAATCAACTACATAGTGATGCCCTGGCAACTACCCAGTTCACCCTAGTGATGTTTTGCAAACACTAATTTTCACCTATAGAGTTTAATTACTACATTTTACGGTAAATTCATATTTCGATAAATTAATACACCCTTTAATTAATTTATGTTGACTTGCAATAGACTTTTACAAACATATTTTTTTTTATTGTGACTGCCTTTCTCATCAACTTGATTGTGCATGTGCAATGTTATTCATTAATATTATTCAGTGTTTTGCATTGTGTTTGTCCACTGAGCAAACGTGCCTTTTATTGCAGTCAGGATGTGTTTTTCAGTTGTCCGACTGTGGTTTTTACAGTGTTTTGAAATGTGACGTTGACAGTCGGTTTGGGATCAGTGTGTGTGTTTTATCATTTTAAAAGGGCAAAACTGTGTACATACAGGGATTTTTCTCTGGAAATGTTTCTTACTCTGTGTTTGTTTTTTGAAAGGAAATATTTGCTCAATAAATGACATTTTCTCTCAGCGTCCTCTTTTTCTCCTCCATGATTAATCAGGCACATCTGTGGACACCACACACACGGGACACAAAGCTCCTTAACATCACCAGTCTATTAGTCAATCCATTCATTATATAAAAAAAGCAACTGCATGTCTGTCAAATGCTCATTTTTTCAAGTAACACTAAAGCAATTCAGCAACTAATTTTTTTTCCGTGTGTCAATCAATACAAATTTGACTGATTTTTTTTTTTTACTGGAAACAACCTTGTTCCCTTGGGATTGATATAACCCTTCTGCTTTGGTTTATGTGCTGAAAGGTGAAAGGTCATGGCTTTATTTCCCCTTGTGCTGCAGTAAAATAAGAGACAGTGTATTGATTGTTTAATTGATTATATTGTGCTGTTAATCCTCAGGGGTGGAAGAGCGAAGCAGCTCAGTTTCATAAACCAAATATTAACGAAACCATCATTACCACCAGGGGGCACTGTCTCCACCCCGGACTATTGTTATTGCCTAATGAAACTACATTTCCCATAACTCTCTGCCTGGACTCGTCATTCCTGATGGCGTCCACCTGTGTCTCTTTAGTCCTCCTTAGGAGTTTGTACTTACGAATTGAAGAAAATGAAGAAAGAAAGATTTGCATAAGGTGTACTTTGCTTTTTTATGTTATTAGTTAGGCCTAATTTATGAAGGCACTGCAAACTTAATCGTTACTACATTGCTATTTTATAATGCTATTGCTATCATATTCTGTAAATAGAAAAGCCTGACAATATCACAGTATTGTTAGTCTGGGTTTCCCCATGCTGCCTTCCCCCAGTCTGGATCATAGCTCTGGATATCATGGACATATTTTCGCCTCATTTAGGGAACCAATCACAAAACGGGGAGGGAGCCGCAAGACGATGACGACATCTATGCGACACACCGAAGCAAGCAGTTTGTTTACATCGTCAACATGGCAGCAGACGAGAAGCTACCTTTTGATGCAGCCTTAGATATTGTTTTAAGTAGTTTAGAATACAAGTTTATTTTGAAAAAAGAGCAGCTTTTGGCGTAAAACTTCACAAGACCCCAGTAGTTATTGTTGTCTCGCCATTAATCGCCCTAATGGAGGACCAGTAACTTACAGGAGGAATATCTGCCGCTCAGCTGTGTCCTGAGAAAGAAAATGCGATAAAGAATTGTCGATACCAACTTCTGTTCGGCAGTCCCGAGGCCTGGATGAGCGCAAAGTGGCAAGACATGTCCACGGAGTTGAATAGTACCAACCTGCTAGGCATCGTCATCGATCAAGGCCATTTAACTTATAAATGGTAAGTGGTATTTATTAATATCATATTGTCATCATGCCTGTAGACCATTTCACAAGATGTAAACAACACTAGTCCAGAAACACTTCCTGTTTCAGTTTGTAACTGTTTTCTTTATTTCACATGTAAAGAAAACACCTTAAAGATGTTTGTTTTACTTTTTGATTCAGTTTTAAATGTTCTGTTGGTTGTATTGTGGTTGTCACAGTGCCACTAAGTTGTGTTGCTTTTCAATATCAATATACCGCTACCGCTTTAGTAGCATAACTTTCAGCTGTGCACACGTACCCGATTAAACTTGATACTTTAGTCATTAAATTAAATTCTTATTTTTTTTAAGATTTAAAATATTTATGTTTGTATATAATACAACTTATGCATATACAGTAGCCTATGTAAATGCAAATATTAATTAAATAAATGCATGTGTGAGTATTTATAGATACTAAATAATTATACTCAGTACACATATATATTATGTAAATAAACTTATTTTTTTGCAATTAATCATTGACCAGCACTACTTTTTTAATTTTAGCACTGTACAAATCATGCAAAAAAGAAACACTGCATATCTAAGAGCATATCTAAATGGTCTTCTTGATGTTGTGTTTTTATCCACATAAAACCAGGTTATTGTGTGTTACTGAATGCAGAACTGAACACCTCCACATAGTTTGACACGTGATGACTGATCTATGTCATACAAGTAAAGTACTCTGTGCCAATTCATTGCCTTCAAGCGCCACCCACTGGTGACAATGAGTATGACAGGTGAATAAGTGTGTGTGAAAACTTCCACTAACTGGCCAAACAAAAATATAAAAATGACATTTAATATTATAATCATATACTTTTAATAATAAATCCAATGGTCCCAGAACCCAAAAACCCAGTTATGAAATATGAGCTTCATATTCTGACAGTTGCTAACAACAAAGATGAAATGACTCATCATAATAAAATAGTAAAAATCATTAACTGGTAACACCTTACAATAAGGTTCATAAGTTAACTACATACATAGTTAACACGAAGTAAGAATGAACAGCATTTATTAATCTTATTAAAATCACAGGTTGTAATAGTTAATGCACTGTGAACTAACATGAACAAACAATGAACAGCTGTATTGTTATAAATACTGTAACAAATGAATTACTCGTTAACTCATGTTAGTTACTTTAACTAGTTAGCCTAATTGTAAAGTGTTACCAATTAAATTAGTAAATTTATTTAAGTTTATTAAAATAGCACACACAAGGGTAATTCAGTGCTTTACATAAGAAATTAAAATGATCAAAACAAATAAAAATAATTAAAAGAGTTTGCAATATAAAATAAAGTACAGTAAAACCAGTCGGACGAACATTTCCACAGCTAATTACAAATATGTTTAAATAAATTTTTTTCGCAATAAACTAAATATTTTAGTTTAACCATATTTACAATAACTATGAAATTATGTACAAGGATAATATCTGCTTAAGTGGCTCAAAAAGTTTTAACATGATCTAACATAACAGAGAGACCCAGAAATAGTTTCATTACTCTCATTAGCAGAAGCTCCAGACACACAAAAGAGTTCTGCTTCACTTCACCCCGACAAAACACACCATTGTACACAAGTTCATCCACAGGGACACGGAGACTTTCACACTGTACACACATTTATGCTGGAACATAATGCTCTAAAAGACTTTAGCATGCTTTTAAAAAGATGCATGCTTAAATAATATGCCTTTTATGCATAATAAAATTAGTTTGCTAAATGCATAACTAATATGCATAACTTTTTAGACTCTTAATTGGATGTTATTTACAAAAAAAGAAAAGGAAAGTAATTATAAATATATAGGCTAATGCAACTTAAGTAGCCACTTAAGTAGATATTATCTTTGTATATAATTTCATAATTATTGTAAATATGGTTAAACTAAAATATCATTTTATGTAATCGTATTGAAATTTGTATTTAAATATATTTGTAATTGATGACTTTGCATTGCAAAATAAGTGCTAAAAATAAGTGCTTCTAAGCACAACATTATTAAAAATGTACTTTTAACATTTAATATGACACTACAATAAAGTGCACTGTCTTTAAGTACAATTAAGTGGCATTTTATTTCCTTAATATGTTAAATGCAAGTCATTTTTTAATTAATATTTTTATTGCGAGCCATGGCACAATGAAAAATACGTAATTTCAGCAAGTCATTTTTTTAAAATACTTTTAAGATATAAAGTGCAAAACTTTAATTAAGCACACTTCTTTTTCACAAAAGTATGATTTATGGGCTTAACATTTTTTACTCATAAATTCTCATTCATACAGAGGAGAATATTCTCTGATCTTTACTGTAAAAGTGAATTTTGTAAAAAAAAAAAAAAAAAAAAAAAAAAGTACTGTAAAAGGGATGTTTTAACATGGCTAATTGTGTCTTTATTGTCTTAAGCTGTATATATTTGAAGAGTTCAGATGCAAAAGCCTCTAAGTGCCGTTTGAAATTTTCTTCTAGAATGATCATTTATATCAAGCTTGTATATTTAAGTTCAGTGATTTCACTTAAATGGCAATGATAATTACATATTTAAGTGAAATTACTGAACTTAAATATACAAGTTTGATAAAAATCATTATTAAAGAAGAAAATTTCATATGGCATTTAGAGGCTTTTGCATCTGAACTCTTCATTTACATATATTTATTCAGTTTTTGTATAGCTAACTAAGCATTGGTTAAATTCAGAAAATCATATAATTTTACTGTTTCTGCTATATTTTATAGTATGTGTAATTGTTCACCAGTATCCCCAAGAAAACATGTTTTCCGACTTTGAAAACGTTCGATTATAGAAAAGAACAAAGAAGGCAACATAGTGTCAGCCTAGATCTGGTACACATTTGGACTGGATTCCACACAGAACCAGATGTGGGCCGGATCTGGGCCAAATATGTCCCTATCTGGGAAAGGAATTGGAATAAAATTGGAATAAATAAATGGTCAAAGCCCTAATAAAAAGTCAGTGACAAACAGACATGAACTTACTCTCAAATCAAAACAGTGAAATGATTTAAAAGTCATCCCTATACGCCTTGTATTGTTCAGTGCGTGTCACGCATGGCATGTAAAACAACATCCCGCATCACAGAGTGTCACATGTCATCAAAACCAACCCTGTTAGATGCATGTGATCTCCAATAAGAGGCATGCTGGGCATGTGTTTAAAAGTTGAAAGTGAGATTGCATCGAGGACTGTCTGCATCTTATCATCTTACCCTTGCTATGCACGCTTAGCATGATGTGAGTGAGCATACTGTACTTTACACAATGTAAAGGAATGGAGTTTAACCTTACAGACTGATTCATTCATTTATTAGGAGAGGAATTTACCCAGAGGGGACTTCTGTTCTAGAGAAACTAGGACATAAGGGGGAGATTGATTGAGACTGAACATATAAGGCAATGGCAGTGATATCAGATGTTTGTAGGCCCCTAGTATTGTATTTTTATACACTATCTAGGGCTCTTCCTAGCTAATAAGCTAAAAACCCTTCTTCTTCCGCTCTTGAGTCTCGCAGGTCGTAGAATCAAATGGTAAAAATGTGTGAAATTTGGCACACAGATAGAGGACAGCCTGAACATTATCCATAGGAATTTTGAAGTCCCTAACTCAATCCCTCTAGCGCCACCAACTGTCCAATGTTTCACTTAGATTTATGCTAACAACATTTGAACCATAAAAGCTAGAAGCAAATACTGTAGGGCTTCTGTTGTTTTCTGATTCCTTGGATCAAGACGATTCGATTGAGCCTATCACCATTTCCAATTTTCCGAAAAAGTCCTATGCGTTTTGTTCGATTGCCACCAAAATTGGCTCGTATCACCAAAACGTTGAAACGTTGATGACGAAGATCGCATCAAAATGGATGTCTCCATATCACTTCAGTGTATTCTGATCAAACTTGGTGTGTGTTATGACAACCATGACCTGAGGGTACCCTACAGTTTCAGCACAGCGCCACCTAGTGGTCACGAGACATTAAATATGTTTTGCTTCTAACTTCTGAGTAGCTTGACCAAAAATCTCATACAAAAATGGTCACGGCAGATCAATTTAGTGTCAGTGCCACCTACTGAACAAAAGTAATAAGCAATTATGTCACATTATTGTGACATGTTCATATTTATGAATTATATGAAATAAAATATATGTACATTTTCGGAATGTTCTCAGAATGTTCAAAACATTAAAAGCTTTTTACTTGGTTGTGTGAAGGTAAACAAACATTAATTTTTTTTTGCATTCTGAACACATTATATAAATGTTACTTTTGGATGTTCTGAAACAAGTAGTAACATATAAAAAAATGTTAAATGAATGTCCAAATAAAACATTTTTCCATAAAACTAAAGTTCCATGAATGATGTACAAGTGTTTTTGTGGGACTGTTTTAAAGACCATAGGCTAACTGAACAAATAATTTATTAATGGCAGAAGATAGGCTAACTTTGAGAGAACATTGCCAGAACATTAGCTATCTTGTTAGCTATTGTCCTGCCAAGGTACTGTGTTATTGCCATATTTATACCATGGTATTAACAAACTACTCCAATGGTGTATATCATGTCTAACATGATAGTTTTTGATAATATTTGTCATTTAGGGCCATCTTTCTGTTCTCAGCATGTGTTTTCTTGGCTGCCGTGACGTCTCATCGAATTATAACGATGGAAACCGAACATTAACATGTAAGATTGCTTATTTTATGAATCATTTTATGATTATACTGTACGCTTTGGTTTGAATCGGTTCGGCTAATGAGTGTCGGTTGAAGTGAATCTCATCAGGGCTCGTAAGTTAAAGAATTTGATTTATTCCGGTTATAAAATACATTTAACTGTTAATCAGCTTAATTATTGCAAATGTGTTAAAATATGAACAATCTGTTTGACACACAGGTCATATTTTGTGATTGATGTAAAAAGGCGCGTCTCAGGGGATGCCTGAAACAAACACACAGTAAACAATCGTATTTTATCAACCACAATGAAAACGAATCAATGTTTTTACGACATTAGGACAAAATTATAATCACAATCGGGCGTTACACACGACTATTTATTCGTATTTTTACTCCCCAGTACTAATAAATAAACGAACCAGGAGTCAAGCGAGCAGTTCAAAAGAACCGAGTCGCCTAAACGAGTCGCATTATCTTCTGAACCAATAGGCGACTCGACACACCCACAGACAGACTCCAGTCTCTCGTAAAGAGCAGACGGTCTCACGTTTATCAGACATCACAAACCTCCGCGTTTATACATGAATATGAAGATATAGGATTCCGAAACAAAAAAATCGACTCTTCCGGTTTATTTTTATTGAATATTTATTCCTAAATAATTTAGCTCAACGCCACCAAGGGCAGGTTAAGGAGAATGTGTTTTGATATTTTTTAGTGTCGTATTTTTTTTGCGAATGGACGTCGATTGTATTATGAGCTAGATTCTGGATGCAAATCTCCATGGGAATTAATTTGTTTAAAATCCGCTGATCTGAACGGCGCACATCATCATCATCACACACCCTAATAGCATCATCATCATCTTCATCATCAGGCGTCACTCAGGAACCCGGCCGAGACCTAGAGGACAGAAGCAGGTATTCAACATTTTCATTCAGGATTTGTTGCATTTGCAATGTCTGATGCTGTGTACTGTTTACTTCTCGTAAAACAAGAACAGATATCAGTTGTCATCTGTCGGTCAGGTGATGTTTCAGGCAGGTGTGCAATGAAAAACATTTACAAAGATAATAACTGACATTATGTGTACAAATGTTTATCTGTTTATCAGATATGTGTTACATAGTTTCTTTTAATGTGTTTACAAAATGTATTTTTAATGCTGTCAGAATTAATATGTGCACTTAAGATATTAATTAAATAAATGCAACATATTCTAATCTCTAAATTTCTATAAAAGACTGGTAACAAATCAAGACATTACTTGCTTTTAATTGTTTTGTATTTTCAATTTTCTTCAAAAATTAAAACTAAAGAAAGATTTAAGTGTTAATCACATGCACACTGTCAAGCTAATTAAAAGTGTGTAAGGAAAATGAATAAACCAGTCATTTAATTCTGGATTAAAAAGACATAAAATATACATTTATCACAAAAGTATCATCACATTTGATTTGGGGAAAGAATACGGAAAAAATCTGGGTTTAAAGTATTACAAACATGAATACAGCATGAAACATTATCCTGCATTGTCTTATGTTATACATTCATAAGTATAATCAAAGAGTGGAGCCTGCTGGTAATCCACCCCAATCTCTGTGGGATGATTAAATTCTGATCAAATTTGTACTTCTTTTATCATGAAAATGTAATTTGGTGTTTGTTATGTATGCATTTGTTGTGATTTTTGGTCAGGTCTCTCTTGTAAACGAGATTCTGAATCTCAGTGGGACGTCCTGGTTAAAAAAAAGGTATAATCATAAAAAAAATCAATGCTTATCCAGAAATCATGAATGATGATGTCAAAGCTCATGGAAATGCATTGGTCACAACTGTTATGAATATGGTAATCATTCAGTATAGCCCTATGAATGGAATCAGTACCTTTCCCCATTAGTGATAATGTGTGTGTGTGTGTGTGAAGGATGGATGGGATCAGTCAGTGGCTCTGGAAGCAGGAGTACTGGCTTCCTCCGGGAGTGGTTTGGGATGATCTGGATGAGATTGAGGGATCTGGTCGTCCTCTTCCGCGGGATCTGCTCCTGGCTCTGCCTCTGGCGGTGGGCTTCATCACGCTGCGCTACGCCTTCGAGAGGTTGGACCTCCTCAATTCATTTCACAATCACAATATCATTTACAATATGGAAATTATGTTGGTATCACTGTGATTTTTCCGTATTTTATTCATTTCCGACCATTTTTTTATTAAATATTTTATTTTTAAAATATTTTTTATTGAAATAGTAATATAGTTTTTTTGTATTTTTTATTTATTTATAATAAAATACAAATATTATTTTGAATAATTATTATTATTATTATTATGAAATAGTAGTTTTATATTTTACAGTACAATATAACATTCTTTAATTTCTTTATTGATTTGTTTGATTTATATAATTTAAATACATTTAAATAAATAATTAAAATTATTTGTAATAAAAAACATTACTTTGAATAATAATAATAATATTATTATAATGCAATACTTATAATATAAACTTCTTAATAATATAATAATAATAATAATTACATTACATAATAATATTATTATGCAATGCTTATTTTACATTTTACAGTACTGCAATAGTAATATATATATATATATATATATGTATATGTATATTTTTTAACAAAGTAATGAAAAATAATCATAGTAAAGTTAATATTATTAATATTAAACACTCATTATATTTTACAATACTATAGTACTTTCTTTCATTTCTTTATTTGATTTTATAATTTAAAATAAAAATAAAAAAATGACATTTGAATAATAATATTGCACATTTTATATTTTACAGTAATGCAATAGTAATATATTTTTATTGATTTGTTTATTTTTTAATTAAATATTAATAAAAAAACATATATATATTATAATATGAAATATTACATTTTATATAATATAAAATATAAAATAAAAATATTACACATTTTTATTAATAATAAAATATTTTGAATAATAATAATAATACAATTATTTATTTATTTAATACAATTATTATTTTTCGAGAGTCAGGAAGCCTTAGCAACCACATAGCAGCACCCTGGTAACCACCCGTAACACCCTAACATCACGCTGGAGAATGTTACAAGAGTAAACACAAGGACTATGAACTGATATTCTGGTGTATGTGTGTGTAACTCCTCTCTCTGTACTCCACACACACACACACACACACACACGTGTGCTTGAATCTGTTCTCCTGCTGTATCTCAACATGCAATCAGTCTTTTTGTTTAGTTTTGTGAGTTCGTGGTGTAACTTTACACTCTGTCTGCCTGGAACAGGTGTGTGTGTGTGTGTGTGTGTGTGCCGGAGGGAGCAGGTGACGGGTAGTGTGTCATAGGAGGGAAGGGGGACGCTATATCAACAAACAGCAGCAGGCAGACGCAGTGTTTGTGTGTGTGTGTGTGTGTGTGTGTGTGTGTCGGTTGCTGCAGCAGCTGATCGCTATAGTAACACAAAGAGTCTGATGCCGTGACCCTTCTGACCCTCGTTTGATCTCAGATCATCTTTCCACCGTCTAATTAAAGTCCAACCAATACAAACACTTCCATTGGCAAAGAGTATTTGTATAGATAATATTACACACACACACACAACACTCATGACAAGCTCTTCCTCAACGCCTGGACAATGGAAGAGTAACCTGTGAGCAATAAATAATCTTGTATTTTCTGTGAGGCTGTTGCACCGTTCAAATAAAGGCCTGTTTTGGTAAAGAAAGGTCGTGATGAATGAAACGTGAGCTGTGTGTTTTATTTCCTCAGACGAGTGGCGCTTCCTCTCAGCAGAGCTTTGGGAGTGAAAGATCAGGTTCGTTTGAAAGTCCCTCCGGCCCCACATTTAGAAGCTTTCTACACTAAAAACAGCAGACAGCCTACACAGGTGAGCGTACACACACACTCACTTTTTTATCCTATTGTTAACTATACGCATCTGCTCGGTCAGTGTTGTTGTGGGTTTTTGCTCTTTAGCTGTTTTAACTGAAATCATTTGGCGTAGTGATATGGAACGGTAATGCGGTCAAAACCTGCTGGAACTACTTTAGCCATGTGTTTCTTTGAAAATAACAGTATAATACCAGAGAATGTCTAATTGAAGAGAATTGGCACTGGCTGGTTACTTCCGGGTTCTGGACTGGCTGCAGTAACGCGTCTCTGTCCATGCGGGGGCGCTCGCGGTCGAGTGCAGAATGAATGGGAGTCAATGGGGTTTCACCCCCAGAAATTCACTTTTCTCAGGATGTAATTTTTTGTCAAGTAATTTGAAAGTTGCATTCGAAAGGGAGGGCTAAGATAATACACTCGCTTTTTAAGTTCACTCATCTGTTCTAAAAATCCGTTCAAAACTGTGACGACGTCACACAATAGCAGAATGCTAGCGTGTTCTGGCCAACAACAGCCTAACCTGTAAGAAATCAAAAGGACATAAGTACTCGTTCATTCGACGTTTGGCCTATAATCTATATTGAACTTGCGGAATCAACAATAAAATCTATTTTGATTTAACGACAAGCAGGTGAAAGAGACACATTTAGCCGTTTAGCCCCATAGACTCCCATTCATTCTGCTCTCGCCCGCGATCACCTCCAGTGGAATTCTAATGGAACTGCAACCAAGATGATACACAACGGGGCTAATAGGAAGTGCCAAGGCTCTCCGTTAGACGGGCTCTGATAATATTATAAATTTTTGTCCTGTAGAATTCTATATTGTCTGCATAATTGGGTATTATAACAGCTGTAATAACTAATATTAATACACACATCTCTTATCCCCGCTTACCCTTACCCTGTGTTCACTATTTTATCTATTTATTGAGAATATGTTAGTGTAGGTTAATGTTTTAATTATTTTTTTATATATTTTTACTAGGGCTGTGCAAAATTAATTGCGATTAATCGCATCCAAAATAAAAGTCTGTGTTTACATAATATATTTGTGCGTGCTGTAAATAGTTATTTTGTATATATAAATACACACACATGCATGTATATATTTAAGAATGATTTGCGCTTAAATTCTGTATATATATATATATATATATATATATATATATATATATATAAAAATACATAATCTTTATTATATAAATGAAGAGTTCAGATGCAAAAGCCTCTAAGTGCCATTTGAAATTTTCTTCTTTAATGATGATTTTTTATCAAACTTGTATATTTAAGTTCAGTAATTTCACTTAAATAACAATTAATAGGTAATTATCATTGCCATTTAAGTGAAATCACTGAACTTAAATATACAAGCTTGATAAAAATAATCATTCTAGAAGAAAATTTCAAATGGCACTTAGAGGCTTTTGCATCTGAACTTTTCATTTATATAATATAGATTATGTATTTATATATATATATATATATATATATATATATATACAGAATTTAAGCACAAATCATTCTTAAATATATTTACATGCATGCATAGGTATTTATATATACAAAATAATTATATACAGCACACACAAATATATTATGTAAACACAGACTTTTATTTTGGATGCGATTAATCGCAATTAATTTTTGCACAGCCCTAATTTTTACTCTATACTGTTATCTGGAGAGGATTTTCTTATATATATACTATATATATATATATATATATATATATAGAATCTATAATGTTTTGATTTAAATCGGCTGATACATATGCATGTGTTGTATTGTGAGCATGAGGAACGGCGATTGACTGACACGTAGCTGATCAAATTTCGTAATGATGCAAGTTTGAGTAGCGTGTAGGATTTATTTATTTATTTATTTACGCATTTTTGAGCTTATTGAGTTAACTTGCTCTATTTTGGTACATAATTCCTCATTTTTTTTGCATTAATCCTTCTAGAATGAGATCACCAGCCTGGTTAACCAGTGCAGCCTGACTCGTAGACAAGTTGAGAGCTGGTTCAGGAACCGCAGAAACCAGGACCGGCCCAGCAACAGTAAGAAGTTTTGTGAGGCCAGGTAAGTTTTCTTCAGGTATGTGCTTTTAATAATATCAAAATCATAGCTCCACTGTTTATTTTGCCTTTAAAAAAAGCATTTACTGCAGCTTTAAAAAATCCAAACATCAAAAACACTGATTTAAAGATTTCAAAATGAACTTTTATATACTTCTCAGTCTTTTAAAATGTTATGCCAGGTATGTCAGACAACTATAGAAAGCACATACTATGATCTCTAGCATTTGATTGCATAAGTAAACATCAAAAGAACTGCGATCTCGACTAGTATTTACTACTTTTGTTTCCCCAGCTGGAGATTTGTGTTCTACCTGATTGCTTTCGCCGCGGGATTTGCATCTTTAATTAACGTGAGTCGTCATTTCAAGCTTAATTCCCACGTGAACCCTAGTGTGTCTTTTGAGTCACTGCCTAATTAGTTAAAGTCCTAACAAATAGATCTGAACGCTTCTTCAGATCGACCTGCATTAAATCAACAAGACTTTGTTATTTTGAACACACTTTTCCGGCCCTCGGGACTCAGTATGGTCTTCACTGTATGACTGCCTCTTTTATTGTCAGGCCGTTAGTTTTGTTGTCTGAAAGTCTTCCTCTTCCTCACAGACGCCCTGGTTCTGGGAGCAGAGCGAGTGCTGGAGAGGATATCCTCAACAGGTGAGCTCACCTGTCTGATTCAGGGGGCGTGTCTAACGGGGTGGCCTCTGGAATATGATTGGCCTAACAGGGTATGAAAACCCCAAATTCAAAATCAGAATATTGTGAAAAGGTTTTCATGTCTGGAAGCCATAATCATCAAAATTATGACAAATAAAGGCTTGAAATATCTCACTTTGCATGTAATGAGTCTATATAATATATTAGTTTCACCTTTTAAGTTGAATTACTGAAATAAATGAACTTTTGCACCATATTCTAATTTTTTGAGTTTCACCTGTATAGTAGGTGAAATTAAAACAATATGTGACCAAGGAAGTATATCTGAATGCACAGTACTCATTAAAGAACTCAATGGCAGTGATGCAACTAACACTGGTAGGTCACATGATCATGACAACATGGAGAATTTACACATACTACACACATTCATAATTTCATACTATATAGAACATACTTTGTCACCTACTCAAGAGAGAATGTGATTTTGGATGCAGCTTATTAAATCATTTTATTCATGCATTAAAGATGGATTGAATTAATAAAAGATAAACTATGGTAATTTATTCTCTCAAGCTCCAAAAATTAACAAAAACACCAAACACTATCTTTAAAAAAAAAAAAAAATTAAATTGTTATGTGACAATAAAGACATTTATAATGTTACAAAAGATTCTATTTCAAATAAATATTGTTCTTTAGAACTTTTTATTCAATAAGAAATCCTGAAAAATAATGCATTACGGTTTGCACACAAAATATGAAGCAGCACAACTGAAATTTTGATCATGTGACACTGAAGACCGGAGTAATGATGCTGAAAATTCAGCTGCAATAAATCACATTTGAACATAAATTCACATAGAAAACAGATATTTTAAATTGCAAGTGAGGCTAGCCTTTTATACTGTTACTTAGAGGTGATGTAATGTCTGTGTGTGTGTGTGTGTTTCTCTAGCCGGTGCAGGACGTTCACTACTGGTACTACATGCTTGAACTGGGCTTCTACTGGTCTCTGCTGCTCTGTGTGTCTGTGGACGTCAAACGAAAAGTAAGATCTCACCTACTGTCTGTGGATCTCACACAATACACCGATTTCACGCAGCCGCAATTTTGAAATCGAAAGCAAAAGAGAACCGAAAGAGCCTACAATATTTGGGTCTCACTTTATTTTATATTAGGTGTCTTTAACTTCTATGCACTGACAGTTACATCATTGATGTGCACATGCATGCTTTCACATTTACACTTATCTTGTTTAAAAATACCTGCATGTAATTACAGCTGTAATTTAATCTATAATTACATGTTTACACACCACTAATCCTGTTCCTAACCGTACCTCAAGTGAACACAAAAGTACATTGTTCTTATTTTTTGATGTCAGTACATAGTAGTTAAGGACATCTAATATAATGTGTGACCTGTATTCGTATTATGCAATGCCAAGTTTATTACAAAACTACATCAGGAAGCAAAGTAGAGGAGAAATAAGTAAAACATATTATTACTTAAAAGAGACTTATATATTAGGGCTGTCAAACGATTAATCGCGATTAATCACATCCAAAATAAAAGTTTGTGTTTACATAATATATGTGGGTGCACTGTGTATAATTATTTTATATATAAATACACACACATGCTTGTATATATTTAAGAAATATTTTCATGTATATACTGTATATAGATTTATATATAATTTATATTATACTTAAATGTAAATATTTTATATAAATAATATTTTTTTCTTAAATATACATGCATGTGTGTGTATTTATATATGTACAAAATAAGTATACACAGTGCACCACAGTGCATATTATATATATATATATATATATATATATATATTAGGGCTGGGCAAAAATTAATTGCGATTAATCGCATCCAAAATAAAAGTCTGTGTTTACATAATATATTTGTGTGTGCTGTATATAATTATTTTGTATATATAAATACACACACATGCATGTATATATTTAAGAAAATGTGTTATTCATATATAAAATATTGATATTTATATAATATATATTTTATATATATATATATATATACAGTATATACACAGAATTTAAGCGCAAAAAATTCTTAAATATATACATGCATGCATAGGTATTTATATATACAAAATAATTATATACAGCACACACAAATATATTATGTAAACACAGACTTTTATTTTGTATGCGATTAATCGCGATTAATCGTTTAACAGCCCTAATACATATATATATATATATATATATATATAATATTATTAATAAAGACAAAGTTTTTTTCCAAAAGGTTAAGGTTAGGTTACATTTCATGTCAGATATCACCGTGATATCTATTATTTTGTCTTTTTGTGTTAATCTGGATCATGTCCTTATTTAGGATTTCAAAGAACAGATCATCCACCACTTTGCCACTATTTTCTTGCTGGGTTTCTCGTATTGCTCCAACTACATTCGTGTCGGCACGCTGGTGATGCTCGTCCACGACTCGTCAGATTTCCTCCTCGAGGTACGAGTGTGTTTAAAACAATGACAAAACTCCCCAAACAAACCGCTGGCCAATGATTTCACTTTTATTTCATGTTAAACCCTCTGGTACTGTTTGTGTGTCGCTCAAAAATAACCATTATTATTATTTCAATTAAACGATTGTACTATTTTTTTAGTTTGATAAAATATTTTTATTTAATATTTAGTATTTTTTAGGGGATTTTACGGTACTACATTATATTTATGAGGTAGTTATAATCTGTTTATTCACTATTTGAGCATAGACCTGAAAGTGTCTTAAATTTTACGTTTAAATCTTGAATGAGCTAAATCTTGAAAGTTTTGGATCACAGACTGAAGTTTGGTCTCTTTTTAAAGACGACACGTGGCAGATTATTGCTGAAGTTAAAAATTTTTTATTTGTTATAATTATTTTTTATAATTAATAACCTTTATTTTATATAATATATAATAACCTTTATTTGTTATAATTTTGATGATAATGGCTTTTCACAATATTCTAATTTTGAATTTGGGGTTTTCATATCTGTGAGCCATAATCATCACAATTATAACAAATAAAGGCTTGAAATATCTCACTTTGCATGTAATGAGTCTATATAATATATTAGTTTCACCTTTTAAGTTGAATTACTGAAATACATTTTTTTAACTTTTGCACGATATTCTAATTTTTCGAGTTTCACCTGTAAAAATAATGTTTTTGTGAATGATATGAGAACTAGGTAGGCAATTGTTTTTCATAAACACTGTCAATTATTAATAGATTTGGTCTATATATGACAAAATGTACATATACCTTCTGTTTTCGTCCAATCATTGCATTCGTTCTGAAATCGCACATGCTTCCTTCAAGACAAAAAGAACTTTAAGCAAACTTTCCATTGATGTGACTGGAAGAACGTTTCATTTTTTAATAATAGCTTTAATATCATATTAATGAAACAGTATGAGACTAAAACTCGCTCATCTTGAATCGTTCTGCTTTTCCCACAGTCTGCCAAGATGTTCAACTATGCCGGCTGGAAGAAGACGTGCGATTCCTTGTTTGTGATTTTTGCTGCTGTATTCCTGGTTACACGCCTGATTGTGTTTCCCAGCAAGTAAGAGCCTTGGCTCCTGACTCCTTAAAGCATGAACAATCAAGATTAATTTAGTTGCACTAAAGCATGTTCAGACCTTTATTTTGAAATAGTGATGAACATGAAAATCATGAAAGAAAGGTAGAAACCTCAGTTTGTTTTCAGGCCAGTAGTTCAAAAGATAACAAACATTAATTTTTTTTAAAGTCTGAAAATGTTTTAAATGTATAGAAAACAGATTCACCATTTGTGATGTGGCAGGAAGCTATAAGGCACATGCGTGTTATTTCTATGTGATTATTGAGGGTGAATTCATATTGAAATCTGCCAAAATACTCATATTACTTCTAAATAGGATGCCTACTTAAATTGTGGAAATTATGGTTCACATCACACAAAACACATCACTTCGAGAAAAAAGTTGGAATACAGTCTTGAGAATAAACTCATTAAAAATCGAGAATAAAGTCGTTGTATTTTGAGAAAAAAAGAGTCGAGATACAATCTTGAGAATAAACTCTTTATTCTTTACATTTCATTTCGACTTTTTTTCTCGCAATACAATGACTTTATTCTCGAAAATAAATTAGTTGATTCTCAAGATTATATTTAGAGTTTTTTTTTCTCAAAACACAACGAATTTTTTCGAAATTTAATAAGTTTATTCTCACGATTATTTCGACTTTTTTCTCGAAATTTAACACGTTTTTTTTCTCGCAACACAAGAACTTTATTCTCACGATTATTTCTATTTTTCTCTCGAATTTTAATGAGGTTTTTTTTCTCGCAACACAACGACTTTATTCTCGAAAATAAATGAGTTTATTCTCAAGATTAAATTTCGAGTTTTTCTTCCCGAAACACAACGACTTTATTCTCGAAATTTAATGAGTTTATTTTCACAATTATTTCCACTTTTTTCTCGAAATTTAACAAGGTTTTTTTCTTGCAACAGAACGACTTTATTCTCGAAATTTAATGAATTTATTTTCACGATTATTTTGACTTTCTTTCTTCGAAATTTAACAAGTTTTTTTTTTCTTGAAACACAACGACTTTATTCTCGAAAATAAATGAGTTTATTCTCAAGATTATATTTCGAATTTTTTTTCTCAAAACACAACTTTATTTTCGATATTTAATGAGTTTATTCTCAAGATTGTATTTCAACTTTTTTTCTCGTAATTTAACGAGTTTAATTTTGCATTATAATGACCTTAATCTCGTGATAGTTTTTAATTTTTTTATTTTTGCTTGGCCCTGATCCTTTTCCGTAGAGACACAACTTGTTCAGAGTTTTGGCTTTTATTTTCTTAAAGTTTTAGAGTCCACCAGGTTTGGAAAAAAAAATATTTGAATATATAAAATATGAATAATGCAATTTTTAAATTTTCATAAACTCAAACTTCTAGAACTTTTTTCTGTTTCACTTTCTTAATTTATTTCACTTCTACAAAAATCTGTCAAATGTCTTCTTAAAAACAAGACCAATCTTACATCTATATTCAAAAGCATTCTTGAATTACTATTTATGTTCGGATTGTGCATTTTCATATATATTCAAAAAAGGGGAGTGTCAGTCGCTAAGAACATCACATGATCAAGTGATTCGATTATTGGCTCAGTTTCTACAGTAGGTGCATGTGTTTTGCTTTCCTCAGTGTTTAAACAGTGTATGTGTGTGTGTTTTCTCTCCTGTAGGATCATCTACACCACTCTTGTTTTGTCTATGGAGGTGTTTGAGCCGTTTATGGGATATTATTTCTTCAATGCGCTTCTGCTGGTGCTGCAGGCGCTGCACGTCTACTGGGCGTATCTCATCCTGAGGATGATCTACAAGTTCCTCTTCTTAGGCAAAGTAAGTCAGTCCATCCATCATATCTACACCCCCTTAACAGTGTTTAATCACACTTAAACATGTATAGTCAAACACTTTACCATAAGATTCTTAATGCATTCACTAACATTTTTTAAAATATATTTGTAACAGTATTTATTAATCTTTGTCAACATTAGGCTATTTAATAAAAGTACTGTTGATTGTGTGTCGTGTTAGATCAGGTCCAACAAATAATATTAACAGATACAACTTCTGATTTCAATAATAGAAAATGGT